>OX637532.1:106141519-106514019 GCA_951800035.1 Linnaemya tessellans | reverse complement strand
GAAGACGCAAAACCCCTACAAAAAAATTATTATGTTTATAAGGTTTTGGATTCCAGTTGTAATAGAAAGTTGTATTTTTTATCGTTTTTAAATATAGTATGTAAGTTAATTGTGCCATTTGAATTCTGGGGTAATTTTTATTCAATTTAATATATTCTGTTTAATACACAATTTTCATGTATACTTTCTCACTTCTCAATAGAGCGCCAATTAAATCAATTTACATTTCACAGAAAATATTCGAATTAGTGTTCCCGCTTACTGTTTCAGATATTCGCATTTGCGAGTGTCAAAAATTTAAATTTCGCCCATCACTAAAAGCTTTAATGAATTTTAATATTGATAGACATTTTGCAACATTTTCTTGCACACAAAACGTCTGGTGTAAAAGAAAAACATTTAAGTATTGTAGTTGTTGCAATTGTTGCGCTGTAGCAATATGTCGTCGCGTACTTAAAAACTACAACAAACACAACAAACGACAGCCCATATAAATATCTGAAAACATTCACCAAAAACAAAAAAACTAAAATTATAATTTTTCTTTAAAAGCTGTTGATTGTCTTTCAGTCATGTTGCTGCTGCTGCCACATATAAAATGTTCATAGTGGCACTCTGCGACTTGTGCTGTCTCATGTCTGTGTCGTTATTTTCAAAGTTCTATCAACAGCTGCTAAACGTTGTATGTTGTTCACATTTGGGCTGAGCGTTATGAAATCAAAACAGAAAATTACGAAAACAAAAAGAGATAAATAATTTCAAAAATTATTTGCAAACAACATCATCTTTTAGCAACAGAAAGTATGAATATTGAATTTTGTTTAAAATTAGAACACGAATTTCAAATTTCTGTTTTTGTTTTAAATTTTAGTTTATGTTTTAATTAAAATTCAAAAATTCATATTTTTATAGATATTTATTCTTCATAATTTGCATACTTCATCCGTGTCTCTATGGTTGGCATAACACTCTAATGTTTTTTTAATTATGGGGGTTGTAACTTAAGGTTGCTGCTGCTGCTAACATTGTGGCTGGCGTGATTGTTCGTGTTTTTATAAGGTGCAGCAATTAAAAATGTCTACACCTTTCTTGGCTTCATAAGTTTAGGGCTCTTGTTACTTTCTCTGCTGGCATTTTTTGTTCTTATTGCTTATTTTATAACATTTATTTATGCTGATAATATGGTAATTGTTACATTGCACATGCAACCTTGGACCCTGTATTAACAATTTATCTTGGTTTTAGTTTTTACTGAGCAAGTTCTTTAAAAATTACTTAATTTTCTTGCTTCTGAGGGTAGTGATTTGATAATGGTAGAGTTTCATGATTATTCTAATATCCGGTACAACATTATTAAAGAAAAAAAACTGTGTTCCATAAACAGAAAAGAAAAAATAAAGTTTGAAAGTGATTAAAAAATTACAAAAAAACTAATATATTTTAGTAATTTTTCCGTTTTCGTAACGATCACCTATTTAAAACTTCCAGCTGATTGCAGCCTATCTCATCCTTACACGTTTGAGATGGGGACAATGAGGCAGAATATGAATAGTTTGTTATCTAATGACCCTATAAAAATATCTGAATTGAGTCACATTAAAAAGGGTGTATTTTTACGCACATGATGTTAATTTTTGTATTTTATGAGTATTAAGGAATCACGGGATAAGTTACCTGTGCTGTCAGATGGACGCATACCATGTCTCAAATCCCAAAAGCAGCATTCAAGCACTTACATCCGTTACTTTACACCGCTTTCTACAGGGTATCTGGTAGCAGATTTATATTTTCAAACTTAAATAAAGAACGTAATAAACGATCGACACAAAGTTTTATTAAGAGCATTGCACGATAGAATGGAAATGCGGATTTTATTTTTTAAAGAGTATGTCATCCAGATGTCTTCTGTCGAGTTGAACACACTGTTCAAAACAAAGCCTTGTGTTCTGCGGCACACGCTGCAGTTAATTTGGATCAATTAAGCTGATTTTTCGACCAATAGTTTCCTTTAAAACCACATGAGATTGGGGATTGTGATTATAAACCCTCTCTTTGAGGTAGCCCCATAAAAAAATCCATGGGAGTTAGATAGGGCGACCTCGCAGGCCATGGGATGTCCCTAAAGCATCCCATTGCCACCAGACACCCTGTATTTACATCCCTTACATGGATCATAAGTCCCGTTTTACACACTTCAACTTCTGCTGACAAGCACAAGCAGCTCTGTACCCCAAGTCCGCAAAGTATTGAAATACGTAGTCTGTCTCATTCTTTCTTTCAAAAAGTTCAAAAGTTGAAGTCTGTGAATCGGACCTAACTGTCATGTGTGGGTCGATGTTTTGAAGCTTATTTTGAATTTAGACCTTTTTGTAAAAGAGTAAGCGAGGACAATGGGTTTGAAAACTTTATTTGATCGTTATTATGATGGAATGGCTCTAAGGAAATCGGAAAAGTTGTACTCGAAAGCAATTCTTTCTACTCACAATATATATTTCATCAAGAGCGCATCTATTTATTGTTGATATGCCAATGAACGTTCTTGACCGAGCAATCCGTATGTGGAAAAAACAGCACCCTTTGAAAAACTTCAAATCGATACTGCTGCCTCTATCCTCTTCCTCACAACCAATCTTCCCATATCCGGCTCAATGCACTTCATATGTAGGGGTCATACGTTGAATTTGTCCTACTAAAACAAATGTGAGTCGAATATTCTCTACCGATTAATAGAGCTTAAGTCGAGTACATAAGAAAAGAAGACGTTATTATTTGTTCTAGTTTTTGGTACAATTTCTAAGACAAGATTTAAAAGTAGAAAAACGGAACAGAGAACCCTGATGAGATAGCGTAGCGGCCTCAATATCAGTACCGATTCGTTCCACTGTATATATTTTGTATAAAATATTGTAAAGATTTCGCTCTTAATAGAAAAATTGAGTTTACAGAAAAATTTTTGAAAAAAAAGTAATTTTCAAATTCACAGATTCAAACTTAAGCCTGGCTAATTATTTCTTAACTCAGTAATTTAATGCATTCATGTGAAAAATGTGATGTTAAGTTCGGATCTATTTTCGTTACATGTAATTGAATATTAATAACATGGCTTCCCTTGTTGCTAGATACATATTTTTGAATGTCTGCATTTCATAGTTTCCTACAAAGGAAATCGAATGAGAGATGGCAGCTCTTCTCTTTTTCTAAAGTTTACTGAATTTAGATTACCATTTAAATATCACCGGGAATTACAATCAACGATTTCAAATATATACAAAGTTGGTAGGATATTTTGTATTGCCTAGTCATGCCGTAAGTTATATCGGTTGGATATTTTCATATTGCTATAAGTTTTAAATTCAATTAAGATTGAAAGGCTAATTGTTCGACATGATAAATATTCCAAAGCGCAAAGGAAAGCCAACATCAGTTTTTGATTACTCAACATACGCAGTAGAGCAGCACAGCTGTTTTCGCAATCCGCTACACTTTCATCATCAGAGCTCATGTATGGCGTAGTTAAATATATTCATAGATTTTAGTTATTCAAATTTCGTACCTAATATCATAATACAGGATGGAAACTTTTTGCATACTATTTTAGAATATCTCTGGCCGTTCGAGTCATAAGCTATTGCAATTTTTGCGAACAGTTTAGGCGAAGTAAAATATTTAAGAATAGTACAGAAGACTTAGCTGCTTCCTTATTAATAAATATTTTGCCTTCAAAACTATAAATACCTAAGAAATTCAAATGCGTTCATATACTTAAATGTGATTGCCTCTCGACATTTGCTGAGAATGAGCAAAAAGATAATTTAGAGATAAGAATATTTAAACAATCTATCTTAAATATTAATTCCTATAATTTAATGTTTTCATCAATTTCTTTATCTAAAAACATTTTGGTAGGACTTGATAAATTTATTACTATGTAATCTTCAACACATAATGCAGTATTAATTTAACAAAATTGAAATTTCTTGTGCTCGTACAACAGATATTTAAAAATTCATTTAAACTTAATGATTGTTGGTTATGAAAAATGAAATGATGTTTATCAGCTTGAATAATATGATGGCTGCTTCTGCCTAAACTCTTTCAATCAATTTCACCATGCATGTTTGTGTGTGCACAAGTGCACTTCATGTTTATTTGTTTTTTAATAAGTATTTTAATTTAAAAGAACACCTTGTTTTTTTTCTAAAAAAAATCTTTTAAGAACAATTTTGTACACTATCAACTGCCACATCTAATGTGTTGTATATAACGATCCTTTGCAGCTTGAATAATGGCGAAAAACTTATAATAAATTGTTTGTTTTGAAAATGAAATAACTTGTTGATTCAGTAATTATCATTATCATATTGATGGCAGCCGTAATGCCGAAGACGATACGACTTATAAAACAATATATGTAAAGGCCAGTTTTGTTCTGAAAAATTGTTCACGAAATGCCACTTGCTTTTAAGAGGGGCAAAAACTTGCAAGGAAAATTCTAAGAATGGCTTTAGCATTTAAGCTTAACACTCAAGTTCGTTTTCCTTTTGTTTCTTATAAACTTGCTCATATAATTATTTCTAACAGGCAGTTGTGTGTTCAAATTCTATAAAATGCTGGCTTTTGTCAGTAAAATGTTAAATTGAAAAGTATGTATTGTATTTAATTCTGTGTGCTGTACGTAATTGGATTTTTATTGAAAATTAACATAATTACTTTATGTTGTTGAACAACAAAACTGGTTTGAATTGGTTTGGAGCTCCTCTTATATTGGCAAGAGTGGCAAATGAATCAATTTTGAACGACAAAATGCAAAACGCAATTCAGCTAAAATATCTTGAAGCTGCAATGAGTTTTCTTAGATGACACTTTATTCTATTTACGTTGCACTATCTTACTGCGATTTTTATTACAGTTTTATATACTACATACGAGGAGGGTCGTGGTGCCACTATTCCCATTAATAAAATATGCATCAAAAAAGGTTTTACTATGTTTTCCACTTCAAAATCAATAAATTTAGAATGGAAAAATGCTTCTTCTGAAATCGATCTCTAGATGCCATAATATCAGAACACGTCAGAGATGTTAAATTCCATTGGAAAATAGCAACAAAGCCATGGGCTGGGAATCATCAAAAATTCAAAGTTATTGTTTTTTGGCAAGTATTGTTTATTAAATACAACTCATGCATACGTATTGCTTAAAACTCTCAGCAGATTATTGAAAAAGCGAAAGTACTTGAAAAACGCCTGAAGACTCGTTAATTGGAAGCGCTATTTCCTTAGATAAAAATTTGTTACTGATTTACAACAGTTGTAAATACAATAATGTGGTGCAATAGACAAGGACGAGGTCAAGCACAACATACTACAGGTTATTGTGCATATTACAGGTTATTGAACATCTGGGGCATATTAATGTTATTGCTCCCATAAGATTCAGACAAAGTGCCTCTTGCGATCAGACAAAGTTCCACTAGCTCATAACACTGCTCAGCAGCAAAATCCTCCTTTAAATAAAACTCTGTGGAATGTATGGATTTTGATGCGCTGAACTCTAATCCGTTTTCGGTTTTTTCCATCAGGTTGGAATTTTTTTATAGGCGTGGCTAACTTTCCCCCTAAATTAGTTAGGTACGGAGACATATTTCACCCTAACTCGAAAACGAGTCATCCGAATTTTAAAAGTAAAACACCAAAAGATACGTAACAAAATTGCATTTATTTTAGTCGAAAATAATTTTTCTCTATCTCTTATCGTTTTAAAATTTTTCAGAAATTAATTGAGAAAAAAATGCTTTTCCTGCAAAATTCGTAACTTTTTTCAGTTTAAAGATGGAATTAAAAGAAATTAAAGCGCCAGGTTGAATTTAAGTTATTGACATTAAATTTATTATTAATTAGAAAATGAAAATGGGAACAAGAAAATAATATTCGAACTTGGGGTCCTCATGAATATGAAACATGTTTACTTTTATGGCGATTTCTTTTCTGAAAAACCTGTGACATTTAATCACCTTTTGTTCTAAAAAAATTATAGTCGATCAATATCTAATAATTTCACTATTTGCAAATGCCATAAGGTACAATTTTCCATTGGAAAGTGCAAAAAAGTTAGAATTTTCTTAGAGAAGAAAACAACCTTAGTTGCCATACGTTAATTGTTAAGGCAATTAAGTGAATAATTAAGGCAATTAAGTAAATATTGACTCAATTAAAAATGCATTTCTGAATACTGTATGAGAACGTCTTTTGCGGAATCAATGCTTATATTCCATTTTAGAAATACTCGAATGTGTCGCAATTAGGCAGAAGTTTGGTTCTATATAAATGTGAAGTTTCACTCTCATTGAAGTAAATTGGCAGGTGGAATCAAAATTAACCCTTTGGAAGTATTTCACAAAAGCTTGTCCGTTTACGATTTTCATAATCTTTTTGAAGAAAATTTCTGTGGTTCTATCCTTTTGTAGCAAAACTCATTATGTAAAGCCACTCACAGATAAATAATCTACAGATTCACAACCCTATAATAAAAAAAATTTAAAGCAATAACAAATTAAAATTATTTTAGAAAGTCATTTAAAATCGCTAACACAGCTCAAATGATCAAATCAGAACTAAATTAAACTGCAGAACCTGTAAACATTTTCTAAACCGTCAAAACCTCCACCGACAATTTTACACTCACCTTTTTACGATTATTTTTCGCAAATACTAAATAATCAAATGTGTGTTTTGTAATTCAGCGAAATATAAAATTATCAATTTAAATAATAAAGTGAAGAAAGAAAAATTTAAGGAAATAAAAATTAATATGACTACAAAACACCTTTTTTGCATCCCCTGTCTACCTGCATTAGATAACGAATTATTCGTAGAAAATATTATAAAGTAAAATAAAGGTATTGCAGTTACGATGAGAATCCGTTCATCACTTATTTTCAATTACAATTATTACTAAAAACATAAAAAACCCTCAGTGATTCCCAATTCTATAATACGCTCATTTAAAGAATATTTTTCTATTTTAAAATAAAATAAAGGTTCAATCTGAACTCACGTAGATTAAATTAATTCCAAAATGGAATAACGAGCAGACCACTAAATAGCTCTACTGTTAAATGCAATTTATCCCTTGGAGTTTTGTTCCTAAGCAATTATTTAATTTTGCACACAATAAATTTTATTTCATTTTAATTTAAATCATAAATGTTCAAATAATTTGTTGTAGAGTCTGCGAGTGTTTTTGTGAAACAATAAATAAGGCAAACATCATGTTTGCAACACAAGTTCGACAAAAAGCCTTTGCCAAGAATGCAACCAAAAAGGGAGAGCCAGAAACATCGACATGATGTTAAACAATTATGCTAATTGCAATTGGTAGCAGTTTTAAAAGTTCATGTTAACTTCATGTTCTAACTTGTGTCAAGCGAAAGGCAAACAGCCAAGTTAAGACATTGCAAAAGAAACCATTGCAAAGCCAAAGGAGCAAATAACAAGTCTGGTCTCAAAACAAGAAAAAACGCTGCAAAAACATGCATAAAATGCTCTATTTATTGCATATAATCACGTCAAGTTTACAAAACCATTTTCATCTCATAATCATAATTTACCAAAGACGAAGAAGAGTAGAATAATACTCTGCTGGTACTTCATAAACAATTTCAGCCTCTTCCTTTTCGCTTTTTTAATAAACGCCATTCTTTTTTCTTTTAACACAAAAAGAGACCAAAATCATGTTGCTGTTAGTGGTTGATTTCAGAAAGTGTTTTTGATGTTCCAACGTGATCAGTATGATCACCTTAAATAATTATGGCTTCAACATACTTTGTTTCTTATTTTTCTTTCGTGTAGTTGCTTGTGTTGTTTTAGCCATGTTGTGTTAAATACTAAAACTTGTTCAACCGGTGTTAAAAGACTACCACAAAGCTCCCAATTTAGTGTTTTTAAAATTCTCAGTAAGTAATTTGCATTTCATATTATGTTTAAGAATTAAAGAAGAGGTGGTTTCAATTTCTCTTTTGTTTATAACAAATGCTAATTTAATTTAAATTAATTTAAATTTAATGAATTCTTGAAATCCTAGTATATTTTAAAAAAATGTTAAAGCAATACAAATTTTTGTACTTGAATTTGGCTTTTATCCAAATTTATATAAATAAAAATTTTTACTCTTCATAATTTCGCCCACGATTTTAGATAATTTAATGAGAAATGTTCGTAATTTATTTCATGTTATCGTCAACATCTAAGTAAATAACATCAAACACTAGTCAAACGTGCACACTGGCAACGAAACAACCACATTAAGAGCGCATAATTTGAATGACTAAAGCAAATTTTCTGTCATAAAGTCATCTGCATTGAAAATTGGCGAATACAATGTAAATACCACATAAGTTTCACTATCTACCTGAGTGCAACTTAATTATAATAATAATTGTAATTTCCAATAATTGAATGCTCTGCAAATAATTGTAGAAAAATATTCATTTTATGAAATATATGATTAACATTCGTGCGTTTGCCCGAAATACAGGAAAGCTTTATGAAAGAAAAAACAAAACGCAAAGGCTTCATTAATTTTATCTCTATTATTGAATGTTGTGACAGTGAATCTTTTCATTGCTGTTTCAGAGCTTATTCAAATGCCACCTTTACCTAAAAAACATTCTTTATTTCACAGAAAACGTGTTATGCCTTGTCATAAACACATTTCAGGAACTCAGAAGTATACAAGTTATGTTAACCTAAGGGCGTTTCAATTAACTTTACTTCGATAACTTAAGCATAAATTTTAAATTATACAGGCACTTGATTTACTGCAATTTATACGCACTGAGAAAAATTGCAAAGGCTTTAGGGCAGCTTCAGTTTTAATTGATTGCTGTTTGTGGGCTTAAAGCAGATACGGTGAACTGTCGATTACTCCTTATCGATTATTTGTCACTTAATGCAGACGCTAAAACAAGTTTAATTCGTTACAGTAATAAATGCAAAATTGTTAATTATATAAAATAATTCTAATAGTAATTAAAATCATATTAGAGTCAAGTTGTTGTTCGAGATTAATTGCATTTTAACAATTTCAATTCGCAGTATTTGCAATTAATTAATAGCTGTGCCAGTAAAATACTAGAGACTAACTAAATTACAAAATAAAGTTAATGCATCAACAATATTTAATTACATTATATCATAATTCGTTGAGCACGATGAAACATGTTTATTTTGAGACTTATTTCCATGAGCTATAGAGATGCCAATGCTTTAATACTGTAAAGAAAAATTTATAATAACACTAAACTACAAAGAATCATTGTTTGGGGTAGCAGATATCGCACTCGTTCAATACTGTTTAACTCGAAAACTTCAAAGTATTCAGAAGAGACAAACAAATTTCTTTTTAATGTTTAATGTGCTGCATATAACTTTTATACATGTGATTCCGTGCGTAATTTCCTCAATATTAATTTGCGATGGAATAAAGTACCTAGGGACCTACTAATAGAGAAGACGAATGAGCGCTATCCGTCTGTCTGTACGCGAAATCGGTTTTCCTAAGTCCTCAGAGAAGTTAGAGACTTCATTCTTGAACTGACGGATTGGAAATGAACCTACTGAAATTCAGAAAAATACTCTTCCAAAGCTCGCAAACTTAAACCTATTTTATATATAATTTTTTTGGTTTCATGTTACTGCATCAAAAGTTTGAAAAAATCAAGGGTTTCTAGGGTTCGAAAACCGAACTGTTTGGTTTTTTTTTTTTGTACATATAAGTAACCAAAAATGTTACCATTTTGTTTTCTTTCTGTTAATTAAAACTATTTTATATTTCAGAACAAAATTAAATTTTTGTTTTATATAAAAAATAAATTAAAAATTCGATTGATTCCAGGGCTCCAAAATATGTTTTTTTACATGCAGTTTTGTACACAAAAGTAACCAAATAAGTTAATAATATTTGTTTTTATACCCTCCAAAAAAGAATTGTAGGGTATATTCACTTTGTCATTCCGATTGTAATTCAGCGAAATCTCCATCTGAGACCCCATAAAGTATACATCGCACTTGTTCAACAATACTGTACTAACTCAAAAACTTCAAAGTTTTCAGGAGGGACAAAAAACTGGTTTCTTAACGCTTAACTAATTTTTCATTAACAAAAGTTCGGCAATATTTAGAAAACCCATAAATTATTGTATTGCGCTGTATAACATTTTTATTTGTTCATTGTCTGCAGATAGAAAAGCGATTTGATTAGTTACTATTATTTTCTTGAATTATTTTTATTTATAAGAAGTTAATATTTTGAGTTGTGTTTTTCTATATGAAATTTATTTCTCTATTTAATAAATTTTTAATAAAACAGATAAACACGAAATTAAACAAAGTTTTTAAAGCTAAATAAATGCTAACAACTGCTGAAAAGTTTAAATTATATTTTTTATTAAATTAAAATAGTTTAAAACATATATTTAAAATTTTCGTTGTATGAATCATAATACTTTTAGGACCATGTTTCTCTTGACTAGGTCCATAATATCCCTTCTTTTATTTTCCGACAGTGGCAAATATTCACTATTATGTTTAATAAACTTAATAATAACATTTCTAGCTGACCAAAATTGCATTTTTTGCAATATTGCTTAAATGCAAAATGATAAATTGATAATATTAAAAATTGTCATTAAAACTATTTCATCAAAACAGCAATAACTCAATAAACAACAGAACTATTTCACGGAAACAGTAACAACTCAAAGAAAAAGTTAAGCATTATTTCATGAAAACAATCATATTTCGAATTAAAACAAAAAATTTGCTTAGCCTGAATCAATTAAGCAGTTGTAACTCAAAATACTACCTGACTAAATGAAACTTTTATTATTAAAATAACAAGTTAACTCAAAATACTACTCTTTATAAAAAAAAAACAATTATTTGTTAAACTTCAAACAACTCAAAATAATTAATGTATGAATTTCTATTTTAATAGTGAACCTTTATTTATGTAAATTGTATTACAGGATGTTAATTTTCCCAACAGGCTATAGGTTCAAATCTGCGAAACTGCAAATTATTTTTTATTTTATTTTTATTTTTTATTTTAATAAATGAACGTGATTACATTCTATTTATTATTATTTTTGAGAGTGGAATATTAAGAACACAAAATAATTTTGTTTTCTTGATTCACAGAAATAACCCATTTCAGCAAGAAAAAGGTCACAACATGTAATTTTATTAAGAAAGAGTAGTCAGAAGTATGGAAATTTTAAACCATAGGTAGACATAAGTGTTATGTATTGTTTTTTCCTAAAAAGATAACATGAACAAATTTTGAGTTGTTACAGTATTGTTGAACGAGTGCGATATATTATTGATCAGTGATGACTTCTAAGACGATCTGAGCATGTCCGTCCGTCTGTGGAAATCACGATTTAGTCCAAACGAAAAGAGCCAGACTCTTGAAATTTGGTATAAATATATCTTGAAGAATAGCACAGGCCAAATTCGTAAATGGGCTGAATCGTGCCAGAGGGAAAAAAGTTCACCTAAGAAGAACTAAACCAACCTCCGAAAAACAACATAATTTTTTATGTTTTTTTTTTTTGTAAAAATTATATATTTTAACGTCAGAGAAGATCCAATGCGTTAAACTTGGAGCCATAAAATCAAAAAAATTTATTTTTTGACCCCGCTCTTTAGTGGGCGTTATTATTTGCAAAAATAGTTAAAAAATTTAACAAATAGTTTTACTTTCAGGGGATGACCCGTACATATGCAGTGCATATGTACGGGAAATAGAAAGGAGGGGATAGTATTGAGGGGACAGATGATGAAAAATGAGGAGATAGAGATTTTTTTTAGCTATTTCAACTTTTTTACATCGCGGGTAATTTTTGCTTTAGGACCGGCAAAGGAGGAAGCTGCTGTTATTCTCCTTTTTAGTACATGATCGTGTCAGTCGCTGCCAATTATGTGAAGTGCTATTCCTTCATCATTGAAACAGACTGCCAACAACTAACACAACCATGCACTACTGCTAATCAGAAGTATTCAACAAAATATTTATAACGAAGCACGGGTTTGAACTCATGACCCTCCTCTTCATAGTCTCGTGTTCTACTACTGGTACAAAATTTGCGCAAAATATTTGTTTTCATTTGTTTGAAATACAAAACTAAACAACTACTATTGATGAGCTAGCACCACAAAGTTTTTGATTGCTTGAAATGTAATTAAGTTTGTGATTAAATGAACAATATTTATGGCTGAATCTTCTTCTTACTCATTTCTTTGTAACTTCATATGTCTTCGGTTTTAAACGTCATTCCTTTATATTTCTGTTGATGCAATGGTGATGGTGATAATGATCGTGCGAATGAAACAAATGGAAATGGAATGCAACAATGAAATTTTAAGTTGTGAGAGCAAATTACTACAGCTACTGTCAAACTATGTATAAAATCAAAATAAAACTCCCAAAGATAGAAAAAAGAAACGTCTAAAAGATACTCAGTTAAAAACACAGCAGCTATATGGATCTCCATAGTCGAAAATTTTCCAAGCAAATATTGCTTAAAGCGATTTTGTTGCGCCTTTTTTACTTGCTGCGGGACTGCCACAAGTTGGTAATAAAATATTTTCTTTTAGCCGTTTTAGCTGTGTTCGTTTTATTTTTTATAAATAGCGTTTTGCACGTAAATTTGCAGTTCATTTAGTATGGGGTGACTGTAAAATAAAACATAAACGAACATTTTTGATTGTAGTGGTTTTTAATAATTATTTTCCCATTAGTTCAACAGCAGACACTAACAAACAATCACTCATGTAAACAATAAAAACAGCAGCAACATGTAATGAATGCAGTTTTGCTGTTTTTGTTGTTGCAGTTGCTTTAATAAATATTTTATATCTATTAATATCTGATTTAAAAATCACGTAAATCATTTGTATTTCTTTATTTTGTAAAAGTACTAAATTGTTTACATGTTTTCCATGTACAAAAAGAGCTGATAAGTTTTCAGGTTAATTTTATTTTAATTTGTACAGATCGTTGGGAAACCGGAGAAGAGACGGAAACTGCATATAAATCGTGAGTTAGTCTGTCAATAGGTCATAAGTTCTCGCCTTTATCAATATCGTGTTTTTGGCGTTTACTTTAAAGAACCAAAGAGCAGAGCAATTGTTCTGCCCGTTTTTCTTGTTCACCCCAAAAATCTGGCACCCAAGAATAATTGTTATTCATTATTTATATTTTATATTTCACGCAGGTTTGATATTTTTTAAATAAATGAGTTTCTCAGCGAACACAGTCAGCAAAACTCAATATTTTTTGTTATTTTTACCAAAAAAAAATTATTCAAAATCAAGAGTCTGTGTGCGAGCGTGCTCATGAGTCAGTGAAAGTGTGTGGTTGCTATCGTCAGACTAGTTGGTGGGAGTTTTTCGCACCGCTCATTTTCACGCAGCATGAACTCTTTGATGATTATTCATTTATTTAGTGCAATGTTCCAATATCGCAGTGGATTAAAAACATTTGGAATTGTTTATTTGTTTTGACAAGTTGCTGCGTTGAAATAAATACGCACTTGATTCATGACAACGCATCTATTCCAACAGCCTTACACGTATGAGTTCATCAGAATATTAAGGCTTTCTAAAATGTTAGGAGACTGCTGGTGATAGTTGTCGTAACCAAATGCTTTCTGAATGTCACAACGATGTTGCACGTTCTAAAGTTCAACTCAAGAATCTTGAAAAAAAATTTCGAATCAAGGAGATATAATTTGTTTATCAGAAAAAATTCAACTTATATAGAAGGAATGCAACCAAGTTGATACTCCTTCCGCACAAGCTGAACGTGTATGAACGGAGGGAAAGTATAATTACAGTCTGTTTTGCACATCACAAATATTTAATATATCGTAACTTTTTGTTTTTATTGCATTTCTTACAAAATCACTCCAAAGAGAGATGGAGAGAAAAGATTTAAAGTTTCTGTTATAAATGAATTTTAGAAATCTGGTTAGAATCAATAACTAAGAAAGATGTCGGTACCATCTTTCCACATTTTAAAAATATTATTTAAAACAAGTAAAAACGTTATATTCGACCGGGTCGAATCTTAAATACCCTCCAAATAATCAGTAAGTAAATTTAATATGTTTAACTGTATTTTGGCGAGGTCGCTCTGGCAAGGGCTGTGGGGAGACATTTCACCTTTGTCATAAAACTATAAAAATAAATGCTTCGGATAATTAAAAATTTAAGAAAAAAAAATTTTTTTTTGATAGGGTCATTTAGTAGGCAAATGCGGGGAAGGGATAGGTCAGAGTAGGTTACGTCTCAGCTTCGTCATTAAAGCTTAAAAATGTTATTTTTAAGGATTAAGTAAAACAGTTTGTGAAATTTTTACACTATTTTTGCATTAAATAACGCCCACGAAATGGGGCGGGGTCCAAAAACTAATTTTTTTTATGGTTCCAAGCTTAACGCGTTGGACCTTCTTTGATATAAAAATATATCATTTTCTTAACAAAATTACAAAAAAACGTTAGAAATTATGTTGTTTTTTAGAGGTTGTTTTAGTTCTTCTGAGGGGAACTTTTTTCCCTCTCGTCCGACTTAGCCCATCTCCGTATGTGTTATGTGCTATTTTTCTAGGTATATTTGCACCAAATTTCAAGAGTCTAGCTTTTTTCGTTTGGCTTGAATCGTGATTTCTACAGACGGACGGGCATGCTCAGATCGTCTTAGATTTCATCATTGATCAAGAATACATGTACTTCATGGGGTCTCAGATGGATATTTCGCTGCGTTACAAACAGAATGACGAATTGAATATACCCTCCATATTCTTTTTTGGAGGGTATAAAAATGGTTATCGATTTGAAGTATTATAAAAATGAAAACGACCAATTTGCACATTTTCTATAAGAAAAAATAGACTCTTTAACATAATTCAGAAGTAACAGACACCAAAACTGCAGTTTGTAGTCAACTTAAGTGGACACTCCCAAATGCCCCAACAGAATTGCAGATGTGACGATTTCGGTGCCTTACAAAATCTGTTGGAACTATTTTAAATGTTGATTTATTTTTATTGACCATATCAGTTTATTGTAATATTAATCAAGCTTGTGGTCAATTTTTATTTCCTGAAGATGTTAACAAGCTGTTAACGAAATATCGAATAGAAATTATAAGAAGTAATATATTATAAAAAATGACCACAAGCTTTATTAATATTACAATAAGGAACTATTTTAAAATATAATACTTTTCTTAAAACTATTCCCATAAAATCTGAGATCTGTTTAAATACATCATAAAACTAATTTTTCTACTTACTTTGACCAAGATGTACTCTTTTCATCCAGGGATATATTTGAGGAGGGTTTTTCTTGCCACCACTGTTTTGGCTGCTGCCCGCTTCATTGCCACTATCGCTTTCCGAGTCGGAATCGCCCTCGCCAGGACTGTGCATGGGCACATTCACACTGTTCGCATGGTTATTATTTATATTCACCCCCAAGACGCCTTTGTTCAGTGACCTGGCCACACTCTCCACCACCGACGATGGCGACAGTTTAGGAGAAATATCACGTGTCGATAGATCTTGGGGACTGGCCAACGATTGATTGTTGTTGTTATTGCTGCTGGTACTGTTATTGCCGGTGGGTGCTGAAGGATCATTGGCATATTTACAACTAATATTCGATTGTTGCTGCTGCGGGTGTTGTTGTCCTAGTTGTTGTTGTTGCTGCTGTTGTTGACTAACCGCATGCTGCGCCGCCGCTGTCGTGTGGGCACTGTGCTGTTGCTGTTGCATAAGAAGACGTTGCGGCTGCAGTTGCGTATAATCAACCATTTCCGGAGGATTTGTTTGACCGGCTGCGCCACCGCTACCTGCTCCTAAACTGTAAGCCGCCTGATTAGCGTAATGAGCCTGAGGTGTGTTTGGATACAAGTTTGGTGCGTAAGCAGCAGCAGAAGCAGGGAAATAATCATTACCAGGTGTAGCAGCCCCAGAGTTGGCGCTACCCGTACTGCCCGCACCTGGGCCACCATTACTATTGGGTGTATTGGCAGCATTACTTGGATTGCCTGGATGGTTCTGTTGCGAATTCATTTGTTGAGGATAGCATGATGCCAGCGAATTGACGAATTGATATGATGACATGGCAAAACAGTCTGGATCCATGATGGCCGGTATTTTGACTTACTTTTATTGGGCTAAAATATTAGCCTCAAGGAATCCACTGAAACTTTAGTATAGCAAACTGCTGTCTTTTTTTTTAAACTGTAAAAGAAACAAAACAAATTTAATTTACAACAATGTTTCATTTGTCTTACTGCTATAAATAAGAAAAATATCTGATAAAAAATACCTCTACTTTTTGCAGAATGTGTGTAATTTCAGTAATGCTTATGTCTACTCAATAATTTTCATGCCAAATTACTTTGTTTTTTTTTTTTGCTTTTTCTTCCATCAAATCATATAGAAATTACTTTCCAGAAAATTTGTATATAAAAAACTTCTGCGCTCTTAACAAAACAATAGTCAATTGTATAAATATGAGAAGAGCTCTTTTTAATTTTAAGCGCCCTCAAGTGTTTTAAATTGAACTGATAATATGGTCGACAAAAAGCAGTATAAACGAAACATAATTTTTATGTTAATAGCGGGGTAAATTGCAAACTGCCCTTTTGAGGTTTTTATATTGTTGCTTTACAGAAAGCATACAACTAAAACTATGTTTTCCTAAAAATGTATGTCTAACGATCTTTGTTAGCACGAAGACCTTTCAAGGAGTTGCTCTTAACGTTTTTAGAGTCGCTGACTGCCGATAATCTTCTTATCTGAATCGTCAGCTCCAATTTATTATTTTATATGAACCAATAAAACGGTTTGTAGCGAGTATTTCAAATCCATCTGGACATATCTTACTATAGCGATTGTGTATAATTGAAAATAGTTTTATGAATGACTAATAGTTTTATAGATGCCGTCATTCCCTCTTATAACCTATGCGTTTTTTCTCAGACTCTGTTTTTGTTAAAATGAATGTAAGGGTACAAATAATTTCGAAAGCAAAAGCTGGTACTTTCATAAACTACTACAAGTACTGTGGAAATATTATGCTATATATATAACAATTTTCAATGAATCTCTGCCAATCCGCTTTAGTTTAACAAACTAAAATTTTTAAGAACAGTTTTTATTATATATTCACCATTCATATAGCGATTTCATTCTTTTAAAGTTCTGTTCGCACTCTGACTGGTTGTACCCAATGAGAAAAAGTTTAACAAGTAATAAAGGAAATGTTGCAAGGTATAACGTATTTTTAAAAGTTTTTTTATGGTGGACCATGTTCATAATTTTAAGAATATGTTATACATATAAGCATGTACACATCAGAGATGGGAAGTGAAGATGTGAAATGGAACTAAATGAATATGCAAAAGTGATATTTTGTGTTGTAGGTTTTGGGTGGTGATAATTTTATGACAACTGCGGGCTGCCTTAATTATCATCGAAGGGCTGTTTCATTCCAGAAACATGCCACTCTGATAAAAACTCCCTTTTTACCCAAAGTTTAACTCTACAACTTTTTTAACAATAATATCTACAGGTAAAATAGGTGGAAGATTTAGAAGTTATACAACTATCTGTATGCAACCAGAACACAAATGGTCTTGCTTGAATTCATGTCAGTGTTCACTGCCACTAGTACAGAGATTTTTCTATATTCATTATTAAGTTTTACTTTAATTGCTTTAGGGTTTTTATTAGTTTAATATATTATTGTAACTGGCTTTTAAAAATAGCGAACTCTTGAAGAATTTTTAAAAGTGTTATTAAACGGTCGATAATGTGCACGAATACATGGAGTTCTGCAAACAGCAAACGTTAACATTTTCTTGATGTGCTTATGGACCTTGAATTATTGCTATTTAGATCCACTGTATTTTCGCTTAATTTCTAACAGCCTACTTGTAAATTTCAGTATATCCGAGCATTCAGAGAGGAACTATTTTTCTATATATCAATATTTATATTTTATTTTCCAACAAGTGTGTCTGAGCACAATTTATATGTACCTGTCTTACTAATTATATTCGAATAAAATGTATTGCTTGCCGCAATAGAAAACACTGACAACGCAAAACATTTCAAAATGCCGCCAACAAGTATTATAGTGCATGCAATGTTTCGAGAGTTTGTATACGCACACGATCTACTTGAAAATTTGCATGTAATTACTTCAACGATCACTTTTACCTTAACCCTTATGTGACTGACAAGGTACTCGGGTACCTTTTGCGCTTTGATTTTTTTTGTAGAAATTCGCAACCCTCGTACCTGAAACTTCTTGAGAGCTCCTAACTTTTGATATTTTATTCATTTTTAGAACTTTGAAAAAAATTTTTAAACTCAGATAGGCCTAGTACGCCAACTTTCTTCACACACCCTTAACTGTTCGACAAGGTACCCAGGTACCTTTATACTATTCTATGAATACATGCACTGTATTTTTTTTTCTTTTTTGTTGTAAATTATATTGGCAGAAAGTAATAAAAATTCAGTTACATATTTGCATGTGGGTGCTGTTGGCTGAAGTAGTAGAACACGAGACTACGAAGCGGAGGGTCCTGAGTTCAACCCCGCGCTGAGTCATGAAATGTGGTATTGAATTCTTGTGATCAGCATTAGTGCATAGTTGTGTTAGTTGTTGCCAGCATGTTTTCAATGACGAAGGCATAGCACTGGTCACTGAACATAATTGGTAGCGACTGCCTATACACTGCATATGTAGGGGTCATCCTCTGAGTGCTGGTCCAAGATAAAAAAAAATAAAAAATAAAAAATATATATATATATATATATATATATATATATATGTATATATATATATATATATATATATATATATATGTATATATATATATATATATATATATATATATATATATATATATATATACATATACATATGTCAATATTTACATGATGTGAATATATTATTCATGTATATATTTATGTATGATT
The DNA here is from genome assembly GCA_951800035.1 of Linnaemya tessellans. Classification (NCBI taxonomy): domain Eukaryota; kingdom Metazoa; phylum Arthropoda; class Insecta; order Diptera; family Tachinidae; genus Linnaemya; species Linnaemya tessellans. The sequence goes on along the minus strand of OX637532.1, from coordinate 106,494,957 downwards.
ATAAATTTATTTATGTTGATCGTCATGTATACAGTTTGTGCATGCTGGTCGATTTACCGAATGAGAATCGCAAATTGGTATAGAGCAATTGCTACAAGTTTTGCGTGTTTCCTTTGCTTCAGACGAAGCAGACTTTGCAACTTCCTGTTAATGTGATTTTTAACACGATTTTTTATGTTTTCAATAGACAATTGCACACTGAGATCTTTAAAAAATTGTCTACGACGGTCAGTAGAGGTGAAATGTGAATTGTGTTCCATATAAATAATAGATGAAGCCAATGCTGCTACATCTATAGCCACCGACTTTTTCTACGCTTGCAAGTATATTCGCCCAATAACTTGTCCATATTATCGAAACCCCCTTTGGTTTTATTGTAATACTTTATAATTTTCGGACTCAAAGTGCTTTCGACTGACGGATTAAAATGCATGGTTGATTACATTATTACAGCTTTTTTTGGCACGTAAGAGCACATCATCGGCTCCTTGCGAAATAGAAAATTTGTGGAAAAGAATTCCCTAAAATATATATGTATATGAACGTGAGTAAGTTGTAAGACTTTGGCAAATGTATTTGTTATAACAAACTTGTCTGTCTTTATGTGCACTCTAAAACTTTTACTGGAATTTACGTTCATATTTTGCTTAAATTCCTGTTGAAAAAATCTTATTGTTTAAAATTACGTGAATTTTGATCCTACAGAAAAAAAATGAATGAGAAATAAACATAATTTCACCTATTTTAAGCAAAGTACTAATTATTATGTAAAAATTGTTGCATTTTAAGCAAGTGTGTTTAAAAATGTGTTCAATGTGACTTAACAATGCGAAAAATTTTTAAAATTAAATATATCTATCCAAAAATTCAACAATTAATGTAATAATAGCAACTTCTTCATAAAGAAGAAGCATTAAATTGTTTTTATTTTATAGAATGTGGCGTGATATATTCTGTGCAGGAAAATAGATACAAGTCATAATTAAAATATTTATAAAAAAAGTATAAACAAAAAAAAAGTTTGTGAAAACAAATTTCAATGTTTAAAAACATAACATTTACATACTGCTATACAGATGAAAAAACCAATGGGTTTAAGTGTTTGTTTTCAAGATGTGGAAAAATTTTCAATAATTATAATTCTTATGCAGTGCATTTTATATAACATAATACTCGTACCTCATTTGAAATAAATATTTTCATTTTAGTTTGTATTTTACATATGTTCTATGGACATTAATAAGTAATGAAATACTAAATATTTAATTTGTTTTTATGTAAGTTTTTATACCTTTTTTGAAATAAATATAATTTTAAATAACAATTGCACAAGTGCATTTTATTTAATTATGTAGGATTAAAATTAAACATATATATATATATATATATATATATATATATATATATATATATACATATATATATATATATATATATATATATATATATATATGTATATATATATATATATATATATATATACATATATATATATATATATATATATATATATATTTATATATATATACCTAAAATTGGGGGAAACTAGACACAAAAGGTTTAAAAGTATTAAACATCTTTTGTTCAATAGTAAAATCCACAAATTGTTTGAAAATACATATATGCTGTGTAATTTTAGGTCAATTATATTCGGTAAAGTGTTGCCGACTATTATTGACGTAAATTTCAACAAAAGTGTTTTAGAGTGTGACTGCATATTAGCTGGTATAAAACCCTTAGTTTTTCTCACTGTCCCAAGGAGTGTGAGATTCCACAAAGTTAATGCTTTTGCCAGTTCAAGAGTTGTAAAGTAATTATCGGTTGTGACATTCCTTCCTGAGTTCTTATATGGACTAACCAGATCTAAGATAGTCCTGTCTACCAGATTTGTCAGGCGCTCAATTTCTGTTGGTTTACCAGTATACAATTGGCCATGTAAGGGGAAGGGGTTGGAAGCATCACAAGCCCAAAATATTTTTATCCTATACTTTTCAGGCATATATTGTGTATATTTCAAATTTACATTAAAATTTTGTTGGTACAAAAATACATAGTAGACATATGGCAATATATACATATGTATATGAAAGTAGTTTTATAACCACTTTCCTGTTATGTATTTATAATATAAGAGAGAAAACAGTTTTTTGTTTAAATGTGTATGGCAACTCGTATTACAAATACAAGGGTATTACAAATTAATTTAAACCTTTTTTGCGATATATTAACGAAATGCTAATTGGATAGTAAACAGAATAAAACAGTTTATGTGAATTCTTCCCGCCTACCAATGTCATTTACTATAAGCAGTAGGGTCTAAATGCCAGACTCCCTGTACCGAAGCTGGCAGACCGTGATCTTAAAACAAATTCGAATTAACAGTGTTATAATTGTAATTTAATGCGATATACGAAATTCATAAAAATTAATCATTTCTATATGTAAATATTTTTTTTAAATCCGATATAAATGATAAAGTGTTAATTGCCAAAGGATCGGTAAACTCTGACAAATTGTCATAACTAGATTTACTCTTGAACAATAATACAAACTTTTTCAAACTTTTATTTTAGATTAACTGGTTCCTTAACATACTTTGGTTTTTATTTTCGCTCTAAAACTATTTTCCTTAATATAAACTATGAAAGCCCTTTGATCCCCCTTCTAGAATGATCAATTCAGGTCAGAATATTGTTTTAACGCAATACATTTCTTAATTTCGCACTATAATTAAGCAATAAAATATTCAATAACCAGAAAATATTTTGCATAACAACACGGTTTTGTTGTTATTTCTAAACAGTTATAATAAATCTTGCACTGAAATTGTTTTAAATCTATTATTTCCTATAAAAAACGAAGCATATATTTAAAACAACATTATATACAATACAGAAAGATAAACATACATAACATTACTCGTATTTACAACGTGTTGTTAACTCGTGCTACCAGCAACCGGCACCCAAGTCCTCTATAGAAAAAAACTAAACCTTGTACTATCGTGTGTTTAAACCTTAAACATTAAATACAAAGCAGAGACCGCAAGTACAACGTGGAAACTTATTAACTTTGAGGCAAGTAAAAAATAAAGTCGGCTCGACATTGTAACGAGTTAAACAGAAAGTTAAGAGTTATTGAAAAAATACAGTGAAAAAAGTAAATGGCAAATGAAAACAACAGTAACACGAATCAAGAATAAGTATAAGATGGAATACTTTTGTTTCTTAATATTTGATTCGAAATGCCTTTGACTTCATTAAGTATAATTGAGGTCGGAAAGATTCTAAACTTGGTTTCTCACATTAAACTTCTTATGAAATGGTCAGTCGCCGTACAACCAGTTTAAGATGGCAAGGTGACGCATGCGAAGCACATGATATTCAAATGAACGATAAATTTAACCCTTAAGCATAATTTCTTTGCCCAATATATTCTTAAAAAATTCGTGTTATTTGTAAAAAATACAAGAACTTATAAATAATATTAGTTGTTAACAAAATTTTTGCAATATTTTTAATATTCGCATTAACTACTTAAGCACAACCACTTACATGGTGTTCATATATGCAGCAATATTCAAATTATAACAATTAAGGCCATTATTGAGAATAAATTTTTATATACAAATTACAATTAACTTATAGGCAATTAAGAGATAATTATTATAATAATGAGTAAAATCTGTAATGCAACACTGTCAGAATTGTGTTCAGTGAAAAGAAAGTACTAAATGAACAAGCTTTTACACCGAAAGTATTTATTGAATACAATTTGTTGAAATTTTACTAATCAAATTAATTGCTGTTGCCTGAAGTAGCAGAACACGATACTATGAGGCGGAGGGTCCTGAGTTCAACCCCGCGCTGAGTATGGAGATTGATATGAATAAATGTATATGATAAAAAACAACCAAATTTTCATAGAAAAAATGTAAACAATAATTTTTTTCAGTTTCTTTTTCATTTGTCAAATGCTAATTGTCGTAGCAATATTGAGTATGTATGACCACCAAAAAGATATTGTCAATTAACTGAATATTGTTTCAATTAAAAACGCATATATGAAATAATAAATTGTTTGGAACTTACGAAATTCTATAAATTCGGAAATACTTTCGTTTGCTTTGCTCTTATTTTATACCAATTTATTTTATTTTTTAATAAAATTTTCTTGAGCATGTCTATCCGCAGAAGTTAAAAAGAAGTTGAAATATTTAGCATTTATTTATTTATTTATCTTATTTTTAATTAGCTTACCAACACGTTGTACAACAACATGCCAAAGAAAAGACCACAACCTCTATGTTTATAAAATATGTTGAAGAAGAAGACGTTATTGTGTTTTATTATTGGTTGCACTAGTATAACCAAATACATAGCTTATATAAACAAATACAGTTTTTGATATAATTTTTCGCACAAAAAAAAAGAGATTGCATGAAATTTTGCACTATATTTTATTATGACATGACACAAAGCTGTTATCGTATCGCGATACCTGAAATTATCTACGCGCACAGTAGTGCGCCAGCCACTCAGGCCAATACACTCAGTTTATATTACGCGAAACCATTTACACTGACTGTATCTTCCTGATTATTTTACTTTCCGCTGTTATAAAAGTTGCAGCACATATTAACTCTTTTCTGTGCACTATATGAAACCGAAAATATTAAGAAATATTTTTATTTAGTTTATTTATTTTTGGAAAAAATTAAAAAAAAAGTTATTCTTATAGGAATCCGCGCAATGGTGTGTATAGTTTTTATATCAAGGCACTTATTGGGTAACTTTCCTTATGAAAGTCATTGAAGCAGAATTTCGTTTCAATTAAAGAAAGTGCAACATCTCAAATCAAGTACACCCATTGAGTTCTTCTCTGGTGTCCTGCCTTGCTGCATAGCATACAGGTATGGTATGTTCCATAATTTCGTTCGCTACATTTTGATTAAAAATACTTATATTATTATGGGATGCCATGCTTTCCATAACTTCTGTAACTCCCTGTTCCGTGCTTCCGAAAACAGCTATTCTGCTCTGCTGTGTCAGTTGAATAAAACTGATGTTGACTTTCCTTTGTGCCTTGGAATATTTATCATGTCTTTCTGAGACAAAATTCGAACAATTAGCCTTAATCTTAATTCAATTTTAATATTCAATTTTTGATTCAAATTTACTGGAGTGAGTACCACGAGACTGCATAAATTAGATATATATATATATATATATATATATATATATATATATATATATAGATATATATATATATATATATATATATATATAAATATCACCAATACAAAACAAAATTTTTGCTGAAAATATTTTTTTGAGGCGGTTATTTAAACAAACAAAATTGTCGCATATGGGGCTCACGAAATCGGCAAAGAGTAGTCGGAAAATCATTACATAAAAAGAAAGTGATCGTATGGTACAGTTTAAGATTAGCTACCATCATGGGCCCGCATTTTTTCGCAAAATCGTAAGAAGACACCATCACCATGAATTCTCCAAACAATTTAGTTATTTCCTGAAAGATTTCCCTGTCGCGTAATTTCTCCATTTGACGATGTCAATTGGCCGCCTCGTTCCTGTGATTTAAAGCCGTTGGATTATTATATCTACGGCCATTTGACGGACCGGGCCTACGTGAAATTAAATATGAAATTTGGCGCTGCAGTGGCGACATAAGCGAAGTTTTGTTGTAAAATGGAGTAAACATTTTGTGAAAAGAGCTGACATCTTCCAATGTGCTAGAGTTGGACATTTGCTAGAAATCATATTTCATTATTAATTCTTATATTTCTACTTTACAATGTATCCTAACGTCAAATATGCCCACCTTTGTGTATATATGTATATGTAATATCAATTAAATATCGGGTGTTTTTTATAGAGTGATACAAGTTGAAATCATAATAAAACATAGTAATATATTTTTGATATCAATGAAGCGGTCTTTATTAGATAGAAAATGTTATGACATTAATGTTTAAATATGATTTCTGCCATGTGACCGCCACGGCTGGCGGTTAGAAGGCGCAATCTGGAACTCTAATATTCAACAACTAAACAAATCTTCCATAAAGTGGAAGGACACAACCCCAGTTGCTAAGAACGGCGACGAATTGATTGATTATGATCATTTTCAATGCTTTCCTGTACAGCGGCTATAGATTCTGCAGTGCGCACTGTTCGGCGTCTCACGGGATGCACAGTATCAGTAACAGTAAATGTGGTCCGAAAACGATCTATTCTTCTTCGAATAAGCAGGTCTGAAGGACGATTATGTACGCCATTAAATGGACGAAGTGCACGATAAGTTTGACGAACAGAACCATTATTTTGATTAAAAATGTCCACATTTTGCACGCGTTGCTCTGGTGTAAGTCGATCCATAACGAAATGTCAAAGCAAACTAAACAAAAAGCAACTATCAGATGTTAAATGGGTGGTCAAATAAAGCAGTGTACCACTCTATAAAAAACCCCCTTTATTTGTTTGCTAATAGCATTTTTTTAGTATTTCTTTCTGTGTATGTATAGAAGAGTTACAAATAATTTGCTACGGTCTTTGAATACCAGCTTTATAAGAAATACGTATATTTAAGGTAAAGCTAAGTTAAGGGTGCTGTTGGCTAAAGTAGTACGTACTCAGAATGAAGTTTTTCTGATCGCCATTAGCACATGGTTGGGGTAGTTGCTGTTAGCATTGCAGCACCCTCATACATCAGTACTGTAGCAAAAAACCGTAGGCGGATTAAAGAATGAAATGACTTCAACAAATTGTCTGTCTTCACAACGTTATTCACCAGTTCTCGCAAAAATATCCCCCTCTTTCATAGTTTTGCCACAGTGAGTTGCATCGCTAGGGTTCATGTCCGGAGTGTCAGACAAAAATATGTCATAAATAGGATATACTTGGTGTAAAAATTTCTAGCAGAGTTTTTACCAAACTCTATTTCTTGAAGAAGTTTAGCATCTGATCAACATGTTAAGCATAGTTTTTGATTTTAGCAAAATGTTATTAAAACCAGTTATTAAATAAAGTTATGATATGTGAATATTTATGTGAAACACTGTATATAAATACATAGATTTTTTTAAAATTTCTTTTAAGGTCATGTACGAGAATATTTTTTCATGCACTAATATTAAGGCTATTTGAAAGCTGAAAATTATATCTTAAATTCATGTTTAAGGTTCTATGTACGTATAATGAAAGGACTTAGCATGTGATAAAAATAAAATAAAGTAAACAAATACAAATGTTTAATATACTTGCGTGTGAGCAATTTCTAGTTTTATAAGAACCGAAGAGTATTTCAAAACTAATCGCTAATATTTAAAAACGGCATTAATAAGTTGGATCATTTCGGTATAAAAGTATATTGTTTTATGAAATATCTTCAACATGATTCAAATGCGGTTTCCTTCATTATTTCTTTAAATGCACAACATGCACATGCTCATTTTATTTAACTACCTATACTATTCAAATTAAACTAACCCATTTCAAATGTCGTTTTTACTTGATTTATATCTTTAAGATGACACACAACTCAATTGTATAGAATGATTATTTTGAAACAATTAAATTCCCATAAACTGAAAACAGACAATAGTAATGATCGAAAATACCTGACCTTACTTTACATTCAATTACATACTAGATCTCAAATATATTAAAAGGGGAATATTTAAGAATTCGCTGTGCGGTTTAATTATCAACGGATGGAACCAGAAAGTCAAAGTCAAATTGAAAAAAAAGAAGAATAGAATTAGAATTGAAAAAAAATAAACCCTCTACTCTCCACATGCCCATGTTAAAAGTGTCAAAAGAAAGAATTCTTCACTAATAGAAGCAACATTTTTGAAATGATTGTTGTTGGCAATTTTTTAAAAAAGATCAAAATATATAAACAAACAAATACGCCAAAAAGAACTCTCTCTTTCACAAATACACACACTTGGCGCGTTAGTTGTTTCTAAATGTCACATTGTCGTGAACAGAAAAATGTCTATAATTTATGGGCTTTCTTTAGAAGACACCACATCTTAGTATTCAGCATCAGCATCATCAACATCGTCATTATCATCTTCATCTGTAAGTGCTGAAGATTTAAACGCCAGACTTTGAAAATTTTCTTACACACGATCACAGCAACTGCCAAACAAGTCAAATATGTTTGTACAAAACCAAACGATCTGGCGTACAATTTTTTCTATTTGCTGCTGATGCTGCCGCTGCTGACGATGATTTTTTTTTTAAATAATGAAATGCTTCAACGGTTTTATATTTGCTGCTTGGGATGCTACTTTTGTTTATTTTGTTTAATAAATTTTTCAGTTTGCTTAAAAGTTTTGTGGATTTAATTAACACCAATTGAACTGCATGTCATTTTGTTATTTCGTTTTTTTTTTATTTGAAGAATAAGAAATTAACAAATAAATTTTAAACAATTTAACTGCAGCTTTGTAATTTTTGTTTGTTGTTGTATTTTTATAATTTATGGCAATTTATAGAATATTAAAGTTTTTGTATAAATTTATGAGTTGGTGTGTTTTGATGTAGTTCATTGATGATATTTGGTTTGGGCCATGCCACCAATGATTTTTCATTAAAAAGCTTTAGATCATTATTTTGCTTTATCGCCCAGTATTTTGTCGAACTATTGTTCAAGTTTGACATTGAAATGAAAATATAATTTGAAGTGCGGGCGGTGATCATATGAGAAATATCTTACATAAGAAAATATATTTAGTCACATTTTATATATCAAGTTGCAGTTACTTACTTGGCCGCAGGCACATGATATAGTCATGAATAAGTTTATGATTGAGCACATTTAATTTAAATCTTTTACAAGGTGTCATATTAATACTTAGTACATCTAAATGAGTGATACCATATTTCTATATTTATCTTATGACATAAATGTTACATATGCAACATCTTCCTTCTTAAAAGTAAATGTAAATAAATAGAATGGATGTGTACAAACATGTTGATATTTAGTAATATATACTAAGTTAAGAATAAAGTTTACAAATTTAATATTTCAGGTTGTCTTACAACCCTACCTTTTCTTGTTACATAGTTATTACCATCATTATCAGTTTTCGCTGCTAATTCCGGATTTATTTGATTGGTTTCGTGAATCTCATTATTTTCTAAATTTTCACATCTGTTTTCCGGAGTTTTCTTTATGTGGTCTTGACTCCTTCTGTAAACAATACCATTGCTATCTTTTACAAAACGATAAGGGCTGACTTGACGAATAATTAAAATCGCCTACTTCTAAACTATGATGATTTTATTTATATAAAAATATTTCTATGAATAGAATACATATTTAAAATATTCTTATAATCATCAATCTAACAGAACTGGTCAGTACTGATTTAATAAAAAATATTAACTTGAATTTAATATGAAAATAATATGCAGATTGCAGATTTCAACTTGAGTTTGAATGAAAATGCCTATCTTAATAATATTTAGTTCGAAAAACAAAAATTTACATTCATGTTGTGAACCATTTACATAAGAAAGATTCAAATGCGTGCCATACCCCCAAATGAAACACACCTGTACTCATAATCAGACATAAATGCCACGAAAGATAAATATATGATACTATTTTATACATCAGATAATTAATTTGGAGCTCATGACGGTATATAACAAAGATCTGCATCACATGAAAATACAATATATTAATATAATGTAATGTATTATATATTAATGTAACAACATATTCCTAAATTCTAGAATCATTAGTTTGTTTATCCTTAACTAGCACCTATGCTTAGAAAAATGGATTGCGCTCGTACTATAGAAAGTTCCGTTGGGTGGGCATTTGCAGAAAATCGAGAAAAGAGAAAATTTGATAATTCCGATTTTATTTAATATCTCATTCAGTCAGTGAATTTCTTATACATCACAGGCGTGCTGCAACGCAATCTATAATACATAATACTGGGAATAGTTGCCTGTAATGTTCAGCGAACTGTACTGATATGCGTTTGTCATTTAAACAGACCGAGAACACCCACCACGCACTAATGCAGAAAAATCAGTTTTATAACTGAGTACGGGTTCGAACACATTTAATTCGGTGGTATTTATAAAGGGTTAAGTAATCCAGTCCACAATAAGTAAACAGCAATTCTTCTTTTAAATATAAGCAATTTTATACAAAACACCCTCCAAATTCAGCGGCAATAGAACGAGTTATTATCCTCGGAAATATTGTTGGTGGTACAAAAGGATAATATAAACAAGTAAAAGTGCAATATTCGGCTGTGCCGAATCTTAAATACCCTTCACAAATATAATTCTTCTTTCTTTCTTTCTAAAACAACAAGTAGGTTTAATTAAAAATCAAAATGATGTTATCGGTTACTGTTATGAAATCTTTTTATTTGACACATTGTTGTCATAATACTATTATATATAAATGAAATTTATTTGTTATACTGACGATTTGGTAAAGCACCAATGAAATGCATATAGACATTGCTTAACCACCAACAAATAAATTTCATTTATATGTTATCGGTTACTTTTATATAAAATAAAACGTTTAAATTTCTCGGCTAGGAAGCTATTGTGACCGCTACAACGGGTGTGTTAATTCGAAGAAGGCTACAACAGAAGCTAAACGATTGGCTTTTCTTATTACTAATAGCTCTGAATGTCTTTCAAAAATATTAAATATGTTTAATCTAAAAACAAAAAGTAAAAAATAAAAAAGTAAATACCAATTTATTTCTTCCTGATATATAAACTAGGTATAATTCATCATAAAAATCAATAACAGCAAAATATATGGTTACTTTTATGAATAAAAAAATTTCGATATTCCAACCCTTAAATTGGATTTTTAATTTGTTCGGTTTTTAATAGCAGTTTAACTCTTCCCGTAGTATAAAAAAGATTTCATGTACTAAAAACCAAAATTAAGAAGTTATATGGCTACTTTTATGTACCAAAAAATTCCGATTTTCCAACCCTGGAACCGAATTTTTAATTTTAAAATTTTTAATACCAATTTAATTCTTCCTGAAGTATAAAATAGGTTTAATTAACTAGAAATACTAAATTTTGAATTTATGTGGGTACTTTTATGTATCAAAAATATTTCGACTTTCCAACTCTGGAAACGAATTTTTATTTTTTTACCAATGAAATTTTTAGTGAGGTGTAACATAGTTTTACTTGACAAAAAAACTAAAATCTTTCAACTTTTTTGATCACTTTCATGTAGATACCACAAAATATTTCATTTGTCCAACCCTGGAGTTAAAATTTTGATTTTTTAATATTTTAATACCTATTTTGTCTTTCCTGAATTATAAAATAGTTTGGAAAAACAACAACGTTAATTACCTTTTAGGTTACTTTTATGCATAAAAAATATTTAAATTTCCCAACCCTGGAAACGAAATTTTAATTTTTTTTTTTGTTTTTTACTACCAATGCCACTCTTAATGAGGCATGAAATAGTTTTAGTTTGAAAAACTTAATATTTGTAACCATTTTGGTCACTTTCATGTACTACAAAATATTGCAATTATCCAACTCTGGAATTTAATTTAGATTTTTTTTAATTTTTGACACCAATTTTGTTTTTACTGAACTAAAAAATTGTTTTTATTAGTAAAAAAACCGACGTTAGTTGCCTTTTTGGTTACTTTTATGTATAAAAAAAATTTTAATTTCCCAGCCCTAGAAGCGAAATTTTAATTTTTTTCACCAATGCTAGTCTTTGTGAGGTATAAAGTAGTGTTATTTAAGAAAATATTACAATTTTAAACCATTTTCGTCACCTTCATGAACTATAAAATATTCCACTTTTCCAACATTGGATTCGAAATTTTGATTTTTTTAAATTTTTTATTATACCAATTTTGTTCTTCCTAAAATATAACATAGTTTTAGTTAGCAAAACAATAAACAACGTCAATTGACTTTTTGGTTCCTTTTATGTATAAAAAAAATATTTCAATTTCCCAACACTGGAAGCGAAATATTAATTTTTTAAATTTTTTATCAATGCAAATATTCGTGAGGTATAAAGTAGTTTGGTTTAAGAAAAACTCAAATTTTTTAACTATTTTGGTTATTATTGCATGTACCAAAAAAAAACATCCAATTTTCCTAACCCTGGAAGAGAAATTTTAAATTTTTTGCTATTTTTATCAGTGCAACGCTTTATGAGGTATAAACTAGTTTTATTAAAGAAAAATTAAAAATTTGTAACCATTTTGGTCATGAAACTATAAAATATTGCACTTGTCCAACCCTGGATTCGAAATTTTATTTTTTATTTTTGAATTTTTTATACCAATTTTGTTCTTCCTAAATAATAAAATAGTTTTAGTTAGCAGAAAAAAACAACGTCAATTGCCTTTTTGGTTACTTTTATGAAATTTAAAAAAAAAAATTCAATTTCCCACCCCTGGAAGCGAAATTTTAACTTTAAATTTTTTTTATTGACCAATGCAAATCTTCATGATGTACAAAGAGGTTATATTTAAAAAAACCTTGAAATTTTTAAAAATTTTTGTTATTACATGTACCAAATAGCGTACATTCCATAAGGAATGTGCAAAAAAAAACTTTACATTCCCATCCCTGGAAAAAAATTTTAATATTGTTGTTTTTAATGGACCATTGAGGCTTCCCAAAGCATGGAATAGGTTTAATTTACAAACAACAAACAAAAAAAATTGGTTTTTGGTATTAATTTTGCGTCGAGAAATAGGTGTGAGTTTCCCAGCTCTGGAACCGTATTTCGGTTCATTTTCAATTCAACGGTCCAAGAACGAAGACTCTAGCTCTTCTGGGGGCTTGGGAAACCCATACAGACATACGGACATCGCTCAAGAGTCATCGCTATTCATAAGGATCCAGAATATATATACTTTTTATGGGACCACACATATTGATATCGAAGAAATTACACACGGAATGACAAACCTAGATATACCCTTTCACTTTTTATATAATAACTAACACCTGTTCTGAGGCTTAGCTTTGCAATCAATCAATCATGTTGCAATGGTCATTAAAGAGTATTAAGTTATTTATGAACATAATAATAAGCACAAGAAAACATACCTTTAGTAGATTCGATTCACAAAAATGTGATCGGACGACCGTAGCTGAAACAAATAATATAATAATAATGCAAATAAAAATTCTGTTTTATTGAAACGAATATTGTATAAATTTGCCTGTGGAGTTTTAAGGATCTTTAAATTATGAAACTTCCTATATATTTATGGCTACATGCCTTTAAAGCCCCTCCATAACTTCATTTTGTTTAATTCATATTGCTGTTGTTATTACTTTTCAATATTTGTTTGTTTTTTCCTGTCATAATCTTTTAAACAAGTAACCCTTAAAATATATTAAAAGTAAAAACCATAAATCATAATTTTTCAATACTAATTGTCAACATGGGCGTTTACAAAGTACCAAAAATAGATACGTACGTGTGGATGTATGTATATGTGCATACCCAGTGAACATATTCTCCCAACATGTATGACATCAAAATTTTTGACACTTTATTAGGTTTTCTATTTTAGCAATTTAGGATTTATATCATACGAAAGGACCTTCCAACAGGGACGTACGAATTTTGGCAGTTAATAATGACTATCTTGTGAAAGTTACATCTGTCAAATTAGTTGCCATTTATGCAGTCTGTTTTGCTCAATCATCATGGACTGAAATATCATTCAACAATACGCCAAAATAATAAAATTGTTTCATCAAAATGGGTGTTCTAGCCTGACCCTAATTTTCAACGAAAAGCTTCAGGGATGGAGCTCATATCTGAATGATTGGGTAAACGGTAAAACAAAATTGCAGACTTTGAGACAATATCAATTGACAAGAGGTCTAAGAGCGTCCAATGCATCCCGAAAAATTTCTCTGTTTGGTGCAGTATTTCTTTTAGAACGACGTCAATCTCAAGCGTTTTAGGGCGATGATTAATAACTTCTTTTGGCCTGAATTGGACAAGTGGTGTCAACAGAATAGAACTATGTACCAAACAGCTCATGCCAAATGGGTCATCTCACGTACAGGTGATGTGAACTTTAAACCGAGATCGAGCGAGTTGTCCCCGTTAGACGTGTCTTGTGGGGTTTTCCAAAGTCGAAAGTACGAGTATATTCGAATAAGCGACACACCACAGCTGTTGTCAAAGCCTAACTAGACGAAGGATTTTATATTCCATAAATAAGCGCATCAATAGGCATTTCAAACGAATAAAAAAGTCAATGATATATCACACATATTTTGTTTAAATTTAAAGATAGAAAGCGCGTGATGAAAGATGCTTTCGTACGTGCGCTACCCATAGGAAATATCTGTCCGGAACCTATTAATAAAGTACATACAATTTACCATATACATAATTTAATGCTTCTGTGGAAGAGGAGCTGGGATCGCTCAAAATTATCTCGTTTTCGTATAACATTATAGTTATACTTCCTCTGTGTTGATCTTCATTAGGAGTCTAACTTAATTTCGAAACATTATAACCAAGCAATCCGTTCCGGACTGTGGACAAGGTTGACTTTTTAATAACAGGAGCTGTCAAAATATTTTTCTTCATGTTACGATTTTACGATTTAAAACTTCATAGAAAATATGGAATTTATTATAAAATAGCGACTGTTAAAAGAAGCACCTATTTATCAGAGCAGCTCTCATTATCTCAGTGTTATAGTTTGGAAGATATTTGAAAATTATTCCTCCAAGGTAATAAGGAATAACCCACATCAAATATTGGAAGCGTCAACTTTAAGATTGCGCAGATATAACAAGATTTAGGAAAAAATTGCTCTATTTGAAAGTTTTGATCATAACTGTTGGCAGAAGTAGTTAACACGGGACTATGAAGCCGAAAGTCTCAAGTACGACATGAATGTAGTGTTGAATTCTTCTGATCACCATTAGTGCATTAGTCAGTGAAGTAAAATATAAAAAAATCTTTATCTTCCTATTTTTCTTCATCTATTTTTTCAATACTGTCCCCTTCTTTCTAGTTCCGGCGCAATGCACTGCATATGTCCTCTAAGTTAAAAAATTTCCAAATTTCAAAACAATCGGTCTTACTGTTTGGTTTCCATAAGGAATATTCAATAATATGTAAAGATTCATTTTTACACCACTTTTATGCTTCATACCATCCATCATATATTATTATTTAAGCACACCAATAATTTTCAAGTCTCCAATAATTTTTAAGACGTTTACCTTGCAAAGTATAGATCCATCTCTTTTGCCAAGCTGGCATAAGCAGAGAAGTAATATAACCAGAAGCGTCAGAAAAATCGTATGTGCTCTTTAACCGACATGTATACCAAATTGTCTGAATTGTCAAAAATATTTATTTTGCCGGAAAACTCATTCAGTACTCTTTCAAACATTTCGGGGAACTGCGTTTTCTTCTCCACCACTTATATCATCATCTGAGTGGTTTTGCAACGTTCTCGTTTCTGAATTCGGAAAATTTCATTTTATGAAAATATATTATTTGGGTATTTATGTAGTACATAGCACGTGTAAGTAACATGAAAACCCTGTGATATAAAAAACACATTTTGGTATGTTAGTAAAAACAATTGCATGCTTGTGAATTTTGAACACAAAAACTCACTAAACTATTTGCGCACGCGTAAACACAACTAACTACAATCGTACAAATCACTTCTCTCTTGCTCTCACTGTGCTGCAATGCATTAAATGTTCTAGTATGAAGTTGTGCTTGTGTTTGTGTAAGCCCCATTAAAAACTCGTAAAAATTTTTGTAAGCACATCATAAAAGTAGTCATAAATAAAAAAGAAAAAAAAATGCATTTAATAATTGTTGCCATTGTGTTGGCAGCTACATACTATTTTCTGAGTGTGTCATCATAATTTTGTGGTTTTCGAAATGGTTCTCATAATTTTGTTACATGTTGTTGTTGTTTAGTTTTCATTGTTTTTTGGCCCGGTTGTAGCAGACAGAGGCTACGTGGTGTGTAATTTTTTTGTTCATTTTCGTTTTGTATGACATTTATGACTGCTTTGTTGTATACGAATATATTGTCCTTTTTTCAATAGCTACAAATACATGCATAAATAAAAATGTATTTATTTGCTTTTATTGTATTTTTTATTATCTTCCACTTTAAGTGGGCTTGTTATGTAATAATTAGTTTGGTCGAAGTAGAGATGCTTGTGTTTTTCTTTAGGTGTTTGTTTACTTTTGTGGTTTTACTACACTCTTCCATTTGTTTGTCTAAAGACGAGGTCATTCAAACTGTTTAAGAAGAGTTTCTATAATAGACGATTTATGACTTTCTTATAAATACTATAGTATTTCTATTAATTTCCATGTGAAGATCAATTAGGAAGGAAGTGTGGATGTTAGTAAGTACGTATTTTTGTGTTAATTGTAACGATTTTGAAATGTGCTACAGCTATTTTGTTGTTGTGGTATTTGAGTAAACTTTTACGTCTTGAAAGCAAAAGGTTATTATTTCGATTTATTTATTTCGATTACAAAACTGGCTGGCCCACGATGTCAACTGATATAAAATCAAAATTTTAGAGGTTGTTTTTGTACGACAGATCGATACCGAGTGACAGCGTGGTCCAGGCAGTAAATTCAATCCAGTACAAACAAAAAGCTATTAGATACTCAAAAATACTTAATTAATATAAAAATTAATTTCAATTAATTATGTAACCAAATCAATTACTTATTTAAAGAAAACTAATTTCCTGAGTAATGAATGCATAAAATTTAAGTAAGTGGATATTCGAGTTGCATATACCGCAAAGAACTTTCAAAAAATTCTTGAAAGAGTACAGAAGCTTTGTTGGACAGTTAACTCTTTCGCTTTTTCTATCGGCGCTTAAAAAACATCATGTACAAGTTAATCAAACAGTATACTATTATATAATATATATATATATATATATATATATATATATATATATATATATATATATATATATATATATTTATATATATATACATATATATATATATATATATATATATATATATATATATATTTATATATATTTATATATATATATATATATATATATATATATATGTATTTATTTATATATATATATATATATATATATATATATATATATGTATATGTATATGTATATATATATATATATATATATATATATATATATAAGTATATATATATATATATATATATATATATATATATATATATATTTACATATATATGTATATATATATGTATATATATATATATATATATATATATATATATATATGTGTGTGTATCTACACCTCCGTATATATATTTATAAACCTACAATCACCATCTCATAATTTATTAGCTGATGATTGGCCAGTAGTACCCATTGCAAACGTAAAATTATTTAAAAGAACGTCTAATAAAATAACACTTTTCCCCCTGTCTATTCACCTTAAAATGTGTCACTGTCAGAACCGCCAACCAAAAATACACGTACAATTAGTTATCAAAAATTTAATCAACTTCTAAAAAGAAACTAAAACTAAACACACACATATTAATAATATATAAGAAAACACCTCCCGACTTAGTAATACAATCGAAATGAAATAATAACAACTACAGCAACAACACAAATATAATCAGAAATAAAAAATTGCATGTCTCTTATCAAAGAATGGAAAAATTTTCACTTCATTAAAGTGAATGAAACCCTGTTTGGTTCCTTTTTTCGTTAAGCCCCGTTTCATTCTTTGACATTTATTTTTTTTCTTTTATGGTTGTTATATTATTTAAAATGCTTCTATTGTTTTTAATTAGAAATTCATAGAAATATATTCAAATATGAAATTAATATTATAGAAAGAACGAAAAAGCTGACATATTATTAAACAAAAAGAAAAATGGAGGAATAAAAATGTCATACAAAAACTGAATGCATGAATAACTTGATTTTATTTCAAAGAGAGAAAAAAATAGAAATCAAATTTGTAAATTAAGAAAAAGTTGGAAGTTCAACAAAATTAACTAAATAAAATGAAAGCGTGATGAATATCTTTAGACGTATGGCAGACATTAGCTAGTGGGACGTCCGCTGACTTTTTAGTTTCTTTAGTTTATAATAACGGTGGTGTCAAGCTTTGTTTTTATATAATATCAGAAAAATTAAACAAAAATTGCTTAAAACTAAGAATCCTGAAATATTTTAAAGCCCTAAAGATGTTATTGCCAAAGAGACTTCTACCGTCGACGCCGCCAAATATCTGCACAAATTATCCAATAATGGAAACAGGAAAGATTTTCTGTCATGGCGAATCAAATTTATATAATGAGGTCCATGAACCTTCGTTATGACCCTACTAAATGTAAAAAAATTTCCGAACTAATCTTAGAATTTGAATAACATCTCCAAAAAAACTAATCCTTCTACCGGTAGTTAGAATGGCAAGTTTACGCAGGTTGTACACTAGTGTATCTCTAAACACATGTGTTAGCGATGTGCGAATAGTCCTATTCGAATTGCCTAATATTCAGCCATTTTTAAATATTCTAAAGATAATTTTTTTTTTTATCTTGGACCAGCACTCAGGGAATGACCCCTAAATATGCAATGCATAGCGCCGGAACTGAAAACGAGGGGATAGTATTGAGGGGACAGATTAGGAAAGATGAGAATATAGACAGTTGTTTTTGTAGCTATTTTAACCTTTTACTTCGCCGGTTAATTTTTGCTACAGGGCCGACGAAGGTAGGTGCTGTTACTCTGCTTTTTTTTTTAGTACATGATAGTGTCAGTCGCTGCCAATTATGTTCAGTGATCAGTGACTATGCCGTCATCATTGAAACAGGCTGGCAACAACTAACACAATCACGCACTAATGCTGTTCAGAAGAATTCAACACAATATTTCATGACTCAGCGCGGGCTCGAAGTCACAACCCTTCGCTTCATAGTCTCGTGTTCTACTACTTCAGCCAACAGCACCCACAAATATAAAATAATAAATGCATAAAGCGGAAAAGAAATGTTATATAAATGGAAAAATATTACTTGTAAAAATTAAAAAACAGATTATTTCAATACAAAGAACTACATCTTTCCCTCGTTTTAGACATAAATCTTGAATGAAACTCATTTGAATTATACTGATTCAATCCAAGTCTGGATATAATTTGTGTACAGATTACTTGTTACAATGTGGCTTTTCTACAAAAAATATATATCTTGGGAAGCTTTTATTAACACTAATGTACACACAATTATGAAGTTCTTTTTAAAATAAATAATTTTGCAGACGTTAACAGAACCCCAAAGTAAATGTCTTTAAATTTTACGATGCATATAAATCTTGTATTCGTATTCGCAAATATCAAAAATTTATATTGGGCACATCACTAATATGTATGTACCAAAACTTAAGATGGTCTAAAAGCACGATTTTGGTATTCCTGCTATCCTGTCTATTATTCGAATTATTTCGTACTAAACAAAAAGTGAGTTGATTTAAAAATGAATATGCGAATAATTGAATAGTTGATGTTGTCACTGACAAATAGCACTTTGAAAAACTGAACAAAGGAAGCTAATGAAAAGGCGTAACGACTTTGAATTCAGAACTGATCAATTGTGTTAGTATGGTGATCATAAAAAATATCCCACTCTTATAAAATGTTTCAATATAAAACAAATTCTTGAAACAAAATATTAAAAAGTAATTTGCAAATTCGCAGATTCGATTTTAAGAATGAGGGCTATTTCTGGCACTAGTGAACGGAATTGCTTTCGATTGAAGTATAATATCGCTTGCTCGTAATTTTCTAATTCGATACTAAACGAATCGAAATGTTTCTTTAGTGTTGCACAATAATTGTATATAAATACTTTTTATAACACTAAAAAATACTCAAAAAGGTAAACAAACAAAATTATTTGAACACATACATATGTATAAAGTTAAAAAAGTTTTAAAATAAGTGTTTAAGAAAGATTTGTATTACAATGAATCCCGAATTTTTTTATTCATCATCCTCCGAGTATGAAAATGTCAATATCATTTGGAAAAGGATACGAGAAACTACAAATCCCTTAAATTTAGCAAATAATGAGTAAGTATAAACCTACAGATACATATGTAAGAATGTACATACATACATATGTACATATATTGGATATAAATAAATTCATATGTTTATCTTCCCAAAAGGTTTAAAAAGCGTTAATTTATCTTGTTTGTGTTTGAGCTGCAATACTGAACACAATTTTTTGGTTGTTTTCAATTTTACTAAACTTTCTTTTTTGTTAAATTTTTGGTAAGAAATTTCAAATCGTATGACTTTTTAATAACGAGTAAAAACTCGAACGATTACATTGGAATGACAGCTCGATATCGAGTTCATTATGAATTTTGATACATGTTACTCGATTACGACTAATAGAATCCCAAAAGTTAAAAATATCGAATATTCGATAGAAAACTCGCTCGAATACGTATGCCAGAATTAGCCCCCTGCATAGAAATTTTTAGTTTAATAATTAACATTTTAAAAATAAAATTTTTACAGTTATAAAAATGGTAAAATGCTTGGTGTCCGAATGGACTATCATTTCACTCCTCTTTGCAGAGTTATTCCACTAGATTAACACTGAAATATCAACCTCTAAAATCTAAGAAAAAGTTATTCATGTGCCTTTAGCAAATGTTTACCTCAGCGATTTATGAACCCCTTTTGATACAATGTATTATATCGGAACTATTAATGTATGGATAATGTTGAGCAGACAGATGGAAAAAGATGAGAAGATTCAGCATTTGATGTAGATATTTTATGCTTTACTGAGGTGCAGCCGTTAGGCAGTCCTAGTCCCCCGGATGTCGATAGCCGAAGTGTTTAAGAATGTCCTCCTGCTAGGTCGCTATGTCCAGAAAAGTTGTACAACTAAAGTATGTTCTTCATAGAAGCAGGTCTGGCTGTAGCCATCATAGGGAAAGTCTAGATGTAGTGGCACACGTCCGATAGTAAAGTAGATGCAGGTGGTATTTTATAATTTTATTAGCTGCATGATCCTACCATCTTCTATTTAGTGTATGCCAAAGACTTCAGATACTTTGAAAGTGGTAATTATACAATATCTCAGTGCCGCATTTTTGTAATGCCCTCCCCTTAAAACGGCTGAACGTATCAGGTAGCCCGTTCTTCTGTGTGGCGTCATACCTCTAAACCAAACGCATGGAAATTTTTCCGTTGCTTTGGCTATACAAATATTTAACAGTGTGATCACGTACTCGTAAATGTTATTTGTAATCAACATATTACAAATTGAGCGGAAATAGTGGGTAATCCATAATGCTATCCTCGTACAGAATTGTGGTCTTTCCGCTGTTTGTCACTATAAACCAGTGAGTCTACGAGGTGGATTAACATATATTGGAGACGCGATGAATCGAACTCCGAGATCGCGTCCATATCTCGAAATCAACTTATCGCAAAATTTTTATTTCAATAAGTTGATATATATGATCACTGTATGGCATGCACCGCCATCCTGTAACAACCACATTTATCCCGAACAAAAGTCGTAGGATTTTAGAACAAATATCAATGATCGTAATGGGGTAACCTTACCATTGACTGTAATGCGAGTCCAGGTTTGTTTTTGAATAAACAATTATTTTTACATCGAACCTTTGTTTTAAGAAAATTGTTAGTGCAGCTTGAAGGTGCAACTTGTAGCCTCTCTTTTCAACTTAACTTAATCTATTTATGGTGAAGATTGAAGTAGTTAACATGGAACTGGAAGCCGAAAATCGTTAGTTCAACTCCGCACTTGCATTAATGCATGGCTGCGTGTCGTCGGCCGAAGGCATAGCACTGATTACTGAACTAATTACTGAACTACCATGTACTACATAGAGTATTGTCGGCATTGTAGCGCAAATTCTCTACTTTTTATTTTTTCTCAACACTATCCCCTCCTTTCGACTTCCGGTGCAACACACTCCTTGTAAGAATCATCCTAGAAGGAGAACTATACAGACCTAATCGCTCACACGTTCTTCATAATAAGGTAAAACTTAATATAAACTATAAAACTTAATTAAAAACGATATGATATTTGACTGCAACATTGCAAACTACTCGTGCTAACCCGATATTCTGGAAAAGTAGGATGTTCTATTATGAATTTCTTCTCGCGCACCCTGTAGATGGCTGTAAGTACGAATTCATTTATTACAAAATAGAACGGAAGTTTGTACCGATTTCAATGAAAAGAAGTTTAGATAAGCCAGAATTATTTCGGTTAAACGAAATAAGGTCGTTTGCCCTATAAGGCATTTAGAAGTAAAACCGAAAAAACTAGAATTCATAGTTTATTAAATCAATTTAATATAAGTTTATACAAATATATGAAAACGACATCATGTAAATACAACAATAACAAGAAAATGCTCCTTTTAAAACGCTAACTATACATTACCGATTTGTAGCGAATGGCTTTGATTGGCATATGTAGCACTTTTCTTTATTGTAGGCTTAAAGGAAATATAACAAATAAAAACGTTATATTCGGCTGGGTCGAATCTTAAATACCCTCCAAATATTTAGTAAATAAAAACTAAATTTTTATTCTTAGTAAAATTTACATTAATACGGTCGTTTCGAATGTGGTGCTAGGAGCATGGCTGAGACACCTTTCCATCAGCATAAAAACAATTTACGTATTAATATTTTATATGAAGGTGCAAAAAAAGGACTGAGAGAAGTAAAAAATGTTTGACCTTCTGGGTCACAGTTCCTTTAAGAAGTTTATGAATTAAATTTTTAAGGAATGTAGGCTTAAGGAATACAATTTGTTAAATATTTACACAACTTTTTCATTTAATATGTAACTTTAACACCCACTCAAGGGGGAGGGGTACAAAAATATACTATATCGAGTTTTCCACAGACGGACGCACATAGGGGTATTTGGCTATTCTAGCCGGACATTAGGCTGAAACTTAAAATTAAGAAACGTAAAAATTTAAGTACGCAGCTGGACAGGCAATAAAATTCTGCATCGTATAGTTAATTTTCAAGGCTTTTGCTTGAGATTTGCCGTTTTGCGACACTGCCAATGCCAGGAAAGTTGACAATATATTTATTTGTGGCTAAACGAATTAAGATTTTATATTGATTTTTTTCTCTGCGAAAAACCATATTGTCAGCTGCTTATGTTATTTTTAGAAAAAATTTATTTTAAGTTTTTATGATAAGAAAATTTTTTCGAAATAAAAAATATTATTTTTTGTTAAATTTTTTGTAAAAAAATTTATTTTAAGTTTTTACGATAAGAAAATTTTTTCGAAATAAAAAATATTATTTTTTGTTAAATTTTATGTAAAAAACGAAAGTATCAAACGGTTTTTGAAAGCGAGTTCCATCGAGTTCCTAAAAGTGTTATATGAGTAAAAAACCGTTTTGTCAGTCATAAAATGTTTTAGTTTTTAATAATTGTACGTGTATGTCTGTTATTTAAATTATTACACATAACACTGATGTTAATGTGTAAAAAAAGAAATGCGCGGAACAGTAATTCTCACACACCCCTGTAGCGGTTTCTAGCTACCTGCGCAGCTGCGTTGTAATTAGCGTTTTTTGATAGAGCAAAATAAATGTACCTGTTTCAACTGACCTTTTTATTACTATTAAAAACAAAGACAAAAATATATAAAAAATAAACAAATCTGGCCTGCAGGTGCTCAGCTTTTTATTATGTATTGCGGTTGTTGAACAAAGTTGTTGTCAGAATCGTTTTGAAGCTTCGAGAGTATAATGGAAAAAGTGTATACAAGGTTAGAGTTATTTCAAATATTACAGGAACCTAACGCTACGCCCGTTGAAGAGAAATTTAAATATTTAGTCAAAAAATTGTGCGAAATTTTCAAAATGTCAAGGAGATGGTAATGTACCAGTACTAAAGCAGTATTTAAAGAATTTCAAAATATAGTGGCATTCATCACAACGAAAAAAGGACCAATTTTTAACCATGCATGCCACATGGCTGGAAGGAACAGTGGGAATACCTGTGTTTGGGGACTGGTTTGGCATTGGGAAGACACCTTCCCTCCACATAAAAGCTTAAAAATTAATATTTTTACTAGCAAAAGAAATTTTTCTACATTATTTTTGCAAATAATATTTTATGTCACCGCCCACAAAAGAGGACAGGGAAAAATTGCATTTAACGGTCTCCATGGTCCATGTTTAGGTTTCTGAACTTTCGCCGACGTTAACAGTTCCGCTTTCTAAACATAAGTACGGGAAAACTTAAAACAAAATTTCATTTTTCAGAGGTAGGATTAGTTCATCTAAGGGGAACTTTTTCCCCCTTAGTCCAATTTTTACTATTTTCCGTTGTAAATAGTCTATGACCATAGTACATATTTCTGCCTAGTTTCATCAATGTAGTGACACCCAATAACTTTTTAGAATCAAAATAAATAAACAAAAATATAAATGTCCGGCTAGATTGGCAAAATACCCCTATGTGGGACGGTTAGACATTGCTAGATCGTCTTAAAATGCATCAGTGATACAGAATATATATACTTGAAGGGGTCCAATTCTTTTTGGAGGGCATTAAAACAGCATTTTATCGGGGTCCCTCTGGCAAGGACCGTGGGGGAAACATTTCACCTCTGCCATAAAAAATTATAAATACATTTTTGGGATAATTAATGAAAAAAAACATTTTTATAGGGTCATTTAGGTGGCAAAACAGGAGCTTCGTCACAAAAGTTTAAAAATGTTATATTTAAGGAATGTAGACTAAAGTAATACATTTTGTTAAATTTTTACACTACTTATGCATATAATAACGCCAACTAAAAGGGCGGGGTCCAAAAATTAATTTTTTTGATTTTATGGCTCCAAGTTTAACGCGTTGGATCTTTGACACAAAAATATATCACATGCTTAACAAAATTACAAAAAAAAATTTTAATTAATGTATGAACTTCTATTTTAATATTATGTTGTTATTTAGAGGTTGGTTTGGTTCTTCTTAGGGGAACTAATTTCCCTCTGGTCCGAGTCACCCCATTTACGAACTTGACCTGTGATATCTTTTAAGATAACCTTTCAGATATATATATATATATATATATATATATATATATATATATATATATATATATATATATATATATATACCAAATTTCAAGGGCCAAATTTCTTTTCGTTTGGACTGAATCGTGAATTCAACAGACTGACTGACGAACATGGCTAGATCGCCTCAGAGGTATATTTCGCTGCGTTATTCTTATTTTGAGGGTATAAAAAAATATTGTCTTATTCGTACACGAGTTGTTATCGATCGCAATTGTAAACATTTGTATATAATTTTTTTGTTGTTAATCCAAAGGAATTCATGCTGTTTTTTGCCTGAAGCTAAAAAAATCAAACAATTATTTTGAAATGAATTAAAAACGTAATTTAGGTTCCATTAAAACAACAGTAACAACAATCTACTGGTTTTCATTTTGTATGCAAATTCCACATGTGCAAGAAATTCAAAATAAAACGAAAAGGAATTTCGAGTCCTAAGGCGCTGCAAGAGCTCGGAAAATAGTTCATCAAATGTTTAGATAGTCAACATGAAAATACAATAACAATTGCAAAGTTTCAAGGAGGCTTCACAGAAATATTAAGGAATTTCGTAAACAACAACAACCAGACACATTTTTCAACAGTAGATACATATGTATGTGCACATGTGTGCATAACTAACTGAATAAGTGGCGGATTGACTAACTCTCGCTAGTAGCTTAACTAAATATGGTTGGTATGTTGTAGTCTGTCTGGGTATTTTTGTTAACAGTCTCTACATATTACGTCTAAACCTTTAAGGAATTTAAAAATGGGTTTATTTGCTTTTTTAATTTTTAATTTTTGGTTTTGTTTGAAAAAAAGGGATTAAATAACACTTGATAAAGGTTGAGTGTGTGTACAAAGGCCTGTGAATAGTAGTGGATGGTCTGTTTTCACTTTCTTTATAAAATTTAACATAAGAAAATGGTACTACATGTCGTTGTGTGTGCCTGTCAAAACTATTGCATAATGTAGGTACAACAAATTTTTGAAAGCGGTATAGTTTTTACAAAAAGTCAATATGGTCGGTTATTTTACTTTATTCTACTTTATTTTCTAATTTAGTTCCTGGGGTGCTAATTGTCCCACAGTCGGCAGAAATATATGTGCATATATATAAGATATTATGTATGTACACTTGTATGTATTTTAAAATTTGTGAAATTAAAATTGGGGAAACAATTTTAACTGAACGGAACTAAATATATATATGAATGAATGCTTCAAAAATATTCATGTGTTGTAAGGCAATCATGAAAAATAAGTTTCAATTGGTATAAAATGCTACTGGCAGTTTCTTTCTGTCTTCTGAAGTTATTTTTCAGAAAGTATTACATGTAACGGTTAATTCATAAAAAAAATTATGTTTACAAACTGCTTATTTGACAAATTTTGTATAAAAAGTTGACAAAATATATTTTTTGTGAATTCGGGTCTTAAGAAATGTTTCTTAGCAATATTTCTTTGATATCAACAATATTAAAGCAGTTACTGCTATAAAAAGATAAAAAGTTTTTTAAATGTATTCACTTAATAAAGTAAAAAGGTCGTTACTAATGAATTTCCACCAAGTAGAGTTTCTTTTAAATCTTTGCTGGGAAATTCGGTGTGAAGTCAATTTCCAATCCAAAAACACATTGATTTCCGTTATAATTTTCTATTCAAACGAGTAGCTTCGTTGCGCGAATTTTAAGCTGATCTAAGTTCACTAAAACGTGTGCAATTTCCACAAAATCTGTGTAGAAACTACATCTATGTATGTAACCACTTTTTGTTGAATTTTCTGTTTCTGCTGCTATTTTTCTCATCTCTTATGCTCGGCAAAGGGTAACATTTTTCCAATGTTTTTCAGCCCAAAACTAACAAGTAACTTTTATTATAGAAGATAACAATTTCAGTTGTAGGTAGGGTTTTATTTGTTGTTTTTAATATTTTCCGAGATGTACCCCACTCAGTATTCACTAAATCAATCAAAGGTAAAACGTCTATGCGACATCATGTATTATTTTAATTAGGGGATAATATTGAGGGGACCAATTTTGAGTTGGTTTTAAGAAATACAACCCTGTTTTTGGCTGTCCTAAGTTGGGTGGTAAATAGCTGGTATTGCTTATGTTAATACTAATGCCTGAAATATGAAAACATTGTCGCAGTGGATGCAGCTACAAAAAGAACTAAAAAGTGCCAGAGAAAAAGGAATTTATAGCCGGAGATTAATGAAAATATTTTCATTGATGTATGTGAGGAGAAAAACGCATTGTAAAACCTTTTCTTTTAAAACAAAAACTTCTGTTGTACAGCTTGTCAATTAAGTGTTGTAAAATAGAGAAAGAAGTACATCAACAAATTCACACATTTCTATGAACGATTTAATTTATTTTGAAAAAATGTATTATACAGCCTGTGTGTTAAACCCACAATGTGCAGTGTGAACTCAAAATCAGCTGTTTATGGTTTCAGCGCTAAGACAAGGTTTTAAATTTTTTTGTGAAAACACTATAAAAGTTACAAATATAGAGATTTGTTAAATATCTAGTTTTCGTACTGAATATTACTCTTGGTTTAATAAGGAACTTATATACTTATAAGTATATATAAACATATATATATATATATATATATATATATATGTATATATATATATATATACTTTCATATATATATATATATATATATATATATATATATATAATGGGTCCGCCAAATAACCTCAAATAACTTTTTTTGAAAATGCTATAAAAAAAAACTACTAAATATTTTCCCAAATTTCATTTTTTTTTTTTTTTTCGAAAATAGTACAATCCTTCCGGTTAATAATGGAAAATAATTTCATTCAAATGGCTGCGTGGCCCGATAACGATCGCCATTGACTGTAACGGCCACTCCTTGCTCATTTTCGAAGAAAAATGGCCTAATTATGCCTCTGGGCCAAAATCCGCACCAAACAGTGACTCGTTTTGGGTACGTCGGCTTTTCAATGTATGCGTTCGGGTTTTCTGTGTCCCGAATGCGACAATTTTGGTTGTTTGCATACCCGCCAAGATCAAAATGAGCTTCATCTGAAAATATGATTTTTTTGCCAAAATCGGCAAAAAAAAGTTTTTCACATTTAAGCTTAAAAATATTAGAGTATAATAGTTAAAAAGATATCAAGAAACCAAAAGAATTTATATATATATATATATATATATATATATATATATATATATGTATATGTATTTGTAATTGGATATAACTTTATTACAATAATGTTACAGCAATACTTTGTAGGATCTGTTATATTCGAGACTCGGTGAAGGAACTGAATACATTAGATCATGTTCGCATAGTCGGGAATATCAGTTTGTTAAAACTTATATATAAATTTAAAAAAATATTTATGCATGACTGCATTGAAGCCCAATGTGTTTATTAGATATTTAGAAGGAGTAGACATTCCCCGATACAAATGCATATATTTGCATCTACAATTTTTCCATAGACAACGGATTTAAAATTTGTTCTATAATATAAAAAATATGGAGGTACTTTTTATTATGAAATTCGGCCTTTTAACATTTACATTTAAAATAAATCTACATATATATGTAACTGTATGTGATTCTTGCGATGCTGAATTTTCTAAAATGCATTTTACTCTCCCTTACACAACAAAAATTTGGAACATAACTAAAAGCCACTATTCTTTGATATTTGTTTAAGCTTCTGATGCAATTGAATCGAAGTTTAACATGAAATTTTTAGTTACTCTAAGAAATGTTGCATTAGCCGCTATAAAATGCACATAATCAATTTTTAACTTCTTTGTAAATTTGGGAAAAGCATCAGTACGAATAAAATAAAAAATTTAGTATTAAACAACAAATTCCCAAATACATAAAATAAACTAAAAGTAAAACGAAATGGAACAATTTTGTGGTTTATTTTCAATATATATTATTATTCTTTTAAAGTATTCAGTATTATAATATAAAAAAATAAGGTGTTGATGTGTTCATATCTACACAAGAATATGTTTTCAATTCACATTCGCCTGATTGCTATTACTGGCTGATACGACATATTTTGGTTAAAATTTATTAGTATTTGAACTTTTACACAAATTCTGTTAACATCTACACCCGAAAGTTATTGAAAATATGCTAAAAAGAGTACGTGTGTGCGAAGCAGAAAATGGACATCACATGTCTGATATACTGTATTTAAAAAAGTTATAATTATCTCATAAATAAATAAGGTATAAACCATTTAAACCATATAGCTCATTCTGCACCACCCTGTATTATAACTGTAACAGCAATTAGCGATTTTAACACAAAGCTAGAAAAATGTTCAATAAATAAATTAACACCAATATATCAGATTTTTTTTTTAATTCACTGTTTCGTCTCAAGGTCGCTGTTTCTTTTACTCGTATGTGAATAAAACAATTTAAAATTTTCTGTAGAAAAGCAGCCACGAATTTCAGAATATCTAATATTTTTGATATATAATATTTGATGAGATGCAAATATTTGATTAAACACGGAGATATAAACTCCAAACAATAACTTAAATTTTTGCCAAATGTAACAAACATTTATATTAAAGTTTAAATACATCAACAACTTTCGTCCGAAATGAATTCTCATGGTATACAATATTCATTTAACAATGTTTTCTATTTTTGTTTCAAAGATCATCCCATAGCGGAGAATGGTAAATACAATTTCCTTCTTTCGAAACAGGCGGAAGAACATCTAAGCTGACTACACTGACATTCCGCGTCTGGTTTGTTTGAGCCTTAGGCACATTTCAAATGTTTACAATTGAAAATTCAAAGATTTATCATGTCAACCAAATTCATTTCAAGTATGAGCAGAAATATAAAAGAAACTCAACTGCTCTTGTTTAAAAAGAACCGTTTACATTGTTCTACATAAAGCAACTTGCATATAAATCATGCAAAAGCTTTCAACTAAATTGTTAAAATTCATAATTTAAATATTTGTTACACAAGTAAAAGCCAATTTATAATAAAATGTATCAAAAATGTTTCAGGATTTCATACCTGAACTTTATAAATCAAACAAAAACAACGCACAAGTCGTTACTTCCTTGCTCGTTCTTTTAAAGTAGAACAAAAAAATAAAAAATATATACAAATATTTTGTAAGACTGAGAAAAAAAGAAGAAATGTCACGCAAACATTTCATTTACTAGCGATTTTAATTTTTGAACCTTGCTTTTGCCTGCCATTTTTGGCTTTTAAGATGGCGTTTTAGTACATTCATTTCATTTATTCATTCATAATTCATATTTTGCAACTGAAGTAAATGAACGTTTGCATGTGTGTCTGAAAAGTTAGTTTTCTTAACGATACATAATTCAGCACAAAAAAAATCATTCATTCATGTTG
Source organism: Linnaemya tessellans (assembly GCA_951800035.1). Classification (NCBI taxonomy): domain Eukaryota; kingdom Metazoa; phylum Arthropoda; class Insecta; order Diptera; family Tachinidae; genus Linnaemya; species Linnaemya tessellans. The sequence continues at coordinate 106,464,386 of OX637532.1, read as the reverse complement.
TACAATAAGTGCCGGCCTACATTCATTTTAACTGTCAGAAATACATATTTTGTCTATTTACAACAATTTGAAGCTAAAGAAGAAAATCCCTTATAAATGAATAAAAATAAAACTTTTGCTGTTGTAGACATGTCATCATTATTTCTACTTCAGTTTTTTTTAATTTGTTAAATGAGTTTTAGTAAAAATGTATAACTTTCGTTTTATGCTACACTTTACAAACGAAAATTTACTATAATTTTATATTATTTTGCTAAGAGCACAACTTAAAATATACATATCCATTCCAGAAAGGGTAAAAATACTTTTCAAATGCAAGGAAGAAAATCGTTGAGGTGTTAAATCTATTTTCAAACGATATCAGGCACACCTGACTGGAATTAATATTTAGCACATTCTAATAAGGGAACTTGACTTAAATTTATAGCACTAATTCGGTATTTTTTTAATATTTTATATTAAGATACAATATTATTTAACTTATATTACTTATGTTAAAGAACTTGTGAGCACATGATCGCAGACAAGTTGGTGTAAAATATGTGAGCATTAGAAAATATCTTAAATGGGGCATACGTACTCAATATAAAGAAATAATTTTCTATTCAAAACCCGGTAATATGGACTTCGGCAAGAATGATGCGATCAGACATTAGAGAGATGAAAAAGGCTACCAAATAGAATAGGCTTAAATTTACTTGAAAAAAATTCAATAAATTAGTAAATCTTTTGTCCAAAATTAATTTCCTTAGAATCACCCCAACAATTTTATTGGAAAAAAATTTTGTCTTTCAGGTTAATAACATTTGCTTTTAACGGAAAGATTTCTTCAAAATTTATTAATGTAAGCAAATAGTGTGTTGAAGTAAACCAGTTTTCAATATTTTGTTTTTTCTCTTGCTATTTATAGAACAAACGCTTTCAGCCATATTATGTATGTCGAAGTCGAATTTGATACTATGACGAATTTGCATAGAATAAAAAATAATTTTATTTGTCGTATTTACAAATTCGACTGCGAAGTACATAATACGGATATATAAGTTCAGCTGTAGAATAATTTGTTTAAATATTTCAAAATTTTTACGAAAAAAATCTGTCAACAAACAAAACCATTTTACAATTCTTAGAGATTTTTCTGTTAGAGAAAATATATTTGAAAATATCGCTACTAAAATTTGTATTATTGGTCGACAACGGTGCATGCATGTATTTGAAAACAGGAAATAGGTGGTGATACATGAAATACACACGATCACTGATGATGAAAGTCTAGCGGTTTTAGAAAACAACTGATATTTACTTTCCTCTGTGCAATAGAATATTTGTCATGTCGTTCTGAATTTAAACCAAATTATCGAACGATTAATTGAATTTGATATAGAAAAACATGTCGGTTTTACTTTCCAATACTACCTAATTCATAACATCAAGGAATTATCCCACAGCGAACATCGTTATAAAATTAGCATGTACTTCTAATATGTGAGCTTTATCTTGAAGATTTTTAAAAATTACTTTAGAATATCATATTCACAATCTGATTGACATTAATAATAATATTTATTATTATGGAGAACTTTCAAGGCATTTCCTCTGTTCTATAACTTTAGTGAGAAAGGATGCTGAGTTCTAGTATGTTTAACATTTAATTATCTCAAAAATATTCAATATTGTTAAGATAAAATTGTAAAATTAATTATGTAAAATGTTGTACAATTGATTTGATTGTTGTTGTTGCTATATTTTTCACTTAAGCGTCGATAAAGACTGCCTATATTAAAATTTTTCTTCAGCAGAGTTTGTATCCATAATTCAAATAAGAACTTAATTGGAATATAAATATATATTTACTGAATATAATTTTTTAAGCCAACATGTTATATATTTTGTTTGAAAAGTATTTGGTAAAGTTAAGTAAAACTGATTTTAAATTAAACGATTTCACAATATTAACGATTTTCAACTAGTGGAGCGCTTGAAACCACAACTCATTTGTAGTTACGCATATTAATTTATCGGTATATTTGTTTTAAGAAAATTTTATATTTGAGAAGTCCGTATGAAACGTTAACAACATGGTTTATATAAAATAGTAGAAATTTAATAATGACGTCGTAGCTCTCGCATGCAAATTGATCATAAAACGTACGATTACGGACATTCAGGCGAGCCATCTAAAAAGTCCTGAAAAACATCTGTGCACATGAGCATTGCTTATGGTTTAAGAAAACCTTTTTTTTTTGCTCTACCGATTAGGTTGCGAAACGTAAATAACTGTTTAGTTTGGAATATTGAATTCACCCAAACTTTACTGAATATTACTTTTCAGAACTTTGTTTTAGCTGTAATCATTTCAGTGTTTTATATAAAGATGTATTAGTGTGACAAATTTACAAACGTTTGCTTGATTCAGTAAAGTGTTCCTTTTAAGTTCTTCCTACACACTAAAGAAAATAAAACCCTAGTATTTCATGGAATTTTATTACACAGAATTTTTCCATCGGCGCTTGTCTAGCAAACACTGTTTGTGATTCTCTTAAAAAATGCCCTTAAAAATATTTTATAAAACATATATGTGTTTCGTTTGATATGTTATATTTATTTATTTATTTATGTTTTTGAGCACTTTTTTCTGTGAAATGTTTTGTAAATAGCCATAATGCAAGAATATGACAACGAAATTTATGACACCAGTATATTTGAGACATTCAATTTCATGCTCTTATAATTACAATGAAATGATAATTGTAATAAGCCTATTTATTAAAGATAATACAACAATTTCATTTAGCTTATTCCTATTTATTATTATTTTTTTTTAATATGGGTACTATTTTGTGATTAAACATTAAAAAAAATTTACAGAAACAAAAAAACTATTTGGGCAAAGAAGGGAAACATTAAATACTAAGGAAAAATATTCTGATTCCGATTCGTGTTTCTCAAGTAAAACACTTTCTCATATAACTAATAGACTTCGAATACCATATCATTGAAATTTTTTTATCTACTAAATAAACATTTGACTGAATTAAACATTCTTCAAGAGTAGTTACTTTTTTGGGCAAATATTTGGCGTGTGAGAAAGTGCCTTTAGTTAAATAATTTATTTGAAAGATTTATTTCCTATTTTAATGAGCTTTAAAAAAAATTTACTAATTCATCGAATTTCTTCTGAAGTTGACCTATGCCAAAAACTACATACAAGCCAATCAATACAGTCCGCAAATATCAGTTAGGTGTGAATTACAATAAGTTGTTATTAGTTTAACAGTTTTTGTATGGCATCGAAAATCACAAGTATAGCACAGTTTTGCGCAATATGAAGAAGTAATCTGGTTTATAGTGAACAATTATTAAAATACTTTTTTATAATATATTACAATATTTTAGGTGTGCATTCCCGTTACATAAATTTTATATATGTAGTCATTCTTCTAGCATTATAAGGCTGATATAATGTCCCAAATGAGTTGTTATGAAAAAACCAATTTTTTTTCATTAACTTCTCATTTTTATATAAAACGCAATAAATTTATTTTATGCAATTTAATAAATTTTTATGAAGTACTATAGTCGTAAGATTTCTCATAATGTTGACTAAAGTTGCTAGCGATTAAACAAACCGGCATAAATAATCTGATAGTTGAGCCACTGCTTGTGATTTTACGACTTATTGTGATTTCCGAATCTTCTACATATATTCTAAAACATGTTTCCTTGGAAAATTAAGATCAGTTTTATATATTGGGAATTTCATTTTAACTCATATTATTCCTTTGATTTATGATTTTTTCTTTAATAGTGAGAAATCAATTTATCTTCGAGAACATTTTCGGCTGGAAAGTTCTGATACAATTATTTTTTATGTGATATGTGCACAATTATTTTATTTGCATATAAACTTTTTGTTTTAATGTCCATAAACGCAATATATATGTTCAAATAATATATAATTCATATTATAGGCGGGAAAATTGATCACAAAACAAGTGGTCAAGAATGCTTTTCGAGAATAATTTTACATTATGTAAATAATAAAATAAAATACAATAATAGGGAGTGTATATATCTATAATTTGCCAAAAGAAGAAAAACTACTGCAAAAGCACTTTATTATATAATATATATATATATATATATATATATATATATATATATATATATATATATATATATATATATATATTATAAGTAACTTTTGATATTTTGAATTCAAAACTTTTCGAAGCACAATAAGCTTTTTCAACTGTTTCCCAAAACATCGTGCTTAACAATATTCTAATGTGATAGTTACTCCTTATTTTAGTTAGCATAAAAACTATTTGTTTGTAATATTTTTTTTTTTTTTTTTTTTAGGAGTAGGACCAGCGCTCAAGGGAAGACCCCTATATATGCAATGCATTGCGCCAGAACTGAAAACGAGGGGATAGTATCGAGGGTACAGATTAGGAAAGATGAGAAGATAGACAGTTTTTTTTTTGTAGCTATTTCAACCTTTTGCTTCGCGGGCTAATTTTTGCTACAGGGCCGACGAAGGTGGATGCTGTTACTCTGCTTTTTTTTTAGTACATGATGGTGTCAGTCGCTGCCAATTATGTTCAGTGACCAGTGACTATGCCTTTATCATTGAGACAGGCTGGCAACAACTAACACAACCATGAACTAATGCTGATCAGAAGAATTCAACACAATATTTCATGACTCAGCGCGGGCTCGAACTCACGACCCTCCGCTTCATAGTCTCGTGTTCTACTACTTCAGCCAACAGCACCCACTAAATAAATACACTTAAATAGTTATGCTTTTTAACAAAATAAGTGATATGTTTTTTTGATATGAATACGCATTTATCTTTCGAAGAAATAAGTCTCCAAATATCAAAAGAGGAAGGATGTTATAGCCGAATCGTAAAAAAATTAAAGTTAGAATGTTATTTCTTAAATAAATGCACATATTGTTTTGTTATAATTTAGTTAAGTGTTAATCTAAATAACTGCAGTGAGAATGTAATTTGATTTTCAGGGAGCGCATCTTGCGTGTGGAAGTTTAGGTTGTTATCTTCATATATATTTTTGACTTACCAGCAAGTCAGGTGTATCAATCTTTATTGCACAAATTATTATAAAATGTTACCAAGGAGTTTATATGTAAGGTTCAGGGAAGCACTTTCAGTTAACTGATCTTTCTCGTCTTAGTAAAATTATTTTGGTTGTAAAAGATTCAATTGCAAAAGTGAACTCATTTACGTATGGTTGTTATCTAAATAGAAATATTTTATGTTCTAACACTGCAGCGAAAAAGATTTTCGAATTTATACTCTTAAACAAAAAAGAACTTACCTTATTTTTCACTGCGTTCTTCAAATAATCCCAAGGAAACTTTTTTAAAAGTAAAATTTTTCAAAGTATATTATACATTTAATTTATTTCACTTTATATGATCCGTTTGCAATAACTATTTATAACTTTTATTTTTAAACACTCTTGGAGCATAGATATTTTGTTTTTAATACTAAAATTAAAATTTGTTTTAGTTCTGTTAATAATACGTTAAAGAGTCATAAATCAATTTGTAAACTTATGTACCACAAGAGAAACATACTTAAACAACACACTGCAACGTTTTAACGACGGCTGCAGGTTGTAATTTTCCCGATTAACATTTTTATATAAAATATAGTTCTTGGGTTTTCTTATAGTTAATTTTATTTAGCAGCTACCAACATTTCTCAAATGTAATTTTGTAGCCGGTGTTATGGAGGTAAAACATGAGAATGAATGCAAGATTATCGTTTGGAAAAACCGGTGATCAATTTTAGTAGATAAAAATGCCGTAGTTTTGTGGTGTGAGTGCGAGTGATGGCGATGCAAACACCAGCAAGACCAGATGATGTTTGTTGGAATTGAAGGTTTTCCGATCATGCAGTATTTTTATTTTTTTGCTCTGTTATGCTAGACGTCGTATATTTATTCCACACTAAAACACAATCACTTGGTATATTTTAAGTTTAGATGTAGTTTGCTGCTGGAATAATTATAAAATATCATATAGTCAAAAAGAGTCTTCAGTTTCGTTTGTGCACGTGTGGGTTACTGTTAGTTTCATTCTCTTTTGTGTTAACAAATTGTTGTATTGGCTGTAGGATAAAACGTCCATAAATTTCGTTATATTGTAACAATGTTGACAAGTTTTACACTTTTGATTTTAATTATTACTGTTTTTTTCTGCTTTTCTTTGTTTGGAAAGCATATATTGCGTAGCCCTAAGCGCACATACATACCCCCTCTGCAAATGGCAAAGTGGGTAGTAGTTAATAATAATTCCAAATAAAGATAATGACATTTCAAAATTATGCCTTATTGTATTTGAACGTAGTTTGCACTTGCTTCGTTATATTAATCGTTGGCTTTTATGGGTTAGTTTTATTGTTCTTCCGGTTCATGTATTTTTGCAATGTTGATCCGTTACCTGTTTTTATTTTTCCTAAGAAACAAATTATGTGGTTTGTATAATTGCACTGGTTATAAATAAATATTTAACAAAATTCTTTGCGTATGTATATTCACAAATGTTTCTATATGCATGTGTTTATTTTGACACTTAATTTTAAGAAACTCTATTAATTAGCAACGATGTTGTAAGTATGTACATTTAATTTTTATTATAAAACACTTTCATTTGCTTTTAATAATAAATCATCGACATAAATTTCATGCTAAATTTGTGATCATTCATCGGCGAAAAAAATCATTTTAATTGCCATCAATAAACCACTAAAACACTTTGCTAATCAGACATCAGCTCGTTTATAGTGCGGTTGAACTCTAGGTGGCGGTGTGCTTCAGATACTCTTGTTTATGTAGATATATGCGTAAATATAAATACTATATCATTCAAAGAACAAAATCCATTTTTGTATGTTGTCACGGAGCATACATATGAACAATATATCACCGTTTTTTAATATTTGATACTCTTTAATAGTTTGTCAACAATGAAGTCAGGATATAAATGCTTTGTTATTAAGTTAACAAAAATCTCTTTAATAATTAAACTTTTTTTACTTGTTGTTGTTTTTGATATATAATTAATTATGTTTTGTTTGTTTGTAAATTAATGAAATTTTACTTAACCCGCGTTATACGTGCTCAAAGCCCCAATGTTTCACTTTGACTAGTTCGTTATAACACAAATCAAAAATAACAGAGCATCAATAAAAAAAATAAAAACCAACAACAATAAAGAAAGTGCTCTTATGCAAGTAAAGAAAAGAGCCCCCTATTAAAAATACATTAAGCTTTTTTATGGTTCTCCCCCTTTGCATTGACTTATGCAGTCTTAAGAGAGAGCGAATAGACATTAGTTTTTTATTAATCATAAAAAATCGTATAATGGATACAGCGAAACAAAGAAAGTAATAGAAAAAATAACTCTGTTTCAGTTACTCTTCTGTATAAAGAGGGTTGGCCTTTTAATTTTCTTACTGCTTTTGTTGTTTGATTTGTAGTAATTTCGAACATGGGAGCTGATTCCCGTTTGTGTGCTCCGGATTGCAGTGAGAGAGCATGTGAAATTGAGCATTTTCGGGAGAGTAAAGTTGTTTGTGATATTCGAATTTCGTTCTATTAGTAAGCGATAGTACTACTATTTGATAATAAGTCACACAGACACTGTCCGTGTGTTTCTGCTTTGATCTGTTGACAAAAAATGTTTTCGAATATAATTTTTTCTCCATGCACCTTAGAAAACAGTTTACAAGAAAAAAAGGAATATTGTATCTATAGGTTTTTAAAAAATTGTCAAATATATTGAAGAAAATACTAACAATGCATTTTTAATTAGTCTATTGTACGAATAATATGTATATACTTATTAATATATGATACGTAGCAGTGATTATCATCGGGACACCCTTTCAGTTGAAAAAATTATTATAGATGCATAATATCTATTTTAAATTATATCAATGTGAATATATCAATTACCATTCCAATGTTGCAGTTTTAGCGATTTTGATAGAATTTTCTAATATTATAGTCATCGCAAAACATGACTATATAACATTTTAAAAGTTTAACAGGTGAAACATAAAACTGCTTTAAATAAAAATGTGTTGACAGTCAGTGCAAAATCTTTCAATACAAGTAAAGGAACCATAAATTTAAGTACGCAAGGCCTAATTCATAAATATTTTGTGTTTGACGAATGCCTTGTATGACGAATGTTGCATATAAATTTGTAACCTCTTAAACGCTAAGAGTGCCATACAATCAGCTCAAAGCGCTTTGCAAGCGTAAAGACGTTTTCAAGGAAGGTCGAGAAAATGTGAAAGATGACGCTCGCTCTGAACGTCATAGCCATCAACAACCAATTAAAATGTTCAGAATATGAAGAAGACTGTTAAGGAGAATCAGCGAATCACTATTAGAGAAATTGCTGAGATTGCCTAATATGACGGAAAATACGTGGAGTAGGAATCGCTCAGGCCTCAACAATCGTATTCGCCTGATTTGACACATTGCGGCTTTTTCCAGCTTTCAGCATTGAAGCCAACCAAGCTAAAGGACATACCATAAGAACTTCTTTGGGGATTGGTAAGTACTCTGGTACAATTGTGCCATATTTGAGGGGAACTCCTTTGAAGGTATGAAATGTAAACTAATTAATAAATATATATTTTTTTTTAATTTAAAATTCACATTATTTTTGAACGTACCCCGTATGTTCAATAGCGTTCCTGCAACTGAAATAAGCAATAGAATTATACATCAAAGTAATATTCACTGCTATAATGCCAAATTAAATGAAATAGTAACCAGATTTCAGCAGAATTTAATTATTTTCGTAATTTACGTAATAGTTAAAAATTTTCATTATAATAATTTCTTGCAATCAAAGCAATGTTTTCATTCTATATTTCTTTCCAAATATTGTTTTTGAAGTTTTTAATTTAATACATTTTGAGATTTAGCAAAATTTTTTTTTTGGTTATAATCATGGTATAATGCATACAAGGTAGTTCCATTCTCTCTTTATTAAATTTAATAATGATTTTTGAAATTTGTTTTCAGAGTAAAATAAAAAAACCTTGAAACACATTAAAATAGACAATATAAGGGTTTTTTTAATCAAATGCGTAATTGAATTCGGTCGATAAGTATTGTAAAATATAGTAGGTATTTGCCCTGTTTAAAAAAAGTTTAGGCGATAGTATTGACTTTATACGGATAGCAAATATACTACTAAAATATTGAAAGGAACTTTTTGGTACTCATATAAAGAAGGCAAAGGTAACATAATCGATAGATTTTCATAACACCTTATTATTGGCGATATATATGTAATTATAATTGACTACAACTTGCAAGCCCTTAGCTATTGATATCGAATACTATGCAGAATAGAAATTTTACAAGATCCAAATTTGTATTTCGTGTATGTAGAGCACAACAAATTAAATATAATAAAAATGCAATACATGCACTTTAAATGTTGGAATTTGAATTTGCAGATCTTTATGTGTATCAAATATGTACATATATTTAAAATACATTTAATTTTTTTAGTTTAATATTATTTTCAATCATCATTTCAAGCAAACCCAAAAAAGGCTATATGAAGAGAATACGGTAGCACGATTTCAACGAATATGTCCCAACCGAAAAAAATCAGCACGCATAAAATAAATAAAAAAAAAAAATTTTTTTGTTAACATATTTTCTTGTAAGTTATTTATAACAAATTTGCCTCTATGTTTTGTACAGGAAGATATTTTTTCCATCCTTTTCATTGCGTTTTTTATTGTATAAAGGTTTTAACAACATACATACGTATATGTAAATGATTAATATTTTCCATAATAGTCACTAAACTGTATTCCTTAGATTTTTATTTTATATGCTTCTTTTGCATTATATGCTTCAATACATTTCATAGTTTTATACATACATACATATATTAAATATTTCTCCAAAAATGTGTGGAAAGGATTATATATGTGTTTATTTGTACACAGTTTGCAACAAAGAAAATTAAAATATTTGTACAATTTACGGCTTCATATGTTTCCAAACAAAATAGTGTTGTATTAAGTATATTTTGGTTTGCAGATATTTTGTTTGAAATTCAATTTTCAAATGCAACCTTAAATGATGCAACAAAGCTTGTGCATTCAAAATATTCTAAACTGTTTTAAAACTTAGAAGACTTGAAAATATATTCCCATTGCAAATGGCACACAGGTAGAGCTCTAATTTTTTTAATCTCTAATTTTTCTTGGCATATACCCATAATTAAGAGGGAAATATGAACAGTATATTTCCCAAACCATAATAGAATAAATTGAAAGCTTAAAAAACGGAAACAATTCAATCTGTAATTAAAAAGGTTTGGTGTATTATAAGAAAACAAATTAGGAGAGTTCTGCTCGATATATATTTTTTCCTTGATTATTGTGGGGCAAATAAAATTTTGATTTAACCGTACATTTCTTAAAACATGTTTTTAACATCTTTTTCATAGGTAAACATATAACATTATAACTTTATTAATAATTTCATATCTTTTCGTTTTGTTATGTTTTGCCACCAATATCCTTACAATCAATGCATTTTTATTAATGTTATATTCTCATATATAGGGATTAACTTAAATATATTCAAGCTAAAAGACATTATATACCCGTTATATACCCGTATATTATCCGCTAATAACAATAAAAACCGCTGCGTTAGTACACGTTTAATTTTTGCCGTCGTTAATATTATTTACTCCCGTTTTTGGCAGAGCTTAACTTTCCAAAGATATTCAACATACATATTTTAGTGAATCCATAATAGCCGGTTTAACTAAAATCACGCAATTTTGTGAAAAAGCACTCTTTGCTGCAATTGCTCTGCTTGTCCCACCAAAAGTGAGCGAGAGTTTTAAGAGAGAAGGATGTTATTGGATGTAAGCAAATTACTCAAATTCGAAATTTGATTATCAGTCTACCGGTAGCTTTTTCCTAAAATGCACACAACAAAGTGAGAAAGTACAATAAATCACTGCAGCTGTCGCACTTACTCCCTGTACTCAGCCGAGGAAATAGCTCCGCCCTCTGTGACAATCTGCTGAAAGATATGTATTTTGGGGTGTTAAAGTGAATGTCAGTTGTTTTATAAAAAAGAAGCATATAATTTCAAACGTTATATACCGTTTACTGATAACAGTTGCATATAAAAACAATATTGAATTTTTTAATGTATTTTTCTCTGATTTACATTCAGAGAATATTCAAGGAAATTACGTAAACAGGTAGTTGTTGGTTTCTCTGTTTGCGTGTGGCTGTGATATGTTGTCCTTTTATTTCTTTAAGACTGCTGATGATGGGTTCCGTTTTGTGGAGTATTCTGCGTACATATTTCTCTGACATGTTCATCTCCATTTTTTTATACGCCAGCTTTCTTAAGACCACTGCTTTGCTATGCTTCCATATATTGTTTGAGCGTCCTTAAGTTTTCCTTTGGAGAATAAGAGCATTTTTGCTACAATTCCAAGCAGTAGATTAGTGGCCTGACATTGTAACAATTTTGATTGTGATTTGTATTCAATAGTGACGCTGCTGCATTAAATCATCATTGTGACAACAGAAATTCTTCTCCCCATCATACAATCGCATTATCATCATTATTGTTATTTTATAAACGTATTCATTTTAATTTTTATTGGATTTTTTATTCTTCGGCTTTCGCACAGTTTTTTTACATATACTTTTCTTTATTTTCTCTCTCTGGAAAATCATATTTCTGGTTTCGCTTTGCTTTCATATATGTATGCTTATGTATGTATGTACACAGAAATATAGATATGTATGTATATAAATGAAATTTTAAGACGTGTTTTCGTTTTTATGATGATTTAGTACATGTTTAGAAAATAAATTTTTAGGAAAATTTAAATACCATATGGTGCTTAATTTAAAAATTTAAGGAGAAGGAATTTGGTTATGCCGATCTTATGGGCACTTAAAAAATACTGTATTTACGTATGCAATCTGTAGAGTATTCAAAATAATATCTAGAGCAATAATTTTCCCTATTGGCAATAAAAACTTTTAAACATATACATATTTGTTCAGAGTGAAAATTATATAAATAGATCAAAAATCTGAATATCCATGCCGAATCGATCTGAGGCTCCACTTAGTTTTATACTCTATTTTTTTCTGCTGGATCGGATTCGTTTCTCCGAAATGGCAATTTTTGTGATATGTGTTTAACCAGCATTTGCTCATCAAAATTATTTAAATTTGCCTTCATGTATTTATATTTTACATACAATATTGGGTATGGATTTGAGGAATACATTTTTTGATAACTTTCTCCTAGAATATTTGTATTTATTTATGAGATTATTGTATTTTTCAAAGTTTTATTTTCATTTTTTTGTGTGATTCAATCATAAAAAGATCATTAGCAAAAGTACGATGTTCCGTTTTCATATCTTCATGAAATGTTTAATTTTTGCTGGTTAATTGCGTCAAAATTTCCTCTTTTATAGGCTTTTACACAAAATTATTAGTAGACTTTCAAAGCCTGTCAGCTTCTGATGCTCTGACCAGAAACACATGAACTCCCAGCTCACAATGTACTAACTAACAATATATTTCCAGTATCAATCAATATATACCGCACGCATTATAAAATATTAATGAAAAAATTACATGATTATTATCTGATTTATCAGTATGTAGTTGTTCCTGTCAAATATGTACTTATTACCTCTTTAATAAAAGTTGATTGAACAGTTTCAGTGATATTTATAAAGAATTGTTGAAAAAAAATTTTGTCGAAAAGATGTTGAAAATGTTTAAAAAATTACAAATTTATTAAATCAATGTTTTATTTTAAATTTGGCTATTTTAGCATTTGTAAACATACAACTATTAGAGTTGTGTGCTTTGCTATCACACAGGTGAAAAACACCCGTTTCAAGTTGTTCTGTATAGAAAAAATATCGGCACAAATAAAAAAAATTGAAAAATTTATTAATTGTAAATTCAGCATACGCCTAATTCAGTGATCACTAAAAAATTACATTCAAATTTTATTTTTAAATAATAAATTTTTTCCTTATGAAGCTATTTTTTTTAGTTTTGAAATTTTTAGAAAAATTCAAATATAGAAAAATGTATTTGTTCGGAGTTTTCAAGAGGCCAAATTAACACATTCGATTTTGATAGAAACTTCATTACATTTTAAACTTAAATTTCCATCAATATTGAGAGGCGTATGTCTTTTCTATTTTGAATTTTTATAAAATTTTTAATTTTCACAGACTTATCCATTTTATGCCATATGATACTTATATCGAATATACTAAGCTTTTTTCGGCCTTTTAAGTAATTAGCTTCTCCAATGACTCTTTTGTAGTGGACTTTAGGATTAGTTCACCGTAAGCGAGAGTGATAACTACTTGCTTCCCATGGCATTGTAGAATTCCATAAATAACGTGACTTTGAACTGTCCTTAATTAAAGCTGCAGATCGTTTGATTAATTTGGATTACAAGTAGATAAACAGAAATATTTGGAAATCTGCTATACTCGCGAAAAAGAAATGACTAGAATAACAATAATGACAATTTCTGGGAGATCTAATATTTAGTGTTGATGCAATGGTCCTCATTAAGTTTTGGGAGTTTTTAAGAAAGCTGCCAGAGTTTGAACAATTTAAAATAAAATGACGAGGCTAATTATAGCTAAATAGATTTTATCATCAAGTGGAGATTTCACAGAATCTCAACTTACAAAATAACTTTCAATACATCGAATATTAATTCTTAAAGAATCGTGCATTTTAGCGACAAATATGTCACTAAATATATTTGGGTTAAATACTTTTTTCTAGTGGACAACCGAATTTGTTTTTATCCGGTTTCCTTTCTCCACTTAAAATTACCATTCGAGGTTTACATATTGAAGCTGTTTTAATTTTAACAGTAGTCGACCATAGAAAATAGTCGATTTGTTCTGCTGCGTCAAGATCGGTGAAACATATGCATAGTGATGCAGTTTTCTGATATTGTAAGAGATGTTGCAGATGTTCGCCCATTATTTTAGCATATTTTTTCAGTTGGGGCAATCAATGAAATTTCCATTATCACAATTTCTTGTAAGTGGAAACAACATCAGTTAAAATAGAAATTCAATATATTTTGGAGTTTCTTTGATTGAATATTTATTTCGAAACTAAATTGAAGCAGCCAACAGATATTAATTAGATAAACGTGTAATTTGGATTTCGATTTGGTATTAGTCCAGCATAAGTTCTAACCAGAGGGACGGAGGTTACTTACAAAACTTATACGTTGACGTTTGAAAGGGATATAGAGGCAAAACTAGTTTCAGATATCAGTGCGCTGTGCAGTTCTATTTAAAAACTTTACTTTCCTTTAAGTACAATTTTTATTATATGTGTCTGTTGCTACATAAAATTAAGACTGTGGTTCTGTTGCAGCTTTTAGTAGGATCAAATACAGGAAAATATAAAAAGAAATCCTTGCGCAGAAGTATATTGAGGTAGTTCTGAAATTTGGCAAATTGATTTTTAGAAAATATTTAAATTTAATCGACTGCCCATTCCAAAGCTAAGCAGATTCCTATTTTCAATTTATTACACTGGCCCTTTTCAGATTTATTTATGTAATTCTTGTTTATTTAATATCAACCTTAGACGAAAAATATAGAAAAAAATAAAACATGCTCATGTTTGCTGCCGACATGAATATGAACTCCAAGCCGGATGAGCATATAGCGCACGCTGTACACGAAATGTATATATTTAAGCCACAAAGTCATCTTTATAAGAGTGTCTACATATTTGTGAAAGTATTTAGTGTATATGTGTGTTTTAGAAATAAACGGATGAAAAATAAATAAGATAAAACATAAGATGTTGAGGGGAAAATACATTTTTTCAATTAAACAAATAAATTAAGAACATGCGGCAATCAAAAGGGAATGTCGGCCGATGATCGCAACAAAAAACATGCAATCCGAACATCATCCAACCAATTTCAACTGTTTCTTATTTTATATAATTTTTTTATTCAC
This sequence comes from Linnaemya tessellans, assembly GCA_951800035.1. Classification (NCBI taxonomy): domain Eukaryota; kingdom Metazoa; phylum Arthropoda; class Insecta; order Diptera; family Tachinidae; genus Linnaemya; species Linnaemya tessellans. The sequence goes on along the minus strand of OX637532.1, from coordinate 106,449,287 downwards.
TGTTGTTGTTTTGTTGCCTTCTATACCGAAAGAAAAAAAACGAAGCAGATATTGGGTCGACATTCATAGTTGTCAGCATCATCAGCATTACAGCAGCAGCTTTTAAAGTAAAAATATAAAAAAGAAACTACTCGTTACTTAACAGCACAAAAAACAAACCAACTAACCAGCCAAGCAATCAGCCATATTAACTTGAAAGGAAGGATAGTCATCTTGGTTTCAGCAATATCTGAGCTGTTGTTTTTTAAGATTATTCTTCATCTTCTTCAACTTGTTTCATTTCGGCTGGGTATGATGACGATTATGATGATGCCATTGCAATCAAGTATCGGACTTAGTTGTACGTATGGATTTGTATCCATGGAGGCCTCAGCGGTAGTTCAAATTTTAAAATGTATTAAAACATCATTGGGAAAAACAACTACAATATCTTTAATATTGCAGATTTAAATCAGAGTTGTGCTCTTTACAAAATGCAGATAAACATCATACGTCTCTTAGTAATAGAAATATACTTACTTACAAACATATTGACAAATGCAATTGATATTTCTACTACAAAAATATTAACAGCCAGATACACGCAACAGAGATGCACTGCACAATATGCATATGGATGCTACCATCAATCTCTGTACATACAACTGTCCATATATATTAAAATATATTTACAATTGCATATACATATAAAAGCACATATATGTATATTTCCTTTGGAAATACTTACGTACACACACTTGCACTTTTGGCATCTTTTCTCTGGCTCAAGAATATTTTCTATCCTTATACTTCTCTGTTGGAAAAGTAACATCACATGTTGCATGTACTACAAACAGCTCTTCCTACTACATTAGAGTTAATAAAATACTTCTTTTTCCTTATATTGAAGCGAATTAAAAAAATAGTCAATCGTTAGTAGAAGAGTGTCAATGGAATCCATTTTAAGCACATGGATTTCTGGTTCATTGACACGGTTTATGGAAAAACACTTTTTACAATTAAGTGATCTTAATTTCATTTTTCGGACAAAATAGCTTCATCAAGATAAAATGGGAGAAGAAAAAGGGATCACTTTGGTAAAACGGTAAAAGGAGATGATTTTGTAAATAGGGAAGCAGAACAGGTCAAAGTTTCTTTAGTTTGTTTTGGCTGTAGTCGTGGGCACATTTTCCTTAAATTCTTAAATCTCATAGGATATATTCGAAATAAAGTAAACTTTATTTCTTACATACCAAACGATTGATACAGGTTCGATCCAGACAAATGAGTGCAAATAGTATAATATCTACGTTCTGAACGAACGATTTGCTGAAATAATTCACACTAAAGGCTCTTATATTGCAATCAATAAGTATAGCGATTTATTATGAGTCAACTGATAGGTAAAAGCGACTAAAGAAATTTTATTTTTTTTATTTATTTATGTCTATGGCTCAAAATCCTTACCGGAAACACACAAAAGTTATTCAAGTAAACAACTAAATTTCGTATAATTATATTTACATTAAGAGACATATCGATAATGTTATACAATTCCCTTATTCTCGATCTAGAAAAGTTTCTAAAAAGAATGCCGACAGACAACAACTGGCGACTCGAAATGGTTATAAATATTTTTGAATAAAAGTTATAACAAAAAAATTAATAGTCTTTCTCTTGAATTGCAAAAATTCGCAATATAATTCGGAAACTGCAAAATACTTAGATATTGATTAAAACAAGAAAGTTTCAATAAAAGGAAGAATTCTGCTTAAGAAGTACTCCTCATGTTGCAGACATTGATGAAAGCACTAGCTTGAACAATCTGACAAAGAACTTGGTGCACGACATGTGAGATATAGTGCGAAATAGCGAAACGTTTTTGAAACCATTTTAAGTTCGGAGTAAGAGTCAATTAAATGTTTATATAAATTGTATGATAATTATATAGTAATAATACAATTTTTTTTAAGCTTAAGGTCTTTACGATATATATATATATATATATATATAAATATATATATATATATATATATATATATATATATATATATATAAAATAATAACAATTTCCTGAAGAAGTTAACTAAAGGTTAACGAAATATTAAAAAAGAAATATATATATATATATATATATATATATATATATACATATATATATATGTATACATATATATATATATATATATATATATATAGATATATATCATAAAGACCTTAAGCTTTAAAAATATTGTATTATTATATAAAAAATAGGTCGAAAAATTATCAAAAAACAAAAAATAATAATTATATAGTATTTTGCCAATAAAGAAGACGATCGAGGAATCAAGTGATTGTGTGCAGTAAATATTATTGCCTTCCTTTGTGGTATTAGGTTGAGTTTTTAAGAAGCGAAGTACTGTGTTTGGAAAACATTTACTAAAATGTAAGAGCATATTCGAGGATGCTGCTAACTGAAGTTGTTAATACGAAACTAAAAGGCGGAGAGCACCGACCTCGACTCCGCACTCAGTCATTAGTATAGTGTAGCATTTTTCTGATCCGCATTAGTGTATGGTTTTGTTAGTCATTGGCCGCCTGCTTTAGTGACGAAGGCTACGAAGTTGTTTAACTAGAATGTACTAAAGAGCAGAGTAAAAGCACCCTACTTCGTCGATGCCAGCGATGTAAAGTTTAAAACAGCTACAACTTTCTCTCAATACTGTTCCCTCAAAAGAAATATGGAAAATGGTTGACGCCAAAAGCCATCCCTGCAGCTTCCCGCTTACTTAAACCACATTGTATCGTAAAGTTACGATTTGAGGATTAAAAAAATCTCTTTTTTCGAATTCCTTCGTTCACGATATCACACGAACGCATCACTCGACTTTGAACCGTTTAGCGGCGATAAATGAGATTTTTAAACGTGAAGAGCTGATTAGTTTTTGGAATCGATCGATAGAAGTGTTTAAAATTTATATATTAAAAAATCATATATATTAAAAAAAACATTTTTTCTAATATTAGAAATAGGATCCAATTCACAGGAAGTTTGAACGAACCCTGTGAAACACGATTAGTTTGGTTCGAACACTAATTGATCAGATAAATAATTTTGGAGTTTTTTTAAATCAGTTTTTTCCAATTTTTTCGTTCACGAAATTTCACCAATGCGTGTGTATGTGTGACTAGCTCACAACTTCTTACAAAGCTTCCTAGAAGCTCAAAACGTTGAGATCTGGAGAAAACTCGACTTTTCAAAACGAGGTAGAATCAGTAACTTCCCATTTTTTGAAAATTATAATTTTCTTGGCGGGAAGTAAAAAAGTATTTAAACATTTTTAAGACATATTAATGCGTTCCCTTAAAACTTTTTAAATATTCCTGAGTATCGTACATTTAATAGTACATAGTTACAAAATCTATTCGAAAATTTTCCTATTTATATCATTAACAAAAGCAAAGTATCAAGCTCGTATTTATTTTAAAATAATTAAGAAATTAGTTGAGGCATGTTTTAATAATGCTATTTCAAAATAATGAAGATTCGAAATAATACGTAAGCTTTCACCCAAGTTACGCTAAAATGTATAATATTTTTATTCTAAATTAGTTTCACGTGTATGAACTAGATATTTTTATTTATATCACTATCATATGAAATGATTAATTTTAAGTGACATTCTATTGCGTGACAACATTTAAAATAAATTCATTAAAGTTAGCGAACAAAAGTAATTCATTATCTGCGTAATCTAACATCATCTTTGATAAGGATGAAAGCTCTTGGATTCTCATTATTACCTAAAGATCTTTCTCATTTTATTGCAAAAGACAAGAGGTTCAGTCTGAGATTAATTTTCATGAAACCAAAACAATGTGAATAAGGGAATAAGGAAGCATTTTATAAAATAGCAGATCTTAACTGGTCTTAACTGCAGCAGCACTTTTCATCGATGGATGCATACAAGGATTGCAGACATTTTTAAGACTGCTGCCAAAGCATATAAATTATGTTCAGGATGGACCGAGTAATATGTCTAAATGAAAAAAAAATCAAAGATTTTATGCTGTATGTAGGAACTGTGGACATGTGTGCCGCTATCAATTTAACGTGTTCGTGTGTATATCTTAAATGTGATACTTAAGTCTAAAGTTTTCATTTCGACTCTAGACGCCGTGGCAATTTTGTTAATATTTTTCAATTTAAACTGTTCACGCAGTCATTTTGAATACAACGTTAAGCTTAAATACAGGAAAATTGTAAATGTATTTTTAAGAGCAAAAATAAAGCATGAAAAATAAGAGATAAAAAATAAATTAGATACAAACAAAATCAGCGAAATTGAAAAATTTCTTTTAATTTAGCATGAAACCATAAAAGGAGTTAGTTGTTCGGAGAATAAAACGTTGAGATCTCTAATGTTATTTTTCGCTTTTATGAGAAACAAAGAGCCATTTTCAATGCTGCATATTGGAAAATTTAATTCTTGCACTTTACACACTCATGGGTGCATGATATTATATCAAAGGGCACCCTGAACAGAAAGGCCTTTGTTGGTAACAAAGTTCTCATTGGACTATATATCTTCCTTTTATATATTATATTACTTTTTCATGCATAAAATTTATGTGGGCTGTTTTTAAAGCACAACCAATAGGAAATTTGATGAAAGCTGATATATTTCAAAGGGTGACATAATAAATAAGTATATAATTACACTTCCGTTTATATGTAAAAATTGTGATTTGGTAACTATTTTGTTAGGCTAGGTTGAAAGGGCCTAAGAGTCGAGACGATCCAGTTGAGTCCATTATTTCTGTTCCTTTGTGATACCGTGGAGTAGTTGGTTTATCGCCAATAGTATCGGCTTTTTATGCCAAACAATTCTGCCTTTCTTTCTAAGGAGAATAGTTAATTTATCACACTGTGCTCCCTACACCATCCGAAAAGCTATGGAAAAATTAAGTTTCTGTAGGACACTAACATAAAAGAAGAAACATATTTTCATTACTACAGTTTCTGCAACAAGAATATTAATCCAGATCTAATATATTTCTATGGAAATCAAATTTCTTGGGGTAACCAGCAGGTAATGCAAATCACTCTTGTCAAACCAGATATGCTTTACTGGATATACATGATCCTACACTCTAAAACACTTTTGTTGAAATTTACGTGAATAATAGTCGGCAACACTTTACCGAATATAATTGACCTAAAATTACACAACATATATTTTCAAACAATTTGTGGATTTTTGAACAAAATATGTTTAATATTGAACAAAAGATGTTTAATACTTTTAAACATATTGTGTCTAGTTTCCCCCTATTTTAGGTATATATATATATATATATATATATATATATATATATATATATCTATATATATATATATATATATATATAATATATATATATATATATATATATATATATATATATATATATATATATATATATATATAGATATATATATATATATATATATATATATATATATATATATATATATATATACCTAAAATAGGGGGAAACTAGACACAATATGTTTAAAAGTATTAAACTTTTAAAAACTTACTTAACTGTATTTAAATGAAATGTAAATGAAATCTTCATGTAAATACAAATTAAATATTTAGTTTTTCATTACTTATTAATGTACATAGTACATATGTAAAATACAAACTAAAATAAAAATATTTATTTGAAATGAGGTATTATATTATATTAAGGCCGTTTATATATTTACACTTGTGTCCGAAATTTCAACAAATAGGTATTTAATTACTGGTCATTTAATTACTCGAAAGTTAATTTTTTTCTTCACAGAATATATCACGCCATATGCTAATGAAATAAAAACACTCTAATACTCCTTCTTTATGAAGAAGTTGCTATTATTACATTAAATGTTGTGTTTTTGGATATATATATTTAATTTTAAACATTTTTCATATTGTTAAGTCACATTGAACACATTTTTAAACACAATTGCTTCAAAAGGGACAATTTTGACATAATAATTAGTACTTTGTTTAAAATAGATTTTTTCAACAGGAATTTATGCAAAATATGAACGTAAATTCCAGCAAAAGTTTGGCAATTATGCACACGTTTCACCATTGAGTTACTCTGCAACAGTTCTGCCGACTGTCCAGGATTACTATCCGCCTAAGACACTCCACATAACCCAAACAAATTTCAACCTCGACGTTTGGATAGCTCTGTTACAGATACCTGGTGTTCCAATACTACTAAGTCTGCAGTGTCAACATCATTTATAGGAACGATATGCGCTTTTCTATCAGTATATATATCTATTAGAATTTTTTTCGTATTATATCGTTGCCATCTTGCTGCCCGAGTAATAGCAGAGACCTCGTCTTACAGGACAATACAGGCATCTTAAAGTTTAAATGAAGACTTACACTAAAGTGACAATCTCTTCCCTACTGTAGACATTGGTACAAAAAGGTTTTGGTCAACCATGCGATGCATTCTGGGATAATATCTAAAAATACTATAACGCCGATTGTCTCTCGTTATCTATCGGTATATAATGTTCAAACTGATGACTTATAATAGAGTTAGTTTTTTACATATTAAACAAAATGTATAAACAATTAAATTTTTCTTTAATATAAGTTGTGAATGAATACACATTTTAATGATTAACATATCGTCGTAGAAAATGCAAAAATACTTTTCTAATATTTTAAAATTTTTGTATGAGACGTATATCAAATGGCAAATATATTGACAATTAGAGCAAAATCGTGAATAGAAATTTGTCAAGCAAGAATGTTACAAGCATAGAACATCTTTCATAAACTAGACCATTATTGTACAATTATGCAATAATTTTCAATATATTTTATCATTTCAAAACAGTTTTATGTTTCACCTGTTAAGATTTTGAAATTTTATTTATTACTATTGCATTTTATGCGGTGATATATGAAAAATTTTGTTCTAAATTCGCTAAAACTCCTTCTACTGATCGATCGAAATAAACATGTAGTGAATTTACAGAATCTTGCCGTATTCAAATATATCGAAGAATTTATTTCACCATTAAGAAGTTTTCTCTAAATAGTAGTGGAGTTTATTGGCTATGAAACCGTTAATTCGATTAATTACAAGTCATACGCGCCCAGCATCATATCATGAAGAGAATTCTTTGACTAGTCACTAGAATCAAAAATTTAGCCTTTATGAGTTTAATTTTAGAAATTATAAAAATTAATGTTTTATCTCACGTTAATTAAAATATGTTCAATATAAATATCAAAGGCTAGCTTTTTGGGACTAAATTCACCCTCTAGAAGAGTGCTAAGCGGCGCATATAAAACACTACAATTGTTTGTTTGAATTTGGGTTGATTTTTCGTTAAATCACTTAATTTTTTTTTATTAAACAGGTCGTTTTCACTGCACTATCTTCAGATAAAAAGAGGAAGACACATTTTAAAAGGCCCTTTAATTAAAAATCTACCCGACTTAAATACTTTTCAAACATGGCTGGTCATTTTAAAGACAAACGTCGTATGTAGACATTTAGCATGTTTTTGACTTTAAGAAAAAGTAACAAACATGCAGTGGCGGTTGTATTAAAACAAACATCAACCAACATCAATGGCATCAGCAGCAGCAACATCAACGAAGGCAACAAAAACAGCAACAACAACACTTATTGCAGCAGCATAAAAGTAAATCTACAGCAGCAATAACAACAAAATCTCAAGTCATATGAAAAATTAATTTACATTAAAAGACAATTTAATATAATTTACTGAAATCGAGTTGTTAGCTACTAGTATTTGTTTTCCTTGTTGAATTCAAAGTTTTTACTCGCATCATATGTATATATTTCTTTAAAACTTTACTTGTGTTTGGTTTCGTCTTTTGGATTTTAATGTGTTTTAAAATTTTTGTTAATTTATTCTTATATTTCTGTTTATTTTTCGAGAGTGTGTTAAGTAATTTTTCTTAGCTTAAAGTTGATTTAAATCTTTTTTTTTTAATTTGAAAACACAACAGATATGCAGTTTTTAATTAACTATTATCTTTTTTTGCAAGCATAGAAGTAAAAAATATAATATGAAAACATTGTTGTTAAAAATCTTATCGACACAATTTTTATTTATTTCTGTGTAGATTTTATTTTACACGTAGATTTGTATAGATATAAAAATGACTTAAATAATGATGGAGTGAGTAGTAACTGAAATAATCAGCAAATATGTGTGTGTTTGTCTACCATCAGGCATTTATACAAAAACACAGATGCACGCAATTTCTATGGCAAATTCTACAATCTTTTATCATTCGATGCTGATATTGTTGCTTTTCGTATACATATTTCTTAATCTTCATCTTGATTTGATGATGACACACTCTTGTCAGCTGTCATGCAGCAGAGATACATTCAGAATATGAGTACATAAGTGTGCATGTATACTCGTATAGTATGCATTTGTATATAATTTACCATTTGCTTGGAAGCATGTCCTAAATTCATTCATATTTGATCGCAACCCTCTGTTATAGTAGGACTTTCAATGAAGAATTAGAGTTTTTTAAATTCACTGCTGAAAATTAGCAATATAATTACCTGTCCGCACTCACTAGACGAGTTATGTCGAAATCTTTTTGGAATATGTTGGTAGTGCTCAGAGGATTAAGGCAAATCCTTATTTAGAACAAATGCTGAAAACGGCCAGAAGGATAGAGGTTTGCTTTATGTAACTGGCATTCAGGGTACGACCCGAGTCCATTTAATAAATTACATACCGAATTTATAAAGGAAAAGGCGAGTCTGGAAAGGACACAATTTGATGATTTATCATCATTATCACTATTTTTCGGGTTGGTAAAATTTTGAGCCCATATACAAATACCTATGAAAACGAAGGTATAACCCATCTGCGTAATCAAGATCCTTCAGTATTTCCTACCATTGCGTGTAGCATTACATTAAAGAGCATTAGAAACATCACAGCCTTTGATGAACGTCTGTCTATTCCAGTCTGAATTTTAAGGTAGAAGGCTAATCTAAAACAGAGCGTTGAGCCCCATGTTACCAGCACAGTACGCGTGCACCGTAAAGTGCACTCCAAGATGAAAACATTTATTACGAGTGTTCTGTAAAGACGTACGCTGCTGCTAACGCGATGCTTAATACGAGATATCTTGTTGTTTATCCTTCAGATCTCTTACCTATTAGCTTTTCTTTATTTCTCCGAAGATATCAGCCGTGCAAAAGATAATAATCTTTACTAGACTAAAGTAATTTAGTAAAACTATAATATTAATAAGTTACCAAATTAACTTCACTATTCATATGATGAGCGGTGTAGACACAAAACGAGTATTGAATTATTAAAAAGAAAGTATTCACCAAAAAAAATATATATACTTTTGTCCCCACATTCTTTTATACAAAATTTTTGCAACTGCTTGCCACAGCAGACTATCATCAAACAAAGATCCCTCTTTCCACTTACAAGACTTATTTATCTGAATTATATATGGTTTGTAAACAAGTATTGTTTTAATAAGTTATTCAAAAATTTTAAACAAAAATTGCCAAACTTAAACAACCTAATGACACTAAACATTTACAACACTTGCTGCTGCAAAGCAATATACACAATATTGTGCTTTGCTAGACCTAAAGTCAACAGCTGGATTAGATTAGGAAATACTCCTCGTTTTACAGTGAATACTTTGCAGCAATTTAAGCCAGTGAACTTATTTAATTAAAATTTATTCCATATAGCAATCAGTAATGGTTGTGCTGTACTTAATGACAAAATCTATCAGAAAATTAAATTGAAGCCTCATATTTACATAATTGAGCTTTTAAGTGAAATTATGAAGAAAATATTCTTACGATTATGCACAAAATTATGTCGGCTTTAAATTCAGTTTGTGGCAACAAACATTTATTTTATACTGAAATTTTAGGGATATGCAAGAATGTAGAATGACTGTCAGTACAATTGAGTTGTTGTTTAATAATTTATAAATTAAACAGGTGTATAATATCACATGCATGCACAGTATCTGAACCTAGCGTCCTTGGATTATTTTTGTTGAATAAACTTATTTTGAGTTAGATACTAATGATATTTAATTTTACACAATTTCATAAATTTTGGCATATACATAAGTATAAATTTCAAATTGTCGTACACTATTTCGTTGAAAAATTATATAAATAAAACATTTAACTGAACTTTGTAATATGTAAGATTGGAGTAGTACTGATGGCGAAAGTATAGCTGCTTTCGAAAATAGTAATATTCGGTTCTGCTGTTTGAGATTATGATTCAATTGAAATTGATTTTCTTTAATAATAAATAATAAGCAGGACCTAAATTATTGTATTCGATATCGATCCAAATTTCAATATATTTGTAATACTAATTTCGATCGATATCGAATGCCGTAATATGCCATCAAATAAGATGTAGCATCGAAAAGAGTTTCAAAGAACTCTATAAAACTTAGATTTCTTGTGAATAGAAACCAATTCGGATCAGTAGAGAAATATAAAAAAAAATTGTTTTCTTGGAACAACTTTTCAATGGCTTTGTCCTTCCATTCCACAAACTAGTTAGCTCTTAAAATTGAAAAACCACGTCCTTCGCTACTAACCGAATCAAAATCAGTTGATGATCTCACGAACGCATCAACTGATTTTGATTCGGTGAACGAAAAATTTGAAAAATAAAATTTTTTAAATTTGCAATATTATATATATGATCGATTAGGGTTCTCGATTCTCGAAGAGCCACAGCAATCACGTGTGAATCGACTAATCCATTCAGAAATTATAGCTGTTTGAAAAAAATACTGTGCTAGGAAACATTATTATATTAATGTTTTTTAGCAGAAGGTTGCAGGGATGGAATATTGGGTTCCATGTAGGGTATATTTTTTTGAACAAGCTTAAAAGATATTATTAAAATTAGCACTGTATTTTTTATTATTATTTCTCATATAGTTTATAGCCTAGAAAGAAAAACTCTCACAGGACACATCACGTGAGTGGTTCTCCGGAGATTCTGAACTACCGGTAACTTTTGCAAGGTGTTATCATTGCAGGAAACAATTGACAAAATTAAGATACTCGGTGACAGGTTCTAGACCTAAACTAAACTAAAAACTAAACGTATTTTTTTAACTCGGAGCACCACTCATGGGATGGTATCTACATATGCAGTGCATTGCACCGGAAATAGAAAGGACGAGATAGTATTGAGAGGAAAGATAAAGAGGTATTTCAACTTTTACTTCGCCAGCTAAGTTTTCGCTACAGGGCCGACGTGCTGTTCCTCTGCTCTTTACTACAGGATTGTGTCTGTCGCTGCCAATTATGCTCAGTGAGCGTTTCTTTGCCTTTATCACTAAAACAGGATGACAACAACTAACATAACCATGCCCAAAAGCTGATCAGAATGAATCGATGCAATAATCATGACTGTGTCTGGACTGTCCACTTCATAGTCTCGTGTTAACTACTTCAGCCAAAGGCCAGTTGTGATTTTATAAACGCTGGCTATAGAAATATTTGTCTAAACCTAAGAAATAAACGGTCTAAGCCTAATCCTTAATGATTATGTGACATAATAGTTCCTTAAAGCTTGTTGTAAATTATTATTATTCTAATCAGATTATAACATGATTATTGTATGTAACCTATGACCATAAACTGATAACATATAGTTAAGTAATACCTAGCATATTTTTCTCCCGAAGGACAATAAGATTTATATCTAATCTTTCGATGTTATTGATAGTATTTTGTGAAGAATGCTAGTCTGTTTTTGTAATATGGGCTCTTTTCACCAGTCAGACCACAGGAACTTTTTGTAGCGTTCTCATTCTCACCATTTAAGGAACATGGAACTATATAATTTCATGTACAATAAACGTTTCAGTCATTGCATTAATCAGATAAAAATTCAGTTACAGACTTCAAAGACATATAATTGGATCATTTAGATAAATCATTGTTGAGATTTCTAGATATGTATACGCTAAGGTCCTTGAATTGTAATTTAAGAAAAAATTACGAGTGTCATAATCATATTATATGCCTGACTTCCGAAATCGTTATTGTATTTTCAGACCTAAAGGTTGTTTTAGAGTTACTAAAGCACTATTCTTTAAAAGCTTTCTATAGAATAAATGCGTTATGACACTAGTTTACCCCATAGAAAAGACTTGACTTCTATTCCCTGATTAACTTCAAACATGTTATTTCATACAACACCGTTGATATTTGTACTATAATTTTGTTGAGTGTAGAATTTGAGAAACTGTATTAAAAGCGTTCATGATAAAAGCTTTTACAATAGTAAAACATATACAGACTTTTTTCAGGATATCAAAGATTTTTATATCAAGCTCTTCTGTAGTTTAGTCATCTCACTTTAACAAGTGCTTTTTCATCTAAAACACAACATCATCGTTGAGGAAGATGGTGCGCATGTCACACGTGTCCTGTATTTTATATAATGATTGATGCACTTCAGGGTGGGTGATAGAGTCCTGCAGATACACACTATTATGGGTTGATTAAACAACACCCTCACAAGTTGTGGGTTATAAATAGTATTTTGTATATGATGAACAGCAGCAACACAACAGAACACAATATAACAACTGGAATGATAATAACGATTCACTTTATATGTATTTAAATTTATTCCTTATGTAAATAAATACATAGAAAATACGAGTATGTGTGTATGAACATTTGTATTTGTTTATCGAGTGTCGTTGTGTGTTAAAGTAGATGAGTTTTATAAGTGTAACACAGGCACTACCCGAACTCCACCCTATGGGGACTGTTTTTCTGCTATTTTCATTATGTTGCTTGCAAAACATTAAATACAGTAAAGAAAAAATTTGGCAATAAAAACCGAACATTTAAAGTGTGTTCTTTAAAAAATCTTTTAGCTAATTTTTGTTTCATTTATATTTTGAAAACTAAACTTTTAAGCAAATTGTTGCTTTGTATGCATGTGTACGAATCTTGGGTTCTTCCTAAGTGTGTGTGTGAGAAATTTAAAATGCTGTAAAGAAAAGAAACTATTTTCCTTTAATGAAAGGACAAAATGACATGAAGAAGGAAGAGTTTTACGGTTTTGGATTATATTTTATAATATTTGTTGATGCTGTTGCGTTGTTTTGCTTTTTGATGGATTTTCACCTTGACATTTCTTGACTTGACTGACAGATTTGTCTAAAATATGGTAGTATGTGTTGTTTATTATGACGTTGTGTACGAATACGTTTGCATATGTGTGTTTGTCCTAAATGCTCTTATGTTTTTGCATGTTGCTTGCGTTGAGTATTAAATAATTTTTAGCATCTGTGGAACAGTTTTCTTGTAATTAATTAAATCTTTGCACCAAAACCATCCAGCTGCTAACATGGAAAACAAAAGTATAAGGTTTTTCATCCATAGTTTTAGTCAAACTTTATTTCCAAACAGCAATCAGACTAGAAGTCAACTTTCAAGGTTAATTTTTTTAAATCAATACCGCTTGAATTGTTAAATTTTGCCCGAATTTGCAGTATTTCGTTTATTTCTTGTAAAACTGGCAAAATCCTTTTATACAATTTTTCTTGTATTTGCCTTTAATTTTGCATTCTTTAATGGAGAACCCAAAATAAAATGTTACCTGTTGTTTAGGGTATTATTGGCACTGATCTACTTGTCTATTGTTTTATTTTAGCAAATTTCCCTTCGAGAAAGCACATGGAAAACTAGATCTCTATGGAGTGAGGCAATTTTAGTTTAAATCATTATTGATCTTGCTGTGAGTCCCTGGTTAATCCTTTCCCGACATTATGCGTGTAAACAATGTGGAAATCACTTGTCAGCCTTTTGTTTGGTCACATTGAATACTAATGACTTTGACTTATTCTCGTTTCCTTGGCTCATATTGTCTGGCATCCTAACTGGGTTTACTTTGTTGCATTGTTAATTACTTGTGCATCGATACATGGTTGGTTTAATTAGCTGCAGATAATAAGTTTCTTTCTACATGCCATTTTTCCACTTTAATTTGGTGTCTTGTGTTTTCTACTCTTTTTTTAATTGCTACGACAAGTTGAGCTATTCATCTTAGTTAGTTTTAACATAATCAAGGTCATAGCATATGTACGGTTTATATAGAGGAGTTGTTTCGACATGGATATTTGGGACGTTTTTTGGTGTTTTTATAATGGCATGATTTGCAAAAAAATTGCAAAATGATGCCTATGAAATTAGTGTTATTTAAATAAAAGGAATGTGTTAAATTAAAGTTTTGCCAAAACTTAAAAAAATAAAAGTTTGCAATTACTATTGATATATTATTACCAAGTCCAAATGCCTCAAAAAAATAAACAAAATAAAAGAAATTAATTGAAATTTTGAAGGAGTTTATTTCATATCATACTTAGGTTAATATATATTAATAATTCACGTCACAAATACAAAGACAACATCGAAATCAAATATAGAGGAGTTGCAATTTTTAGCCATCTCGAGAAATTGAAGCTTGGAAATACCTGTAGGGGAGGTTGTTACTAATAATATTTAATATATTAAAACGCATTTATATTAGAACGACTAGTCTCAAAACAAAAGTTCCAAAAGTAAACCAATATTAAAATTTGACGTAAATTTTTTAGTAAATATTTTTTAACCATAACCTGCCAGCTTATGGTTAAAAAATGTGGACCGTAAATTTATACAACTTGCTCTTTTATTACTGTATTTTTGGTGCCAAACACATTATTACACCATTCTTCTTCACTCCAGCGGCTAATATCGCGATATCTTTCAGCTGAAAGTTATGGATATTCATATCCGAATATGATGTCTTTTTAATAAGATGCTGTCACATACTGCACAAATCTGTGGACAAAAGTAAATAATGCTGGAGAATTTTCGTGGTCGTTTGCTCTCTCGTTTCGGTGACGAAAATTAACTCCATATATCGTGTGGTTTTAGCCCTTTAGAATGATTTTACACCTACTGCAACAACCAAACGCGTATATATTGCAGACTCTACTATCGAAACACTTCAAAATTTTGTGACTCGGTACTACTTAGCAACTTTTTGATTTGTGTCCTAAATTTGTTTGATTTTTTATTTACAAAATGGATGTATTTTTAGTTACGAAAAGTTTTACGTGGTGGTGACAACTTTTTGGCTTCTCTTAAATTTATTTACGTTTTTTTATTAATCTTTTGAACTAATGTAATATTCATCCAATAAATTTATTCTCGGGTATTGCAAAGAAACTCCGATTTGGAAATAGCTCTTGGTTGCGAGCTGTTGCGCAACCGGAATTTCCCCTAGTTTGTAATCATGTTTGTAGTACACACTAAAGGAACATGTACGGAAAATTTCAACGATATGTACACTGTGTATGACACGGCTAATGCTCATTTGTCCTTTTTCTTAAAAACTATATTCCGCTTTTATTAGGCATATAAACTTTAGAGGCAAAAATTTTTTAATATTACTGTTTTACATACTTTGGCGGATTTCGAATGTGTTAAAAGAGATTGTCATGCTGAGCAATGAGGGCCGAGCGCTTTTCTCTGTATGTGACATGGATTTTTTCAGTGCCGTTACTACAATGTGCAAATTCACTACCGAATTATTTAAATTATTATTAAAATGAACCATGAAGCAGTTTGCCAAACATTCGGAGAGGAGTGTAATAAGTTTCGTCTTCATTAATCCAACCAATTTAAATATGTAAAATATATAGCAGATTTCCAGAAAAAATATATACTTTTATTCACAGATCCTTAGACCTCCAAAAGTTGTTTATAAACTTACAACAAAAAATAACCCTATTTCTTATATGAATATGTATGCAATCTTATAAAACCGTGGAATGTTCAAGTTTTGGAAAAAACTGATATTGTTTATTATATTTAATTTTATAATTTGTTGGTGCATAAAATATATTTGCACACTGTAGAAAAAGTGGGCTAATTCTTATTGTAATGGAAAATAATAATTTTAAAATGTTTTCTAATTGCGACCCAATCATAAAGCTATTACTTTGTAACCTTATAAAATAGTGTGGCTCAAGGATTGTATATAATCTTTCAAGTTAAAACATTTAGAACTACCTGGTAATTTTTTTTTTCAAATACTCTAAGATTCAGTGATATTATAAATTAAACATTACCATCTTTAATAAAATAGTTTTTTTCACTATAACATACCTAAGCGAATGTTTGGTTTTTATGTGGTAAAGTTTTAATTCAAAAATGTTTGATAGTAGCTCCCTCCGCTTGAGTGGTTATAAATTCTGCGTACATATCGATTTACTGTACTACATTGCCTTTAAGAAAATGTGTATTAAATAAATATGTTAAGTACTTTATTTATTTTTAGTTTTGGCAGCATGGTTCGGTGCATTCCATTTGATTTATTCAATATTTCGTAAGTCAAACTATCGTATATACAACATGATTCGGTAGAAGCGACAGCAACCGGGAAAGTTAAAATATTGTTTTAGATATTGTTCAGATATAGTGTTAATATATTAAAATAAGGGGAATACAACAGGACAACAGTTTCAAAAGATTCATAATTTTTGAAACTTCCTTTTAGCACATCGAATACCCCGTGTTTGCAAACGTTAATTTCGTGTAATATTTTTAAAACAAAATTGTTTGTAATTAAATTTTTCTTTTTTATGCAATTGAAGTTGAGGATTTTTCAATTGATAAACGATTTCAAATTCTTGTGTTCACTCATATATTAATAAGTAATAGTACACTCCCAAATCAATGAGGAAATTAGTTTTGTTGCCTAAATAAATAAACGTATAAATGTTTCTCTACACACCCAAATGTATTCATACCTTTGCTGTAGTATATATTTATGTCTGTCAACATGATGTGGATTGAATGAAACATTGAAGGATACAATATACTTTCTGCCAAAATAAATATTTGTGTAATGTCCTGCAACAATGCAGTTACAACCAAATGGTAACTGAACGAAGGACGTCTTTACCGACGCGTGCTTGCAAAATACAATGATGGAGGGTTTTGTCTGCGTTATATAAAAATAGTTTCTCTTTTCGCATGCCAGTTTCAAATGCATATAAATCTTTTGCACTTAATACTATTGCACAGATTTATTCTTATCAGAATTTTTACACTTAAATGCATTGATGTGTAAAAGTTATTGACGTAAAGATGGCGCAGATGATGATGTTTCCACATCGTAAAATAGCTTTATTCATTTAAATGGAGATTTTTTTTAATTTAAACTTAAAGTTAACAAATCAATATTTGCACAATGTGCTCAAACAACAATTGAACTTGTAACTGTCAAGTTTGACGGCGACCTTGATCATTAATTTAAATGGGAATTGCCTTTAACATATTTGTTAATATGTATGTATCTGCTGACATATTGGCATGAGTAGGAATTGTTAAAACTGTGGGTCGTTGTTGACAGAAAAATCAATAAAGCTACACCTAACACGCGATTGTCTTGCTTTTCAGTTTTTCAGGAACATTGAAACATTTTTATCAAATTTTTTACATGACTGCGTAAATTAAAGAAGTGACATGTTTTTGAAGAACAGATAATAAACGTGTGAGGGTTGCTTATAGATTTAAATACATTATCTCTTTCAGAAATCTATTATGGTATTTTGAAATGGTATTTGTATACATTTTTAACCTGTCATTTGTTTTGATTTCATATTTATTGGCATCCTAGATTAAAGTCAAGAAAAATTTAATATTTGAACTCCTGAAAAATACATTTATCTTTGACTAATTATCTAGCAGAAAACCGCATACACAAATTTAGTTCAAAAATAGTTCCATAAGCATTTACTACACTCAACGATTTTATTTAGAGCTGCTCATTAAACATAAAAAGGAACACAGAAATTAACGCATTGCACAAATTAAATAACAGGTTGAAATCATTCGTTTTGACATTGTTCATAAGCTAAGAGCTTATGAATAACTCGCAGTTAATTTATTTGTCAATACATGTCCTTCAATGACATGCAAATGTAAGCTAATGAGTTTTTCGTTCGAATTGAGATGCATACAGAATCATCAAAACCTTGCAGTAAACAGTTTTCGTAAGCCATGAATGCGAAAAATTATATGTAAGCTTTAAAATATTAGCCTTAATAAGTTCTTTTTTTATAAAATTTGGCCCACTGATCCTAACCAATTTTGGTATATTTTCACATCCACAAAATTAATTGCTTAATATTAGTATCACGAACGGTTTCAAAAATATATGACCTAATGGGCATATTGCTTTATTTAAATATTTACAAATAGGTGGAGAACTAAGAAACGTTTCAATATTCTGACGAAAAAAATTATACGTGTCCGATATTTTTTTTTCATATGATTAAAGTATATAAAAACATATATAAATCGCGGCAACAATCGTAAAGTAGATTTACAAATCTAAACTCTTTTTCAATAAGTTGTAATATCTGCGAGTAATTAACGGGAGAGGCATTCACTAAGGACATTTAGACAAAGCGTAACGTGACCTAATTTGTCTTCGCTTAGCGTGAGTTAAAGCACTATATTCACAACCAACTATAGTTTGGCGTCCAAACTTTGCCATCTCTGTGACGAATAGTGACAGCGATTTAAATAATAATGTCATGCAATGGAATAATGTCATTCAGAATCATTACAAAATAACTACTCAATTCAGTGGCTTCATAGGGCAAGATTAACTTTAAGCTTTAACTTGACATTGAAAATTAGCACATCAAACATTTAGCAGCATGACTCGAATTTTCGGTAAATATCCCACTTAAAAAAAGAGTTAAAAACATCCTGAAATAAGTGTCGTTCATTACCTTTATGGAGTCGGAAGAATCATTTTCTGCGATACAAGTAATTTTTAATAACTTATTGCTGCGAAATTTACTATTTGACATATTGTTATAATATGATAAGTTGATGATTAAGCAATGCCTATATGCATTTTATTTGTGCTTTACCAAATCATCAGTAGACTTCAACCATAGTTTTAAACTTTTAAATTTTTGATTTTTTTTTAATCAATTATATTTTTTATAAATAAAAATGTAACAGTTGCGCAAACTATAAATAACTACGAATTTTGAATGCGTAAAACAATTTTTTAATCAATCAATGGGATGGTAATAATAACTTCCTGAAAAACCGACAATATCAATAAGTTACTTTAGAAGTAGGGAAAATGTAGTTCGCCAAAAATTACTTCTAATTTTTTTTCACTGGGATATTTTATTACAATCCTTCTTTTGCCAAAAAGCCGTTGTCGCATGTCAATTTATATTGTAATAAAAAAAATAAAATATTTAATTTTACTCTGAAATTTTTTTTACTCCCAGGAAAAATGCATGAAATTAACATTTGAAAATTATTTAGTTCTATTGTCCATCGCAATCGCTCTGGACGAACGGCACTTCAGCATTGATGAAAGTATTGTCAGTAATTATCTGAACTTTTCTTTTTTGGTAATTCCCTTTTCTCGCATTGTTGAACAAGTATGAGGTGTAAAAGTTTGCGATTTTTAAAAATATATAAAACCATTAATAAAGCACAAAAATAAATTCTTTAACGCCAAATAATAAGAAGGTTAGAAAATAACTTTTTATTGTTTTTCATTTTGGTAGAAGGGAATCTTACTGAAGAGAACGGCATAACAAAATTGTATATTTTGTCGAGGACATGCCACAACTCGTACCAACCAGACGCACATAACAATTAAAGCATGCAAAAATACGATACATCAGTTTGTGTTTTAACTTTGGCACATATTTTACGAAGCTTTTAAAATTAATGACTTGAAGCACTTTTTTCATAGATGTGTGGTGTATATAAAGCTCTATTGCTCTATGGAACAGAAATAAAGATGGAAAGTTATTTGAATGAGATGAAAGCTAAAACATTTCATGAAAATTTCTCTTCGAATATGATAAAAACTATTCTGACTATCAATAAACAAATTTAAATTGTTTGTTGTTTTACAAAACTCACATCAAAAGTTTTAGCGTGTGTGAATATTCGACCTTCCAACTATGGTCTAGTACACTTTCACTAGTCTATGCAGTATTCGTGGTATTTAAACAAAAACACCACAATAATTTCAATATTTCCCTTCCAAATTTGCCTGTTATCTATCAAGAATGTCGAAAATTCGGTCTTTTCTATTTATGTTTTTGGAGTTATTCATGATTATTTAGATCCCGAAACCATAAATGCTTTTCCTGTAGAAGCTAAAACCAAAATTTACAGGCAGATCAAGTGCTCACTTTTCGCGAACACTAGAAAATGATTTGGATAAGGACTACAAATATGAACATATTCAACTGCGGGGCGCATCAGTGGGGAGTAAAAGTAAAGTGCTTGAAATATTGAAATATATTTTTATGAATTTTTTTTTTTTTTTTTATATTTTTTTATTTATTTTTTTTATTTGACACATTGTTGTCACAATACTATTATATATAAATATATATTTAAATTTTTAAGGAGAAAATTCTATTAATAAGAAGCTAGTTAAGCTAGATTATGGAAACATTTTTCGAAACACAACAGAGGAACATTTTAATGGCGTTGTTTCATTTACACCGAAATTTATGTTGTGATATTTTACAGAAACCAAAATTTATAAATGCAGGAATTTCTATGAATCTTACTATTTTGCATAATTTGCAATGAATTTTAGGACAAGATTTTCTATCACACATGCTTGACGGTTTGTTCGGGGATGCATTCCTATCTTTGCTCTGTGTGTACTTCCCTGACGAATGTGAATAACTAAGTATTAAAGAAACATTTTTCCAGCAATCTTCGCTTACCGGGATAACAGGTTTGTTTCACGGCACTCATATGGTGCCCTTGATCGTTTTTCTTTGTGTTGCTGTTGATTCATTAATATTTTGATGCTTTAGATACTCTTCCCATAAACACAGTCGTTCAGTGTCCTAATGTATTGTATAACTAGGAAGATTTTTACAGTGGATTATTTATTTGATATATTAGATTTTGCTTGCAAACTTTTGGTGTAGTAACAAAAAGTTCCCTTACAGTGATAGCGGCAGAAATTCCTTACTCAATTATTTGAGATTTTTTACTGGGCCTCAATGATATTGAGATTCATGCTGCAAAAGGGCCCTACTAGCGGATTTCAATATTAAAAAATCTACATATTCTGCCATTACCTTCAAAGATAACTTTTAATGTCAAACAGGAAACGCTGCGCTCGTTTCCATTATATTCAAAGCAGCATCTGTTTGTTCTTCAGCAGGAATTTTAAAGATATAAAAACGAACTAAACATCTTTTTTATATATTTCAAATTATTAAGCAATGAGATCAGTTTTTATACAAAATTATTAAATTGTACTATTTTCCAATATTTGTGTAACTTCTTCGGGGAAATAATATGAATGAATTTATTAATCAAGTTTTTAACAAAAATTTCATTCAAAGAAAAAATTATATGAAGTAAGAACAAAACAGAATGATGTCAAAAACCCACATCTTCAGGAAGAATAATTAATTATTATTCTAAACATCCAAAAAGAGTCATATATAACACCGCTAAGAATTTAATAGGAAGAGTATTAGGTATAAGTGGTAAAGATTAGTTATTACAAACTATTATTATTATTATTATTATTATTATTATTTCAAGTCTATTATAATTAAAATTACAATAAACAAAAAGAAGTGAAGGCACTAGCAACTAATGGCTATCGGCCCAGGTATTACAAACTAAAAATCGTTAAATGTTTAATAAAAACAGCAGATTTTCCAGGACTAAAAGTCGTGGGATGAGCAATACTTATGCAATGCATTACAAAAAATATGTTGGCAAACTGTTATATTTATGTATATCGAATGGAGATTGTGTGCGCATGCGTATATCTCTTAAATAACTGCCTGTTCGCCGATGTCGAAAGCTATCGTTCGATCGAATAAATAACACTTAAAATAAAAACAAATTTGAAAAATTGTTTCTCCTGTTTGCACCGGAATACTTCCTTTTCAAAGTTTAAAACAAAACAAATTTGAAAAATTGTTTTAAGTTTCTAACATGAGAATGTATCTGGGAAAGCCTTTATAGTCTTGGTAATTATATGGTTATATATAGATCACATATATACAAAATTGACATTTATGTATCAAAATTAATAAAATTTTCAGATTTATAGATACATACATATCTACATACATGCCTGGGCATTGCCACCAAGGACTATTATTTAGAATCTTATAAAATAGAAATTGCTGGTATCTTCAGGTTAGTGGGAACAGAAAACAAGTCCACGTAGAATGGGAACGTTATGTTTGAAAAAGTTACCACACAAAAATTTTAATTTAAGTCACAAAGAATAACAAAAATAAATGAACATAAATCTCTTTTCATAGTTAAAAGCATAATCGCCTATCAACAGCAAGCATTATTTTAGCCAGAATTAAATTGAATTCCCATATAAATTTATTTGGTACAAGTGAGTATAGAGGTTCACAAACCATATAAACATTCAAGAAATTACACATAAATTAGTCAAAGGGACACATCATAAAGCATTTTGTGATATCATAAATCTTCTAGCGCTGGCGGTTGGCATGCGCATTACCATATTAATGTGTCTCTTTAGTGACTACGAACGCCGAAAAGCGCTGCGCCGCCGTATTTTGCTATGTGTGTTTGTTCTTCACGTATGATCGTTTAGAGCATGATCTGCTTGCAACCAGCAATACGATGTTCGGAAATGGGAAACGATGTTAAGCTTTTTGGCTTCTTAAGTTGCTTAATAATCTGTATAAACGTGTTCTCATTAGCAGAGGTGGACAATTTATTACTATTGCATAGCACTGCAAATGAACTAGTATCTTTAGTCTTAATTTAAAACGAAATAAACAGTGATATTGTATAAGGAAATAAAAATTTGTGTGTATTACATTTGGTACTTTTAAGATATTTTCGAATAAGGTACTTTTGAAAGACATAATTTTCTCTAGGATAGATGGCACATTTCAAAACATATAAAAGTATATATTATTAACGGTATTTTTCTACAAAGGACCTTTTTAAAACTACTTTTTCTAAAAGATACTTGTTAAAAAAGTACTTTTTTTCAAAGGTACTTTAAAAAAAATATATTTTCCAAAAGGAACTTTTTTTATAAGATACATTTTTCTAAAAGGTAGTTTTGCCAAAAGGTACATTTTCTATATTCTAAAAGGACCTTTTTCAAAAGTAATTTTTCTCAAAAGTAATTTTTCTAAAAGTCTATTTTTCCAAAAGGTATTTTTTATAAAGGTACTTTCATTAAAAGCTACTTTAAAATATTATTTATAAAATACATATTATAATAAGTCCTCCTTATAAAAAGAATTTTTTAATAAATATATTTTGCAAAATGCACTTTGCACAAAATATATTCGCTATAACATTTTTTACACGATATTCTTATGAAAGATAAGTTTTTAAATTAGGACCGGCACTCAAAAGATGAACTCCATTCACGCAATGTATTCTGCTGGGAAAAGAGAGGGAACTTGTTGTGGCTATCGCTGTTACTGTTCAAGGGCAAGTCGTTCCTGTCAGCCTTCTGCATTAAAACAGAGCTACACTTTCAACACTTCAGACAACTTTTTGTGAAATGTACGTTTTGTTATAAATACTTTTGATGAATCAAAAAATAATTTAAGTGTAATAGATGTCTTTACTAAAAAGTACTTTCTATAAATTGGGGAACTTTTTCTAAAGCCACTTGTTAGAAAAGGTACTTTGTACAAAGGTTTTAACAAATAATTTGTAAAAAAGGTACTTTGTAGTATAAAAATTATTTTTTAAAAGATAATTTTTTTCAAAGGTAATTTTTATTACATACTTCTTATGAGAGCTATATTTAAATAGAAAACGGCACTTTTTTAAAAAGACAAACATCTTTTCTAAATTCATTGACGTTATTTCTTGTGAAGGATCTGTTATAATAGTTTTCAAAAATTTTATTTTTGTGAAAGTTACTTTTTAAAAAGCAACTTTTAATAAAAGTACCTCCCACAAAAAAATTTACTTTTAGTGTTAATGCAACATTACTATTCGGATCCACTTTAATAGCTAATTTCACATCCCTGTCAACTAGGCTGTGTAAACCACGTTTTCCATCAAATGATATGAGTAGAGTTCAGTAGATACGATCTTCTTTTATTTAATTTTGCGCCACTGATATCGTTGCAATCGAAGAAATTCCAACGAAACGGTAAGCTGAGTAACCAGCTTGTAAGTTTGAAAATTTATGAGCAAAAGTAACATTTGTAGATATATTTAAGTTCAGCATTCCCATAATTCATTCCACTTCTGTATTTTTTCCTTGATGTTCATTTCATCGTTTTATTTTAGTAGTTTGTTTTAGTTTGAAATAATTATCGTCTACATTATTACGGTGGTGAGGTTGATGGGACAACCACATGAGAAGTTGGATGGCTGGTGAATGGTTGCTTCGTTGTTGGCTTTGGAATATTATATGGCCCATTACACCGGCTATGCCGCTAACAGTCAATTCTGTATGCAACCGAATATTAAACAAACAATTTGTTGTAGTTTTTGGTTAAAATAAATAAAAATTAATTACTTTTTTCAAATGTAATAAATAATCGCAGCAAAAGTGATAATCAAAACAAAAATTCGAAAATGAAAAGAAAAAAAAACATCTGCAACAACAACCGAAATAGAATATGAATATATTATTTTGTTGTAAAAGCTTTTAATTCCGAAGGGTTAAATATGAGGTTATTATCATATTCATAGAGGTGTTCTTAAAAAGATTTAACTCATAATTCATTCGTGTAAGTTGTAAGAAAATGAGCAATGTAAAAGAAAATAAATATATAAATAAAATTTTTGAAATTTACAGCTTATGTTTTACATAATGAGCATGAGAAATTGGCACCATATAATCCATTTCTATGCAACACGTTAAAGTCTGCATTTTCTGAACATCATTTATAAGAATATTTTACGCAAATTAACGAGGCGCTAGTTTTTGCAGAACCATATGATGTCTAGACTCTTTAGATCAATATACACATTACCCAAATACTCCAGGTAGAGCCTGTGGTCAATCGACAATACAAATAGAATTCAATCAAAAGTTTACTTACTGTACGAAGAGTATTTTAAAGCAAATAACGTCTTGATCAGTATCCTTCCAGGATGTAAATATAGTTTCTATTAAAATCCACTTGGTAAATGCTTTCCAGTAGAAGATAACGTCTAACCGCAAATTTCACGAAATACTTAATTATACCTGCAAGTATGAAAGGATATGCATTCATCAAGCTGCTCAATAACGAATATTGGAAGAGTGGCTACCTTATTGATCACCTACTTAAATCATAATGATCGAGGTTAAAAATAAAGCGTTCTATATGCAAGCATATCTAAACTAACAAGACGCAATACAGCAAACATATTATTCGTAATGGCCGATTACGAAGTTTAAAAGACTGATCACTTAGAAAAAAAATATAATCTTCAAAAATATATTGTATTCAATATTCTACGCTCAAGGAATGTTGTAAATACTAAACAAGAGTTAGCAACAAAATCGAATATATCCTTGGAATGGATCGTGCGAAATCTCTTGATCCAAAACTAAAGGTAGCATGTTAAATGTCTTTGCTCCCGCATAATTAGTTTAGTTTTAGTGGAAATCATATAAAATTTTTTTTTAGAAGTATTTACCACAAGACAGTGATACATATTGCAAGTCACTGGGGAAAGTCAACATTTAATTATGCAACTTACACAGCAGAGCAGACCATTTTCATCGTCAGTACTGATATGAATTTCAGCTTATCAGCACTTAGCTTAGTTGAATACGAAAACATTTTAATTATTTATAATATAATTTTATAATCCATATAATTTTTATACACAAATTTTATTATACATTAGTATTTAAGGCCCATGCTGTGATTAAGTTTTTGTTCCGATATTTTCAAAGACGTTTTCTATATTGTGGTTAAAATATGACAGAAATGAACACTTGCTTTGGTGGCATCTAGTTAAGTACGTCTATTAATATTATAAATGAATATTGAACTTGTTATAAAATAACACGAATCTTTATTTTTATATCGATATTTCGATGTTCTCTGGATATCTTCCTCACAATAACAATTAATAATACCAATAATTTATAATTTTAAATAACATAAATATTAAATTTAAACTTTGTTTATAGATGTAGTAAGAATTTTAACGAACATTTATATTGCTATCTTTAATTGAATTAAGATATAAATGTTCGTTAAAATACTTACTACATACATATTTAAGCTGTAGCTTGAGCTACCAATAAAAATTGGAAAACGTTCCCATGTACTTAAGTATAAAAATCAAACCAAAAGAGTTTGGCTTAGATATGATGGGACAAAAAATTCAAAAAAATGGGACATGAAGATATATAGAATAATAAGTTAACATCAGGTTGATACAGTTCTCATGTCTTTCTGAGATTTAAAACAAATTTCGAACAATTTTTATAGGCTAAATTTTGATTAAACTTTGTTTATTTTTTATTTTGTTTTTATATAAAAATCTGCACATGTATTTTTTATAATAAAAAATATTTCAAAATCAAAAGATTTGATATATATTTAATATATTTTTTCAAAAAATATATTTTAACGTTTTAAGTAACCATGTTGTTATATTTTTATAAGCGATTTATAGTTACGGTTCATTACTGTTTTTGACTTTCTGTATGATGTTTTGCGTTGTTCATGAAATATTTAAAAAAATAATTTTGGAATAAAATATATAAAAATTTCAAGAATATTTGCAACAAAACTAATGAAATCGCACACAAATTACACATTTGTAGAATAGGCGCTTTATTATGCAATATTCTTTTAAAATTCAATTTCGTATTGGTTAAAGAAATACGTAAGGCCTGATTTATAAACAAAAATGTTTAATTTATAACAGGCAAATTTTCATAAAATATTTTGATTTGAGTTTGGCGAATGTAAAATGGATCAGTAAATTCCGAAAATACGATGTGATAAGTACTGATACTGTTCTCGCGTATTATTTAATAAAAAATACACATGAACGATGAAAGTGTAGCGGGTTTCGGAAACATCAACCGATTCACTTGTCGAAATGAGCCTTACTTTCCTGTCCGAGAAATATCTGATGATCAGAGTGGTCTTTTCCATTTTTGGCTATTTGTTGTCATTTCGTTGCACCACATATTCAAATTGCAAGTTGAATGACATAGTCCACGTATGTTAAGCCACTAACACCGTTTTGGTGGTGTCCGATCATGCTGTATAAAGGGATTTTATACTCATCTATATATATAATCTGTGTAACTCTTTTATAGTTTTAGAGTTACAGTACTCTTCAACTACTATAGTTATTGTTCAATGAGTACAAAAACACATGTATCTTTTGGCCGCTTTAGACGTAGCGCTTTAAAAATAAGAGCTTCCAAAATATTCGTTTTAATAACAATCAATTACATGATTGCTGTTTTTGAATACAGAATTCCAACCAAAGAGACGACTATTTTCCGTAAAAGGTATTTGGAAAATGAAAGTCGTTGTGACGTTAGATGTTACAAACATAACATAAGAATTAATATAACAACTTTTTTGTAGTTGTTGCTACAAAAGCCCCAGCACAATTTAATTTCCGTTGCAAGCATTAAATACTTATAAGGTACAATAATCTGCATTGTAAATTTAACTTTTTGTGAATATTTGAATTCTTCATTTTATTTTGACGTGTTGGTGTCGAAGGTTTTTGCTTTTTTTCAGCCAAATAATTTTTAATTGAAATTCGTGTTGTGTGTTGAAAACATGCAAACATATTTTCGTCATTGGTAATGACGACAAGCAAAAAATTCATTTAAAGTTTGCAAAAAGTAATTAAAACTGAAATAATGAATTCATTCAATTTGTTTGTCTTGCTCGTCTTTGGCTTCAAATAATTGCTAAATCAAAACCCCTTCTTGTATATAAAATGTGCTCCTATCCCACTTTCCCCCACACCAAACCATGAATTTTTAATGGCTGAAATCTGCTGCTGATTGTTCTTTTCTAGTTTTTTATTATATTTAAAATTGCCGGTTAAATGTATATTTTTTATGAAATAACCCAAACTTTGGCTGCTTTTTGCCGTTCGTTTTAAGGAGATTTAGTGGTTTGATAAGTGCGAGGAAAAGTAATTTTAATTATGACAACATTCGCTGCCATAACAGAAAAATGTTAAATAACCACCATCCATTTAAATTTAATGAACTTTCTTATTTCTTTACTTTTGATTGTTCCTAGTTTGTCTTTCGGTAGTCTCTTCGATAAAAAGCTTCAGCTGCATTCATTAGCGATGATGTATGTACGTCAAAAAATAAAAAATAAATAAATAAAATTGGTTTATTTTGGCTGTTGAGTAAAATGTTTTGTATCAGTGTAGATATATTTTAGTTCACTATCAAGCATTTTATTCAATATTTCTGCGAAAATAAGAGAAATACCTGCTGAAGTAGATATAAATTCAGGTTTTCTGAAGTTTATTACGCTGCCTCTATGACATGTAGGTGTCTGGTCCTTTCATTACTCGCACAGAAATTGAAACAATAATATTTTCAAATGAATATTTATTTCACTGTATATTGATTAATAAAAAACAACAATCCAGCTCTTACCACCTTCAAAATTAAATGGTTTTCAAATATAGTAAAAAATTCAAGATTTTAGCAAAGAAATTTGGTAGTGGGTGATGAAAATGCTATCTACTAGAAGTACCAACTAACTCACTTTTTCACATTTTTATGATGACTTATCGTACATAATTTTGTTTTCGTTATATATTCGGTAAAAGAATAGTTTAGCATTTTATTGCGAAACACAAAGTGGAAAATGCTGGTAAGAATTCAAATTCTCTAATACTTCCTTGTGTGGGTATGTATGTAACTGTTACGACATGCAGAGGAATCATGCTCCTTTTGGGAAATACCTCCTGAATATCCACATACAGTTGTAATTAGATCTATGAATTCCTCGTATAATTCTAAAAGAATATGCTATGGAGTGCTAAGACACCACATCAAGCCTTTACAATTGATGAGAATATCAACTCAGCACAACTAGTGACTCACATTTAGAAATCCCATACCTGCTCCAGCGAGCAGAATAAACGCTTACAATTTTTCTGAATATAGTTCTGAGATGACTGAGGAGAGCTTTGTAAAAATGAGGAACTCTTTCTTCCAAATTCTATATCTGCCACCAGATTGTAAATGTTGCATGAGAAACCGCAAAATGTTAAGACTGAACAAAACCAAGCACAAGGAGTTCTTTCCCAATTATGTTGCATTTTTAATTGGCAAAATGACCAGTTGAAAACTAAAATTTGTAAAACAGGGATTAAAAATACAGCATTCACTTCATTAAAGTTGTTGAAAGCATATGTTGCAGCATAGGTATCATAAATAAAACATAAGAAAAACTTATAAGTATACATTTGTCTACTCTAAAAATCCCACGATCGATGCTTAGCGCTTTATTTGTCCTGGGCCTAATTCGTGGCGATATTGATTCTGAATTTCTGCTTAAACGACTAAACGTTTACATTCCTGTTACACCAACCCGCAATTTGCATCGATGCGTAACGTATTTTTTCATAAATAACGCGAAACTGTATAGGATTTACAATTATATTTGACTCCCTGCCCAGCTGACCCCAACTAATAACTTTATCTCCACCTGAGCTTAGGAAATCGATTTTTTGCACTTCTAATATAAAAAGTAAAAAAAAAACACTACCGCAAATAATTTAAATTATATTTAAGCAAAACAAATTGGTATATACCTGGAAATGACCACTTTTTTGTTATTCATTGTAAACAGTATTAACTTGCGTAGCAGTTTTGGTTTTTTATACCCTCCAAAAAATAAAGTGGAAGGTACACTCACTTTGTCATTCAAATTCTAACGCAGCCAAATATCCATCTGAGACCCTATAAAGTATATATATTCTTGATCAGTGATGAAATCTAAGACAATCTGAGCACGACCGTCCGTCTGTGGAACTCACGATTCAGTCAAAATGAAAAGAGCCAGAAATTCGGCATAAATACTACTTAAAGGATAGTACAAATTAAGTTCAGAAATGGGCTCAATCGGGCAAGAGGGAAAAAAATTGTTCTAAGAAGAACTAAACCAACCTCTAAAAACAACATTTTATATAAAGTTTTTTTGTAATTTTGTAAGGCAAATTATATATTTTTACGTCAAAAAAGGACCAACGCATTAAACTTGGAGCCATAAAATAAAAATAATAATTTTGGACCCCGCCCCTTTAAAGGGCGTTATTATATGCAAAAATAGTGTTAAAATTTAACAAATCGTTTAACTTAAGTCTACATTCCTTAAAAATAACATTTTTAATTTTTAATGACGAAGTTGAGATGTAAACTGGTACTACTCTGCCCTACCCCCTCCTCCCCCTTTTTTATTTTTGTATTTAATTATACCAAACATTTATTGTTAGAATTTTATGACAAAGGTGAAATGTCTCCCCCCACAGCCCTTGCCAGAGCGACCTCCACAAAATACATGTCCGTCCGTCCGTCTGTGGAAATCACGATTCAGTCCAAACGAAAAGAGCAAAATAATTTCTAAAGCTTTTTGTAACTTTGTTAAACAAATGATATATTTTTATGTCAAAGAACGTCCAATGGGTTAAACTTCGACCCATAAAATAAAATAAAATGTTTGGACCCTGCCCTCTTTAGTGGGCGTCATTATATGCCAATATAGTGTAAAAATTTAACAAATCGTTTTACTTAAGCCTACATTTCTTAAAAATAACATTTTTAAGTTTCTGCACTACCCCCTCCCCCTTTGCCCCCTAAATGACCCTAAAAAAATATGTTAAATTTTGTATTAAATTATCCCAAACATTTATTTTTAGTGTTTTATGACAAAGGTTAAATGTCTATCCACAGCCCTTGTCGCAACGACAAATGCTGTATATTCTTAATCAGTGATGAAGTCTGAGACGATCTAGCAATGCCCCTACATCCGTCTGTGGAAAACATTTCTGCACCCAGTCTCTTTTAGTGAGCGTCTTACGATATTATATGCAAAAGTAGTGTTAATATTGAAATTTTTTTATTTTTTAACCCTATAGGAAGCTGAGATGTTCTCTGATCATGCAGGGATAAAACGACTCCCCCACGGGGCTTCCCGGAATGACTCTGTCAAAATAGAGATTTAAAATTGGGTACAGAGATGTCTTAAAGGAACTCTGTCCCACCAAGTTAAACATTTTAAATTTACTTACTAAATACTTGGACGGTATTTAAGATTCGACCAGATCGAATATAATGGTTTTACTTGTTCACAAAAAAGTGAAAGGGTATATATAGGTTTGTGATTCCGTGTGTAATTTTTTCGATATGCACATGGGACCCCATAAAGTATATATATTCTGGATCCTTATGAATAGCGATGACGATTGAGCGATGTCTGTCTGTCCGTCCGTCTGGGGGGTTTTCCCATGCCCCCAGAAGAGCTAGAGACTTCGTTCTTGGACCGTTGGATTGAAAATGAACTTAAATGGAGTGCTATCGAAATTCAGAAAGATCCGAAGTATGGTTCCAGAGCTGGGAAGCTTACACCTATTTCTCGACGCAAAATTTATAGCAAAAATCAATTATTTTTTTATGTTTGTAGATTAAACTTATTTCGTACTTTGGGGAGCCTCAATGTTCTATTAAAAACTAAAAAAATTAAAGTTTTTTCCAGGGATGGTAAAATAAAAATTTTTTTCGGCGTATTCCGTATTTTGTAGTACATGTAGTAACTAAAATTGTTAAAAATTTCAATATTTTCTCTAACAAAACCACTTTATACGTCATGAAGATTTGCATTAGCAAAAAAAAAAATTTTTTTTACTCAAATTTTGCTTCCAGGGGTGGGAAATTTGGTTTTTTTTATACACGAAAGTAATCAAACAGGCAACTGATGTTGTTTTTTTTTTGTTTTTTGCTAACTAAAACTGTCTTATAATTTAGGAAGAACAAAATTGGTATCAAAAATTCAAAAATAAAAAATAAAATTTCGAATCCAGGGATGGACAAGTGCAATATTTTATGGTACATGAAAGTTACCAAAATGGTAAAAAACTTGAAATTTTTCTTAATAAAAACTACTTTATACCTCAAGAAGCGTTGCACTGATAAAAAAAAATTAATTTCGTTTCCAGGGTTGGAAAAATTAATTTTTTTTTGATACATGCAATATTATGTAGTACATGTAGTAACCAAAATGGTTGCAAAATTCGAATTTTTCATGAAGATTTGCATTGATAAAAAAAATTTAAAAAATTTAAATTTTGGTTCCAGTGTTGGGAAATTGAAATTTTTTTATACATAAAAGAAACCAAAAAGGCAATTGACGTTGCTTATTTACTAATTAAAACTATTTTTTAGTTCAGGAAAAACAAAATTGGTATCAAAATTTAAAAAAAAAATCATAATTTAGATTCCAGAGTTGGATAACTGCAATATTTTGTGGTACATATATATGACCTAAATGGTTACATATATTAAGTTTTTCTTAAATAAAACTATTTCATGCCTCATTAAGAGTTGCATTGGTAAAAAGTTTAAATTTCGTTTCCAGGGTTGGGAAATTGAAATATTTATTCTGCACAAAAGTAACCAAAAAGGCAATTGACGTCGTTTCTTTTTGCTAATTAAAGCTCTTTTATAATTCAGGAAGAACAAAATTGGTATTAAAATCAAAAAAAAAACAAAATTTCGACTCCAGGATTGGACAAATGAAATATTATATGGTACATGAAAGTGACCAAATAGTTTAAAAATTTTAATTTTTTGTCAAGTAAAACTATGAAACACCTGACTAAGAATTGCATTGGTAAAAAAATAAAAATTCGCCTCCACAGTTGGAAAATCGAAATATTTTTCATACATAATAGTACATACATAAATTCCAAATTTTGTGCTTTTAGTGAAATAAACCTATTAGATATTTCAGAAAAAATTAAACTAGTATCAAAAAATTATAAATTCGGTTGCAGGGTTGGAAAATCGAAATTTGTTGGTACATACAAGTAACCATATAAGTTCCCAATTTTGGTTTTTTTCAGTGACTTAAACCTATTTTATACTTCGCTAAGAATTAAATTGGTATTAAAATTTCAAAAACTAAAAATTCGGTTCCAGGGTTGGAAAATCGAAATATTTTTGGTACATAAAAGTACATACATAAATTCCAAATTTTGTGTTTTTAGTGAATTAAACCTATTTTATATATCAGAAAAAATTATATTAGTATTAAAAAACTAAAAATTCGGTTCCGGGGTTGGAAAATCGACATTTTCTGATTCATAAAAGCAGTCATTTTATTTGTTATTTTTGATTTTTATGATGAATTATACCTTCTTTATATATCAGAAAGAAGTGAACTGGTATTAAAAACCACCAAAATCTAAAAGACGATTCTACGGTTGGACAATTAGAACTTTTTGGGGTACATGAAACGAATTTTTTGTTTTGTTTGTGAATTTAATATATATAATATTTTTGAAAGACGTTCATAGGTATTAGGTATAAGAAAAGCCAAACATTTAGCTTCTTAGTCGAAAAATGTAAACATTTTCTTAAATATAAAAGTAATCGATACCATCATTTTGATTTTTTAATTAAACCTGCTTTCTGTTTTGGCAAGAAAGAACGAAAGAAGAATTACATCTGTGAAGGGTATTTGAGATTCGGCACAGCCGAATATAGCGCTTTTACTTGTTTTCTTATAATATTTAATTTCAAAGATTCACTATACCGTTATATATCTCACTTTCATGTTTTGCCTGATGATGAAGAATTTTCTGTGCTTAAGCGGATACTTTCAGTTTTACAGACATTTGGTTTTTTAATTAATTCGCAAAATTAGTACCTTTAGCCCTTTTGTGCGACGTTGGCTAGGCCTTCGGTCAACGACAAGTGCTATATATATATATATATATATATATATATATATATATATATATATATATACATATATATATATATATATATATATATATATATATATATATATACATATATATATATATATATATATATATATATATATATATATATATTTATATATATATATATATATATATATATATATATGTATATATATCGCCAATTACCAATTTCTTTAAGCCTCAAAAGTATGATGTGGACACAAACGACACATGTTTACGGTACTAATTGACACTCAGCTGATATCTGATTTTTCTGTTTTAAATACCAATTAATTTCTTCCTGAAGTGAATAGGTTTAATTCATCAAAAAAAAAAAAAAAATAAGATATATATATATATATATATATATATATATATATATGTATATATAAAGGGTGTTTTTATAAGAACTTGCTGATTTGAAATTTAAATCAAACACATGCCAAATTATGAAATGGCCAAAACAAATTTTTTATTTGGTAGATAATTTCTTGTCATTTAACATTTAAATATAATTTGGGGCATATGGCCACCACGACTATTTTGCACAAAGGTCATTCTGGAGGTCCAATTTTCGACCACCTTTTCAAGCATTTGAAGGCGTATTTCATCAATGACACGTTGAATATTGGTTTCCAAAGCGTCAATCGTTGATGGTTTATCCACGTAAACCAATAATTTCAGGTATCCCCAAAAAAAATAGTCGAGTGGCGTCAAATCACACGAACGCGGAGGCCAATTCACCGGTCCATTTCTCGAAATAATGTTGTCGTTGAAATGTTCTTTCAGTAAGTCCATTGTTTCGCCCGCAGTATGACAAGTGGCACCATCCTGTTGAAACGACATTTCGTTTACATCCATATCATGAAGTTTTGGCACCAAAAATTCATTGATCATGATTCGGTATCGATTTTCATTCACGGTCGTCCTTCCTCATTTTTAAAGAAATAAGGACCGATGATTCCACCAGCCCATAGACTGCATCAAACAGTATATTTATCGGGATGCATTGGTAATTCTTGAACGGCGTGTGGATTATCCTTGCTCCAGATACGGCAATTTTGCTTGTTGACATATCCATTCAACCAAAAATGCGCCTCATCACTGAAGAGGATTTTGCGGTAAAAAAGCGGATAAACATTTTTAATTGAACTCTCTTTTTGAAAATAAATATCCACGATTTGGAAGCGTTGTTCTGGAGTGTTAACCTGTTCATGATGATTTGCCAAACAATACTGAGTAGAGACGTCACTTTAAACTGTAAAAACAGCTGTCAGACAACAGAGTGATTCGTATAAAAAAAAACTTCATAAAAAAACACCCTTTATATATATATATATATATATATATATATATATATATATACATATATATATATATATATATATATATATATATATATATGTATTTTAGAATGATTGAGATCGAGGTCTTTTTTGTAAAAATCGTTATAATTTTTCTATTTTATTCGATATTTCGTCAACAATTTGTTGACATCATCAGGAATAACAATCGAAAATTAAAATTTTCTGTATAAATTGGTTTTGAAATATGACAAAAATTTTTTCGAATATATCTATGTTTTCAAAAACATTCTTTGTCGAATATCTTATGAAATTTGGGATAATTCCAGCATTTCTACATCTTACCAAAAAAGTTATTGAGGATTTGGCCTGAACAATTTTATTTATGTCAACAAATTGTTGACGAAATATCGAATAAAATAGAAAAATTATAACGATTTTTACAAAAACGACCTCGAGCTCAATCATTCTAAAATACTATATATATATATATATATATATATATATATATATATATATATATATATATATATATATATATACATATATATATATATATATATATATATATATATATATATATATATATATGTAGTAACTTGTTTGTTTACTTTTAGTACAAAATAATAAATAGATTTTCGAAACCTGGGATCGATTTTTTGATTTCTTTGTAATTAAATTGGGCTAATTAAGAAAAATAGTTATAATAATCAGTTGCTGCTAGTTTATTTTTAAGGACCAAAATAATTTTAAGATTTCCAGTTCTAGAACCGAATTTTTCTGAATTTCAATAGCACTCTATTTAGAGCCATTTCCAATCCATCAGCACAGGAATGCTGTCTCTAGCTTTTCTGGGGGCTTGGAATAGCCAGATGGATGTCGCTTGTTTGTCTTATCTATTTATATGGATACAGAATATATAAATATATATATATATATATATATATATATATATATATATATATATATATATATATATATAGATATGTGCTTTAAGGGGTCGCATAAGTATATTGTAGCAACAATGTGATTTGTGCCAGATGACAGATGTAGATTGCAACATTATAAATTTACCACTTGTTTTTACAGGTTTTTGGATAATTTATATGTATAATTTATTAATTTATCACTACCAAAATATTTATCAATTTCGAAATAAATAATTTTCAATCTGAAATACACAGTTTTATCATGATCCCTTAATATAGAAAGTATTTAACCTTCTCACTAAACTAAATTACATATTTCAACTTGATTTTTTCACAAACCTAAATTGTTATTAATACTAATTTTTTCGACTTGGGTACTCCTGCATTTAAAATAAGTGATGCCAACGTGGCAGCAGTTATTCCTGTAAACATTAACTTTCGAAATCCGTCTATATACTAATTTCGTCTGTTTACTCGAAAAATAAGGCTAATATCAAATAATCCCTTCCTGTTAAAAGAAGTAAAGCGGATCTTCTGAAAACTAAAGTATGTAAGCATGTTTAGACAATGTTTAGATATCTACAAATATTAGAAAATTGGTTGTTTGTGCTCTTCTCAATAATGTAAGAAATTCTAGCAGTAGGCGTTTAGTTTGAGTGAATACTGTTCGGATTATAACGACAAATCCTGGATTAAAGAATAGCTATGCAATCATGCACACAATATTCGCTTTAAGTATGTTTGTATGTGCATTAGTCCATTTGTTAGACGAAAGACGGACAAATTTGCAAATATAAAACATAGAGGTGTTTGATTGTTATGACTTTGTAACTCCTTCAGTGTAAAGGTTGTTTGCCTGTACGTTTGTGTGTTTTCATGAACGTACAATCAGTCTCAGACATTGCTGGCTCATCCATGCGAAAACCTTTTGTCAGTTAATATAGACAAACTTAATTTGTCCTTTACTCTTTGCTAGTGTTCCGGAGACAAAACGAAGGAGTTGCTACTTTTAAACAATTGTTTTGACAAAGGCGTGTTTAATTTTGGGTATTTAAAAGGATTACGGTGAAGGATTGACTTTTTGTCCTTGACGTTAACAGTGATTTGTTAGGTACACAAGGGCTAAGTATTTGCAATACCTGTGTTTGTCTTTACGAATGCGAATTAGTGTTTTGTTTGCTATACTTTCCGCGAAGTCTTACACATACTAACTGATATACGGCAGCACGCACTCATGCCCTACAAATTGACATCCTTGCAAATGACTTTGCGATTGGAATGGAAAACAATAAAAAATCCGTACTCAAACCTGAGGTTACTTTCCTTATTAAGAGGAAAAAACGTTCAATAAATGCACGAGTACTAAGAAATTTCATGATCACATATTTTTTGTTTTCGGAAAGACCGATTGTCGCCGTAGCTTACAAAAGAGTTACATGAAATACTTTTTTAAAAGAACGTGATAAAATAGTTTCTTAGAACGCACTATTGTAATATAACGTAACTCTTTCGTCGTGTGGTTGTAAATGTTGTGTTTGAGCAATTTTTATGGTTATAACTTAAAAGAGTTATTAGGTATTAAGAATTATTTGTCAGTCATATTGTTTACATGAAAAGGCTGTTTGAAAATATCGCGAATGTTATGGTAACGAGTGATTTTTTACCAACTTTCCTTTTAGTACCGCTGTTTTTGGCAGCTCAACTGTTTTCATGTAACATGTTACAGTTAAACATACACAGTTTGGTCTCTAATTTAACCATTAATCGGACCACTAAAGAACAACTCTTGCAGGCTTTTCAATTTTATAATCAAAATTCATGATCGGGTAAGAAAGTGTATCGTTTACATGCAAGTATTTTTATCATACATTCACTGCCGACTTCACAACTTCGACAGAGTCCTTTCTTTCGCATAAATACATTTGAACAAGGAGAATTCATTCGACATTGTGAAATAGGCAGTCATATTGCAATATTAAATTCAATTAAGATTGAAAGACTAATTGTTGAAAAATTTGTTTTAAGTTGAGAGAGATATGATATATAATAATACAATATTTGTTAAGTTTAATGTCTTTATGATATATATATATATATATATATATATATATATATATATATATATATATATATTTATATATACTTATATATATATATATATATATATATATATATTTCAATATTTCGTTAACCTTTGGTGAAATTCTTCAGGAAAAAAAATAAAAAAATAAATATATTAAATTTGAATTAAGATTCTATAGGCTAATTGTTCGAAATTTTAATTTAAATCTCAGAAAGACATGATAAATATTCCAAGGCACAAAGGCAAGTCAACATCAGTTTTATTCAACTTACACAGCAGAGCAGAACAGCTGTTTTCGAAAGACGCAACCCTTTCATCATCAGTGCTCATGTGTAGTGTGTTTGTCACCACTTATTAGGTGGCTTAGTTGAATGTGATAACAGTTCCTATTTACACAAATTTTATTGTGAAAAAGAATACGGGAACTGTATCAACCTGATGTTAACATGTTATTGTTATAATAAATAAATATATATATATATATATATATATATATATATATATATATATATATATATAAATATATATATATATATATATATATATATATATATATCATAAAGACCTTAAGCTTAAAAAATATTGTATTATTATATAAAAAATTGGTCGAAAAATTAGCAGAAAACAAAAAAAAAGAGATATGATATATATTGCAAGCCGCAAAGGAAAGACGACATCAGCTCTTAATTACTCAGCTTGCGTAACAGAGCAGAACAGCTGTTTGTGAAAGCCGTGACACCCTCGTCATCAGTACTCTTGACTATTTTGTTTTACACCATATTTTATGAAAATAGGCGAAATTTCCCTATTTGGTGTGAAGAGCAAGAACTGCGGCGAAGACAGAATCTTTGCTGTGAATGGCGAGTGCTACCGTGTGGTGATTACAACCTGTTTGTCCAAAGTGGAAGAGTTGGGCCTCGCTGATATGTATATGATTTCAGCAAAAAAAAGTGTCATATGCCATGCAGCGTGCGAAACAATGGCTCAATTGAGAGTCTGTTCCGTGAACAGTTTATTTATAAGGCTTGTTAATTTAAAACGCCTTTAGACTATTTTTTGGGGTTATATTAAGTCTCATATCTATAGGGACAACCTCGCTACGGTTGACCCACTGGAAGTCAATATAGAAGAACTTATTCGCGAAATATAGGCCAATTTATTTTACAGTATGCCAAAATTTCACCCATCCTTTGAAAAGATCTTTAAACATAGAATTATAAAGATCGTCTCAAATCAGGACTCCATATATATCTTTAAATTGTATGTGCTTTTTTTAATCAAATCTCCGTTTATTCTAAAAGTGTTTAAAAATGGTATGATTTATAAACAAGGTTTTAGCAGAGTTTGATAAAAAAAAGTCAAAACTGATTACCGCATGTGGTCTGGACCGTCCCTAAGAATGTAACTGACTTGGACTTTGTCTACTAAACGATTGAAACAAAGCAACGGAATCTTTTTGTTTTGTTTATTTCTTTAATTTTTCTTTACACACACACACACACACACACATATATATATATATATATATATATATATATATATATATATATATATATATATATATAGCATAGTATATTATCTATATATTAAAAATCTCAATACTATACTGGAGTAATAAAAATAATTCATTCGCATATCTATTGTGGGCACAGAAGAACTGAGAACTTTTTTATGTTATTTAGCTTCCTTTAGGTGCCTGCGATCTGCGTCATAACCTTGCGTTCGGCAAACAAGAGGATTGCTTGGTGCATGTCATCTACATTTTTGATAAATGAAATGAAACATAGAAACTAGGTAGTTTCCGACGCTATCGTCTGTTAGGAATCATACCACGCAGAAGACTACGATACAGAATTTACTTCTGTCGTCGCGAAAGTTTTATCGTTTTCTTTAAAAATTCATATATAACAGCACAGAAAAATCAGCATCTGTTACCGATGACCTAAAGTTGTCAGCGATTACCATGGTGCACTACCTGGTACCGATTAATTAATCGAGCATTTAATTGACTAAGACGTGGGCCTATTATTTAACCTATTATTTAATTTTACTGATACGTTTTTATTTGCTACAAATTTTTATACATATTTATAACCGTGTATGAAAAACTCGTTCATCCAAATCAGAACATGGGTCATGTACGAACGAAATATACACGAAGGTAGTTTGAACGATAACAAACAAAATTTTACATAATGCACTAGACGAAACTCGTTGCCTTGTGTCATCTTTACGTATGCTTGTAGGTTTTTCTGTCTATCATTTGGCATATTAAAAAGGACACCTTCTTTGTTTTTATGAAAAAATATTTTCTATGCATATACCTTTTGTATATGAGACGCAACCAATAATAAAAAACACAAAAAATATACAATAATACCACAAAAGGTTAACAAATTTGTTATATCGATTATTTAACTGAAATTAACCCAGGTATTCATTAATCAAAAATAAGTAATTATTAATTATCCGATAAATTTTTCGGATAATATTTAAACGGATTAACGGTTACCCGAATGAATACCGTAATGAATAGTCCACATATCCGTCTGAATGCTTTGCAAACTGATTTACACGAGGTCTGTTCACAAAATAATATGAATATTAGTTTCTCTCAAGAAATATTTATATATTTGACTAGGATTACTTTTTTCACTTCAAAGTAATCCTCCTAAGATATAAAACACTCGCTCCATAGTTTATCTCATACTTCGATTCGTGTCTTATCTCCGCAATGACCTCAAAATGCCGTCCTTCCATAGGTCTCTTTAATATTTTGAGCAGAAAAAAGCCCCATGGTGCTATATGTACCGAACGATATTCTGACATCTGGAGCAGCTTCTCTAATAGTGATTTGACAGTTTGCTTTTCTTATTTCAATATTTCTCTCTTGTCTTATTATTTTAAATTCGTTTGCAGCTAAAAAACAATTGACAGCCATGCGAAGGAAAATATCAGGACGAATTCTTAATTCTGTAAAGTATAACACACATTTTCATGAAGACTTACAGTAGATTTATAAACGATTATTAAGGAAAATTCCAAAAAGTTGAATTCATAGCCGGTCATTGGCTTAAATATCGTTTTGTAAGCCATTAGCAACTTTATAAACATTAAAGTTGGGCCGACTCTTCTTAAGGTACTGTAAATTTACCTTTTTAAGCCAAAAGGAAGACTAAAAAATGAAAGTTTTGGATATCGTTATTAAAAAATATTGAAAACATTCACTCAACGAGTATTTTTAAAATAAGCGCAACCCCATTTTGGTCACACCTTAAGTGAAAAAAGAACTGGAGGTTATATTCCCTTGGACATGCCGTGTGTAACGTAGAGAAATATCCCTCTAAGACCACATAAGGTATATATATTGTTGATCAGTGGTGAAAGGCTATGTAACTATATCCTTCCATCTTTCCGTCCGTCTGGGGAAAGCAAAATTAAAGTTTGGTATAGATAAATCTTAGAGGACAGCACAGTTCAAGTCTGTAAACGTGGCTACAAAAGTTCCCCTAAGAAGAGCTAAGCCAACCTCTAAAAAACAACATAATCTTTAACATTTTTTGTAACTTTGTTAACCAAATAATATATTTTTATATCAAAGAAGGTCCTAAGCATTCAACTTGGGGTTAGAAAACCATAAAAATCCATTTTTGGACCTGCTTCCTTTAGTGGGCGTTGAAGTAACATATTACATGGAAAAATAGTGTAAATATTTAACAAATTGTATTCCTAAAATTTTTAAGCATTTACGACGGAGGTAATATGTTCTCTGATCTTTTCCTGCCCACCTTTGCCCCCAAATAGCTAAAAAAAAAATTGTTTTCTACTCTTAACTAGCCCAAAAATTTTCTTCCTAAGTTTGTACGACCAAGGTGAAATGTTTACCCCACGACCCTGCACAGGGACTGTCAAAAAAGAGTTTTAAAAATTGTCACAGAAATGTCTTACGGGAGTTCTGACTCAGCTGGTCAAATATTTTTAATTTATCTCCTACCCTTTTTGCGCGCGTTGATATAAAACAATAAAACAGAGTTTTTATACCCTCCAAAAAAGAATTTGAGGGTATATCTCTCTGAGACCCATAAAGTATATATATATATATATATATATATATATATATATATATATATTCCTAATCAGTGATGAAATCTAAGACGATCTAGCCATGTCCGTCCGTTCGTCCGTCCGTCTGTTAGTTCAAACGAAAAAAGCCATACTCTTGAAAATTGGTATAAACGATAGCACATTTCAAGTTCGAAAATATGCTGAATCGGGCTAAAGGCAAAAAGTTTCCATAAGATAGTTCTTCTACCTATAAAAACAATCTAATTTTTAAAGTTTTTTTTTGTAATTTTGGTAAGCAAAGGATATATTTCTATGTCAAAGAAGGTCCAACTTAATTAAGGCAATAATTGCATAAATTTTCCAAATGCATAATTAAGTTCTATGCTTCAGGTATTATATTAGTATTATTGATTGATACTTAAAACTATCTTAAAAAACAAAAGTATTCCGAAGATGGAACTTTTGAATGATAATAAAATAATAATTTGAATAATAAAAAAAATATAATTGCTGTAAATAATTTATATATAAAACTTCTTTTAAAAAATCCTTTTACGGATTAAAACAAAGTGTTTCTTTAATAAATGGCAACAAAATCAGTGCAGAGTTAATGTGATAGTTAAATAAGTGATCTCAATTTATTTAGCATTTTTAACGATTGTTTTAGTCAAGATCTTATTTTTTTACTGGAAATTAGTGTTTTTGCAATCAAATTGTAGAAAAATTATTTATCAAGAATTGCTCATTTTAAATTAAGTTATTCCGTGCACAAACATCGTGAATTTAATTTATGAATTTTTATTTATTATTGTAATTAGAGAAATTTTAGCAAAAAACGAATACTAAGATCAATGTTTGACTATTCGTAATGGTTTCTTAGTATTCACATAATATTTCCATTCCCATTGTGACAACGAGAAAGATAATAAAATTGAACACTAGGCGATTGAATGAAAAATGACCAATCAATGAGTGGATGCAAGTACATGTGCACAGATGTCAGTGGTACCAGCAGAACGACACCAACTAAATATCGACGGTTTTACCCCCAAAATTTATACATTTCCTTGTGCGATATTCAACGAAATAAACAAAATACTAAACATATTTAAGGGAGGAATTGCAAACTAAACGCAGCTGTTAAAATTTGATCGGGAAAATTGTCAACCTTGATTTAAAATTAGAGAACAGGAAACAATATCTTTATATTTGTTGCAACTGCTAATATAATTTTCAATGCGAGTATTATAAAAATTCATTTAATTAACAAAAATAATATAATATATTAAATAATAATTTAATTATGTGGTTAAAAATATTAAATATTAATAGGATTGCGTTTGATTGTATGCTCTGGATAATCGCGAGAAGATGCCGAAAGAAGAAGAAATGAAAAGATGAAAAGTCGCTTGTTCTTTTTTTGGTGGACTCTGCATGTTATGATTAACCACCCCAGGATGCAACCCGGGTCCTACCATAGGTACATTATCTTGTGCATTTTCAATCTTGCATTTTCTCTCTCTTCTCCCCATTACCAATTCTGTTTACAAAACGTATAATTTATTGGTTTCGGGTGCGTGCACAGCCACTGTTGGATTTGCAAAAATATTTGTTGTGTTTTGTTTTGTTTCCTTCCTGTATCTATCAATGCTTCTGGCTGCCAGCATACTTCTGCTATAAGACTTCGTTTATTCGTTTGTGTGAGTGTTTGTTTGTGTAAATATTGCACTTCTACGTCTGCGCTCACAATTTCATCTCCGTTAGTGACAATTCAATGCAAGTGTTCATGTCGGTTTGTTCAAGACAAAACCTAAGACACCATAGGGGGGAGTTGATACGTGTTTGTATGCCTCTAGCACTCCGTTTTGCCATGAAGAATTAAAATTTGAAACCATACGAAAGTTGTTTCGTTTTCGATGACCATTTGCTTTGTACAACTTCAAATAGTCGAAAATCTTCTTGTTTTCGTGGTCTATGCCAACTGATACATTGGGTTGGATCCTGCTGGCATGTTCATTTGTTGCTGGTAGTTTGTATGAGAGAAATGCACAGCGACGTGGCCATAATGATGAGGATTCTGCAGATAATGATGAGCATGATGATTAAGATGGTCTTGTTGAGATGTGGTTTCATACTGCTGGCCAGTGTGGCTATCAAAATGTTCTGTCGATCGATGCTGGTTGCGATGATAGGGAGCACGAAAGGTGGGTTGTGTTGTTGTGGCCAAATACGCGGGATGGGTAGAGTTGTTCTCAGCAGTACCCTG
The DNA here is from genome assembly GCA_951800035.1 of Linnaemya tessellans. Classification (NCBI taxonomy): domain Eukaryota; kingdom Metazoa; phylum Arthropoda; class Insecta; order Diptera; family Tachinidae; genus Linnaemya; species Linnaemya tessellans. Next base: position 106,404,578 of record OX637532.1, on the reverse strand, counting down.
CCGGTGAGTTGGTACAAAAGGTACTTGGGTATTAGTGGGTTCCAGCGGCATAGCTGGATAGATCAAGCCTTGCGGATGTAGTTCAGGAGCACCATCCACGTTGTTATCTTTTTTGGATTTCATGCGTCGATTTTGGAACCAGATTTTAATTTGGCGCTCCGTCAACGCTAGGGCATGGGCAATATCAATGCGACGACGTCTGGTAATGTAACGATTAAAATGGAATTCCTTCTCTAATTCTAGAGTTTGGTAGCGCGTATATGTTTGGCGGGTGCGTTTAGAATCTTTGCAGTCTAAAGGAAAACAAAGTAAATATTTGAGTTAATTGTTCTTCGAAGTTGTAAAATTCGTAAGGGAAAATGTGTATTTCTATTGCAAACAACCTTCAGCTATAGATGCACAGGCAGGTATGTGTGTGTTTGTATTGCAAGAGAAAAACTCCTAAAAATGATTGTAAGGGACGTTATGAAAATTCTTAAAAAAATACGTACCTGATGCAGGGCTGTCTTCACTGTTCGACCAATTGTAGTCATTTACTGTCAAAATTTGATGATTTCTTTCATATTTTTGGGATGTTTGATTGATGGCATTGATGTTTTTGTCGTTGGGTGATGAGGGTGGGGTGCTGATGCTATCCACTAAAGAAGTGGGAGTATCTGGTACAGAAGTGTTATTCGAAGTGATATTTTTGTAAACTTTTGAATCACTGGCAACTTTTATAGACTTTGGAGAATAAGCATCCACATAATCGACGTCACTGTAATTGTGTGAGGGAACAGTTTGTTGGCTGGCTGGCGTGTTGACCGACAGTAAATCGTGTTCATAGCAGGGAGGTGTGTTGGGAAGAGAAGTATGTTCCTTTCGACTTTTTGTGTTGACGGTCTTGTTCACTTTTTCAAACGTTGTGTAATAATAATCAGGGGAATATTTTAATTTTTTCACAGGATTTGTAAGTAAGGCGCGCAGTTTACTAGGAGGTTCTTCGGGTTGAGTTTTACTACTTTCTTCAGTGGTTTTGCAAACGTCTTCTTCTTTCACATCACTGACTTTACGTTTGAGGCACTGTTTAGGTGCTTCCTGTGACTTTATGGGAGCAGAGTTGGTAAGCTGTTCGCTAATATTGCTGTAGTTGTAATAGCCATTATTGATTTGAGAGCAACTATGCTCCAAGGCTTCGTTATTGTATTGCGACGTGTAGTTGGCATGATATGCGGCTGGATTCCAGGTACTGTTAGTCTGCTGCTGATGGTAATAGGACGCAGGATTTTCGTAGTATGTAGAATTATTGCTGTAGCCGTAGATATTTTGTGTGCCGTTGGTGCAGAAATCAGAATAAAAATTTGTGGCCGCCATAACTACGAGTAGCTAAATATTGTGTGTGTAATGAAATCAAATTAATTAATGAAATTTTTCTAAACGAGTCTAAGTGAGATGTAAACGCGACGAAGTTTTGAAAGCAAATGCGTTGCTCTCTACTTTGCCACTACTTAATATAGCAAACAGTTTTCAGTGATACTTTGCACAATAACCTTCTGGCACACGACCTTCCTTGTCATAGCCTTTTCGCTGTTTAGCTCGTCATTGCACATAAACATCCTTTGCACGACACTTCCACACACGCTGGGATAGTTGAACAGAGATTGTTTCACTATTTACATTTCTACCCCATATACGAGTATGCTTTTAAGCAAAGAGAATATTTACAAAAGAGAGAGTATGAAGTATAGGTCAGTTAAAACAGCTGTAGGGGTAAAATTTTTATCCGGCTACTCTCTTCTATATATTATCCATTTGAAAAGAAGAAAGGATCTTGTAATTTATGTACAAGTCCTAGCGAGATCACCTGCTGGGCGCTTTATTACGCACATATATTTCTCATAAACAAGGCATTATCATCGCGAAATATTTGACGTTATCCGTACTCTCATTTCTATGTATTTCTCCTGCCTCCCAAGGTCTCCGAAGTGTACGGAGATTTTCGTGTTCATACCTCCCATGGTTGATAATTAAGACGCTTGATGTACATCAGAAGTAACTAACTATTCATTTAAGGAAATACATTTCTTGACGGTTTGTTTGTTGTTTTAAGAATTTTTGTGCCTGCTATCTTACATTTCAACTAATCGCAATGATCATAAAAACAAAATAACAAAGATTTGTTTAGCAAAATATGTGTAAATTGCTTACTTTTTTGTTTCTTTAATAATATGCAACGTGGCTTTGCCTTTTACCTCTGCCACAGGCGCATTTCAGCTGAATAGTAGGCCTTCAAGAACTCATATCGGAAATTTGCAAGTAGCTGAGTAGGGAACAGTAGCAAAAATAATAATTTAAACTCGTTTGTCCTTAAAATCCGCGCGTACGCGCTCGCGCACTTTGTATGTTCATGCGCGTTGTTTATGTAAATGAAATAAAAGGCATTAATACAACAAAAATTATATGAAATTTATAAGGATACCGGAGACAAACGGGACTTCTGCATATAAAATTCCTGGAAGTTTGGGTGTTAGTGCATTAATTAAACAGTGGCATGTGCATACATGGCTGGGAAATCAAACCTCTTATAAAGGATTATTTGGTCGAAGTATATTTAGTCTAGAAATGTTTCTTAAAAACGATCTCAACGCCCAGGAAAGTATAATGGAGTATAAAGCCTCTTACGCACACAAACACATACATATACACGCACATGTTGAACTGACCTGAATATATAGCTGAAATCTGTTACATTTCTTTAGTCTGCTGAACACTTTGCCGATAATTGATTAATTTACTGACATTTATAATCCGTCCAAGTCAATTGCTTTAAATTGTTTAGTTTTGGTTTTAATTTTCCCCTGCTTACGCATACAGATTAACATGTGTGTATGTATATTTGTATATGCATATACACTCTGCCCGTGTTGTTAGTTTAACAGTTCTCTTTGCTTTTCCACATACGCCAAACTCAATTTTTTGCTTCTACGTAAACGTGCAAACTAGAGCAGTCACCACCACCCACCCCCGAATTCTCACATACGGAAAAGCATTTTTAAGTTTCTAACCTTATTTCTATCTCGTATGCGCATAAAATGGCATGTGTGCATTATCCTTTTGAATGTGCATGTCCTATAATATTAGTTGTTGTTTTTATATCAATTCATATGTGAGTGGTTGCATTTGCACGAAGCCAAAAAAGGGCTCTGCACAAAAGAAAAAAGAAGATGAAACTGTTGCAAAATTTATGGCTTTTTTCATTTTGAGTTGACATTTTTACACTGATTTCCTTTGTTGTGTTCCCAATACAAAAATGTTAGTGAACTATTTGCCATGGGAGGGGAGAAATATTGAAAGGTTTGCCAGGGCTATGATATGTTTTGTTACCAGTTGATGTAGAAGTTTGATTAAGTTAACTTTGAAAATCAAGACTTACTGCCAATATATCACAATAGATACTATTGACATATCGAATTATTAAAGAATGTATGTAACTGACACCATTGCATCTTTTCATATGTGTTTGTTTTTCGATTCCAGCTTATATGAAGTCAAATCTCCATAAGAATACAATATGTATAAAACCGCACATATCCAAATTGAGCCAATGTTGTTGTTGGTATAAAGCAATATACAACCTAGCTTAAAAGAAGTAAAAGTGCTATATTGGGCTGTGCCGAATCTTAAATACCCTTCACAGATGTAAGTATTTTCGTTTAAATTTTTCGACTAGGAAGCTATTTCTAATACCTTTGAAATATTAAATATGTTTAATTTACAAACAAAAAGAAAAAATCTGTTTCATATACCTCAGCAAGTTCTAATTGTCCAACCGTAGAATAGTCTTTTAGATTCTTTTGGTTTTTAAAACCAATTTTTTCTTCCTGATATATAAAGTAGGTATAATTCATCATAAAAATCAAATACAGCAAGTTATATGGTTACTTTTATGTACCAAAAAATTTCGATTTTCCTACCCTGGAACTGAATTCTTAATTTAAAAATTTTTAATACCAATTTAATTCTTAGCGAAATATAAAATATGTTTATTAAATTGAATTAAGATTCCATAGGCTAATTTTTCGAAATTTTTAATTTAAATCTCAGAAAGACATTATAAATATTCCAAGGCACAAAGCCAAGTCAACATCAGATTTTGTTATTCAACTTACACAGCACAGCAGAACAGCTGTTTTCGAAAGACGCAACCCTTTCATCATCAGTGCTCATGTGTATTGTGTTTGTCACCACTTATTAGGTCGCTTAGTTGAATTTGATAACAGTTCCTATTTACACAAATTATATTGTGAAAAAGAATCCGAGAACTGTATCAACCTGATGTTAACATGTTATTGTTATAATACCCGTGTTAGCGTTTGATTATTTTTCTTCATGTCACATTTTTCTGAATGCTAAAATATTGCACTTGCCCAATTCTGGATTCGAAATTTTAATTTTTTTGGACATTTTTGATACCAATTTTGTTCTTCCTAATATATGAAATAGTTTTAGCAAAAAAAAAACAACGTCAATTGCCTTTGTGGTTACTTTTATGTATAAAAAAAATTTCAATTTCCTAACCCTGGAAGCGAAATTTTATTTTTTTTTATCAATGCAAATCTTCATGAGGTATAAAGTAGTTTTGTTTAAGAAAACTCAAATTTTGCAACCATTTTGGTTATTACATTTACTACAAAATATTTCATGTACCACAAAAAAAGTTTCATTTTCCCAACCCTGGAAGGGAAATTTTAATTTTTTGTTGTTTTTATCAGTGCAACGCTTCATGGGGTATAAAGTTATTTTTTTAAGAAAAATTTCAGATTTTTAACCATTTTGGTCACTTTCATGTACTATTAAATATTTCACTTGAATTTTTGATACCAAGTTTGTTCTTCCTAAATTATAAGACAGGCTTAGTTAGCAAAAAAAAAACAACATCAGTTGCCTATTAGATTACTTTCACGTATAAAAAAATGCAACTTCCCACACCTGGAAGCAAAATTTGAATTAAAAAATTTTTTTTGGCCAATGCAAATCTTCATGACGTATAAAAAGGTTTTGTTAAAGAAAAACTTAATGAACAAATTTTTGAAAATTTTAGTTACTACAATATCCATAATAGGCCGAAAAAAAATTTTTAATTTTCCATCCCTGGAAATTTGTTTTTATTTTTTTAGTTTTTAATAGACTATTGAGGCTTCCCAAAGCAAGAAATAGGTTTAATTTACAAGGATGAAAAAATATAATTTATTTTTGGTATAAATTTTGCGTCGAGAAATAGGTATACGCTTCTCAGCTCTGGAACCATACTTCGGATCTTTCTGAACTTTTCTTTCAGCAGAACTCTATTTAAGCTCATTTCCAATACAATGGTCCAAGAACGAAGCCTCTAGCTCTCCTGGGGGCTTGGGAAAACCGATATCACGTACAGACGGACGAACAGACGGACATCGCTCAATCTTCATCACTATTCATAAGGATCCAGAATATATATGGGCATTTCCAAAAAAAAAGTCCACCTTGATCGAAAAATTAAAAGTTAACAAACAGATTTTTTCCTAATGTATTATAAAAGAGAAACTTCTAAAATAAATTAAATTTAGGAGCTCAAAGCTTTCTTTTGTTGGGATGGTGATATACTGAGCTACAAGTTTGAAGTTCCCGTTTTTGTAAGTGTTTCTTAACTTCAAGGGCATTTTCTCTTTATAATTAACATTCCTAAAAGCAATTTCATAATAATACTCTTAATGCAAAACTGTTGCTACAAAAATATTTAATCATAAAACAAATGCAAAAAATAAATTTAGTATTTTGTAGTTTTTATATAATTTTCTAATATTTATGTCTTTTTCGCATTTTTTTAACATAATAAAATAAAGTGGAAATTTTAGTAATGTAACGCCAGTAACGTAACGCCAGACCAATTTTCATAAAAGAAAAAAAAGGAAAAAAGATTTGTTCAATTTATAACTTGGAAAATAAATGTATATTGGTCCAAAACCTATCAAAAAAAATTTGATTAAAAATACTTGCCCAATTCGCAGAGTTCAACAATTTTGTTATCAAAGTCAAATCGCACTTCCGTTTTTTGTAACGTAACGCCAGGTTACTTTTTGGAGTATATCGTGAAATTCTTAGGCTCAACTATTTCCATTTTTTAGCTGAATATAGAGCTATCCAATCACTTCTCTAATGTGAGAAAAAAACTTTTTTAAATTCTGGTTTTTAACGTTTTTTTTTTCAACATATCGTCGTACAAAAGTAACGTAACGCCAAAATGGAAATGCCCATATACTTTATGGGGTCTTATATTGATATCGGAGAAATAACACACGGAATGACAAACCTATATATACCCTTTCACTTTTTTGTGAAGGGTAAAAAACAAAAATATAGTAATAATTTAACATAATATATTTCAGATATTGTCTCAGTTAATTTATTAAACATATGCTTTGTTTGTAGGGTATTAAGTATATTTAAAATTAAACACAACAAATGTATTTTTGACTACATTTGATTGGCTCTTACAACAAATCAACTGCAGACTTCAACCTAATTTCACAAATAAAAAACTTTTTTAGTTTATTAACTAACTTTAAGAAAACAATTTGAGTATTACACAAGAAAACGCATATTAGGATTTGAAGTTTTTAAAACACAAAAACAATTTCTATACTTTTTCTTCCCAATTCCAACACTATGTTATCACCAAACCTCTCAATATGACACTTTTATAGGTTTTTGAGTTTGGATGAAAATGAAAAATCAAAATAAAATTTATTGTACAATATAAAGAAAATTTTTTATGCAATAAATATTTTACCAACAGTAATACAGCTAAAATATTCAAAATGATGAAGTGATAAAATTTGGCCACATTATGTAACATCCAATTTGCGCTAAAAATGGTCCAGACTTACTTTAAAAATCACTTACGAAAAACCCGGAAGCTAAATTGATGCAAATGGATTGATATCAATTCACAATGAATTCTACAGACCCCCTAATATCCAGGATAATGAACAGTTTAATGCGGTTTTCATTCTGGTGGCATCATAAGATATAGTTTTCCAAAAAATTAAGACGACGTTTGTGATACGGTCAGTTGCCGTAAATTGATTTTTACCATGATAAATAACCTTTCAATTTGATTATATAGTCGTAGATTATGCGCACAAGAGGTGGTGCTTTAAGTTGATTTGTAGTAATGCACATGATACCTTTCGTCAAAAATTTTAAGCGAGCAAAAGCCACCGCCTATGAAGTCAACCTACGTTACAGAAATGTGGACCAAAAGTAGCTGTCTCGAATACCTTTCATTAAGAACAGAATCTGTGGTAGTACGAAGAGTATAATTTTCAAATGCTAACGCTATATATTAATATTTCAAATAATGAAAATTTTTGCCTTACTAAATAATATTTTTATGTACTTTTAGTTTTATGTACTTTAGTTATATATATATACACCTAATTCTGGTTTTACGCGATAGATACGTTCCTTGAAAAGTCGCGTAAAAAAACGCGTAAAAAAAGATGGAGTATGCATATTAAATGAGGGAATTGGGTCTTTATATTTTGTTTTACATACCACACGACTTATAATGCTGCCAACTATTTGCTTAAATTAAAATCCTCCAAATCCAGTGCAATCAACGTTTTTCAGGTAAAACTACATAAATTTTTAGACCGCGTTAAATCAACTCAAATCGTGCAAAAATAGAAAGAAATATATATTTGGAAACGCGTTAAATCAAATTCGCGTAAAAACAGAATTAGGTGTATATGTATATTATTGTGAGTCAACTTTTTTTTGTAAGTAGACGTATAGCAAAAACGTAATCTACAATAAATTCTAAGAAAATTTACCTAAGAAACTATGGGTCTAAAATCAAAACCTATCTCCCGCCGAGAGACATAATGGAATTTCGGAAATTGGGGAAAAGAGGTATAATTTGACAAAAGTGTATTGACATAAATGCTGTTATCTCAAAAAGTACTCAAGTAACAGATCTTAATAATACCGTGAAGTTTTTTGCGAAATACTGTTTTATGTAATATATACCACATTTTTCAATAATACCGGGCTTAATTCTGCTTCAACTTTTCAAGCCATATTTTAAAGACCTAATGCTTTTTAAAAGAGAAGAGCGGAGCTAAATAAAATCGTTCTCTTTTTAAAATTTCGTAATTCGTATAAAAGTTAAATCATAATATCGATGCAAGGCCAATGTGCCATGTTTCTTGAGCAATACTTAGCGAAAACATAATAATTAATTTGTAATCAAATAAGCTTTAGGAAAAAATCGGATTAATAGATCCAAAAAGAGCTATATTTGTGTTTTGTGGTGATACACAAGAAGTTGCTAGTTTTTTGTTTTTCCTAATCAAACTTTTAATAAACCACGGGACTGTAATACAAATTTTAACAAAATGGCAGCAGATTCTTAAAGCTCAGACAAGCCCAAATTAACAATATCTAATGTTTGGATTAAGTGTTAACATATTGTTTTCCAATAAATCTTTCCACATTTTTAAACATACCTTAAAGTAAAATCTTCATGTCTCTCGTAAATAGATATCATATTATACAATATAATAATTGGAATAGAACTTTCGATACCTTGTAGCTTTTTATAATAAATTGGTTATGACAGTTTTTGAATATGTAAGAGGTTTAGCTGTATTTAGAATTAAGTTTAGTAGCAAATTTCTAAATATTATTAGTTTTTAAATATATTTAACTGACAACAATATCGACCGACATCGGGAGCTAGGCAGTTAAAGAAAGTGGCATAGAAATGCAGACATACACAACAGGGCATATTCTTAATACATTAACCAAAGCAATATCTCAAATAAAAATATTTGCAGAAAGACTGCGCGCATTTCCATTAACTTCCTTTAAGTTGATTGTCAAAAGTTTAGATTATTGATTTTTGTTAATAATATTCACTTCATCATGCACTACCGTTTATCGTCCGAATGTTATACAAAAACTTGGCACAATCTACTTCGAGTTCGAATGATTTCGAAGATTAGTGCTTACAAATGAAGCTGCAACTCTACTTTTGTGTAGAAAGTGGAATATATATATATATATATATATATATATATAAATATATATATATATATATATATATATATATACTATATATACATATATGTATAAATATATATACCCCCTTATTCATAAAAATTATAAGAGGTTTATAATAGTGTAATAAAGCAAATTTGATTTGAAATTTTGTGTTATTACGTTGTTATTAGACTCTCATAATTTTTATGAATAAGGGGGATAGTATATATATATATATATATATATATATATATATATCAATTCATATATATATATATATATATATATATATATATATATATATATATGTATATATATACATATATATATATATATATATATATATATATATGTATATATATATATATATATATATATATATATATATATGTATATATATATATATATATATATATACATATATGTATTTATGCATTTAAACACATATATACATCTATATATACACACACATATAGATATATATATATATATATATATATATATATATATATATATATACATATATATATATATATATATATATATATATATATATATATATATATATATGTTTTTGGCTCGGGTCTTTTGAGGTCTGTAAAATATTAAGTTTTTTACATCAGAATATAGCAAAGACCGATTAGAAATGTGGGCCCTTAAACTTTTTTTTCCAAAATTTTAAATAATATTGTAAAAATATTAATTCTTCAGCTCACCATGACTTTTGCGGACACTTATAAGTTCCTCGGTCCTTTACAGGACAGAACCTCAAAAAGCACGCTGTCCCAACGAAATATTTTATTGCCAGATTTTCTGACATATTTCTGTTAAATCTCTACCGCCGTCAGTATTTTCTAATGTACTTTGTCTGCGGGGTATTTCAATGGTGGTAATGCAGCGCTTTTCTGGCTTAATATTGTTAAAACTTTACACAAAGTTTTATCATATATTACATATAATCTTTTATCTAAGTATATTTAAATATATATACTTTAGCATATTAGTACATATGTTGTTTATTTTCGGGTTAAGTAAATAGTTTAAATATTCAGACACTATTATTGCATTATCGTGCTTCTTAAAATCTGTCTTTTTACTGTAACTGCTACCTTAATACGAAATAAAACAATTTTTGTGTTATAGTTTTTAAAACTGGTAAGGGTTTTAAGCAGTGTAAAATGGTACATGTAATAAAAGTGGAGTTGAACAATTAATTATTAGTGTACAAATCTACTTAAAAAAATAGTAAAAATTTTACAGCTAGCGTAAATTTTAGAATACACGTATATAAAGTTTTAAATGTGATGAAAACTGCGCTTTGGCGACCGTGGTTTAATATACATTTTAAGTATATTAAATCCGCTTAGACGAGAAATTTTCTCTATAATTCAATTATGTAACAGAATGTAATTCTGTTGCAGTAATTACACTATATCTATACGAGTATATATAAATATAGGTACATATGTATATGAAAAATTTAGAATATATGTTAAAGTATTAACTTCGTACCGCTTAACTTCTTGCAGTTTTTGTATTACTGTCGCCATTGTTTTATCACATTTCAATATTGGGTATTATAGCTACATGTATGATATATAAACCAAATAGTGTTTTCGAATTCCGTTAAATATGTCGAAATTTATATGACGTATACTGCAGGACAAAGCGAATCTTTTTTATTTGGATATGTTGGCGTGACCACTAACTTCTCAGTACTAGGTCGGCAGAAATTTTTTTGTTCCCTTTTGGTATTGATTAAACTTTTTAACCGAGAAATTACCGTATATTGAGAAGAAAATAAAAAAATGTCAGATACAGATTGTATTATACTATATACGCTACAACTTCTAGATGAACCTAATAAGAACGCTGAGCTTCGCCTTTCAATTTCGCGTTTGTCAAAGGGCAGTAACCAACTATTACGTTATTAGTAGTCAACACTGTTTGTGTCAAATGTATTTGAGAAGATAAAAAAAATTGTGAATTCATTTGCAACCCTATCAGAGTACACCTACATACATCTATTTATAATATAATCAAAAGAAACTATTATATATTCTAAATAATATACAAATTCAAGATATTTTGCTTCATATTGTAATTATTGAGCAATAACACACTGGTTTTCTTCTAAAATTATGCAATTATTTCAAGAAAAATCGATTTCAATAATATAATTGAACCATTTTTGCATAGCCACATCTCGGATTAAGACCATAAGTTAAAAAAATTTTATTAACAAAACAGTATCATCTCAAAGTGCAGCCTAATTTAAACAATACAATTTCATTATTTTTAACTCGAATAAAGGCTCAAATCAAAGTAATACCTCTTTCATTAAGACAAACGATGCATTTACATATGTTTAAGTTTTGTATTAAATTAAAATAATACCCGTGATTTCTTTGTTATAGGTTAAGTACGTCCATATGCCTGAATTTCGTTGGTTCTTACACCAAATCATTAACCCAGTTAAAAAAGTCCAAACCTTTTTGTTGTTATAAAGGTTGTAAAACTACTTCTTCCTAGAAATTTCACCACAGCGGGTATATGATGTTTAATACATTGTTTGTATATTAGAACCTTCATATTTTGGAATATTTAACATTTTTTAAAAAGTAATAGTAGATGAACTTGATTCGATAGGAATCCCCAAGCGTGCTATACGTGGCTTAATTGTGGGGTTATTGATAGCTAATCTAAAAATTAGAAGTCTATATCGAATCGTTATACAATGGTCTAATAGAAATTTGTGTTCATTATCGCATAATTTGGAAATAACAACATCTAGCTTTTAATTTTATCCGAGCTGACTCTTTCTCTTTAAATTTTATAAAAAAACGATAAATTTTTTGTGTCTGGTTTAATTATTTTGTACGACAAGTGTTTTAAGTTGTAGCCCTACCACTCAATAAAACTTTGAATCGCATAAAGAAGTAGTGCTGGGATACGATCGACAGGTTTAAAGTATTGAATATCCTGATAGGAAATTATATCGGTATCGATATTATTATTTAAAATACACTTTTCCGAATGTGCAATAGATGCTTTAATCATTCCTGGTTTTACAAATAAATATTTTTTCACATAGTTAATCAGACATTGCGGAAAAGTAAATGAAGTTAATATTTTAAAGTTTTTCTTTTTGATTTTCTGTAAAGCTAGCAGTTTGCTATTTTGTTTTTCAATTAAAAATCAAGAATTATTCCAAAAAAAAATTGTGGCAAAAAATTAATAATATTGAATAAAATCAAAAATAGAAATTTTAAAATGTAAACTTCATTTACTTTTCTGAAACATGACTGAATATATTTTTATTTTGAATATAATAAAATTTATTCGTATGCGAACAAAAAATATAGTAGATAGTTTTGTTTTTTCTATCAATATTATATTGCCTACTTCGATTTTCTGTTAAGATTCAAAATTATGAGTTGAACTAAAACTTCAAACCAAAAAATGTTTGGTGTGAGTAAAAATAACAGAAAAATTAAGAATACAGTTGGTCAAAGGATTTTGTCGGACTAAAAGTTTTCTATTGTTACAATTTCACTTATGTAAATCTACAGTGAACGAGAAGTTAAAGTCGGGATCATCTTATTTGATAGCTTAAAGCAATGTAGTAATATTGACAAACTTTTTATACGTCCGCTCAGAGCGGATGAAATATATATTTATTTTAATTTGAACTTTTAAGCTATGTGTAGAATATGTTAAAATATTTTTTACCTCTAAGCGCCATTCTTACAACTTCATGCTGGTTTGAACTAGGATTTTGCTTGACGTTTAAAATGTGTTCTATTGTTACAATTTCGCTTAAACCTAAAGTATATGTTGAAGGCAGGTTCATCCTATCTCCTATTTTAAAGCAACGCTATAATAATGATAAACTTCTTATCCGTCCGATGAAATCCCACTTTTAACTATCATGAAGTTATAATAATGGCCCTAAGAGCCATTAATTCAGTCATGTTAAATAAAAATAGGGTTGTGTAGGACGTATAAAAAATTTTCCATTATTACTGAAATTAACTTTGAATGTTATAAAAATCTGATACTTACCTAAACAATTTTTCAAAAACTGTCATCTAAACTAACTTGCGTTCATACATACAAAGATCTCATTTAAAGATTACATACTTCGATTAAGGAATTAAAAACATTACATTATTTAAGAACAAACATTCAGTCTATAGTAACATCGATAGTGAAATCTGGATTCGCAATAAATCGATAATATCCCAGCACAATAAGGAAGTACAGATAGTGCAGTTTCAAATTACTTTATTCAAAAGTCTTAGGGCCATTATTACAACTTAAAGTTAGTTAAAAGTAGGATTTTATCGGACGCACAAAAACTTTATCATTTGCAAAATTTTACTTTAAACGAAAGTGAGCGATAAATTACAGGTAACTTTATCCTACATGGTAAGTTAAATCCAATTTGCAATAATGGAAAGCTTTTTATACGTCTGATAAAATCTTACTTTTAACTAACTTTAAGTTGTAAAAATGGCCCTAAGACAATCATTAACTTAAAAATTTTATAATTATTTCAAATACTGTAATCTAATGTAAGAAATGAATGGAAAATGTCAAAAATGTGAGAAATGCATTTACATTGACATCTATCATGTACCCAGTTGTCAAAAAGATATAACAATTTTGTAAAAATATACAAAAACGAATTTTCATCATTTTTATTTCAATTAAAACCTAATATTATTTCTTTAATGGACATAACTGCAGAAAATTGTTATAGTACAAAAAGAGATGAAGTAGACCCAATATACCAATTTTATTCCATGAAATAGTAAATTTTGGGAAAATAATTCACTGTTTCTTATTATACATTCATATGTACGAGTATGTATGTACATATATGAATACATATGTATGTCATTTTAATTTCCAATATGCACATATACATATATAAATATTTAAAAATATAAATATGTATTTGAAAGAGTATTTTCGAAAGAAAAGTAATACATAAAAAAAGCATGATTTATACAAATTAAACAGAAATAATAATAATAAATTCACAAATATATAAAAAAAAATGCTTATGCAGCTGGCTCTTTTTCAAGTACGAACACAACATATTTGTGCAGTCATTTTGTTAGTGATGACCCACAAATTATTGAAAGATGTTGAATGAAACAAACTGAGATGTAATTTTTAGTACTGTGTACATATTATGGGAAGATGTTAAAATCTTCTCAAGTTGATGGTAGAGGTATGATGTGACCAAGTGGAAAAAATTCTATAAATCCGAAAGCTTACATTAAGCCGAAAAATTGTTTAATAAACAAAATATATATAAAAAAATCATAAAACAGAATCAATAAACACCAAAATAAATCTTCAAATAAAGTAGTTTACTAACTGAAAAGTAACTTGGGATGGATAGGTAAAGAAGCAAAGGAAAAATAATGATTTTTCATATTAATCGAACTATTGTGATATTAAAATATAAAATTGGTTTTATAGGATTTATACACTTCGTAAACGAATTTCATTTAGACTAGTGCATGTTATTTTAGTTTTAAATTACATTTCCAAAATATAAACTTTAACAATTAATTGATTAATAAAAATTAAAAGAAAATTATATGAAAGGAGCTATTAAACATTTTTCATAAAAGTTCTGACACTAAAGAACATAAAATATAAGAACAAAATACATAAATCGATTTAAGTAGGTTGTGAAAAAGCTAAAAAGATAAAAAAAACGAAAAATCTTAACACAAATTTATAAAATAATGTTTTACATAACATTATCTGGTTTCTTATTCAAAAATAGTTTACTTTTGACAAATATTAGCTTGATGTCTTTTATTATAATATAAACAATACACATATTTTTTTTTGTTGAAAAATAGTAAATTTTTTTCTAATTGTTTTATCATTTATATATTATTTTGTTTTGTTTCTTAGCGATTCCTGATAATTAAAACACACCATGTATGATTATGAATTTTATACATCGACACATATATTTTGCACAAGATAATTGTTTCTCTTCAGGATCTGTAAATATTTGTGTTTTTATTATTAATAATATGATGTAGTATAAAATATCATATTAATTATAATACATATACATCAATTATTCTATTCACCCCTATTCTGCGTTTTGAAACTTAATCGAAGAAAAAGAACAGAAGACTATGTTTAAACAGGCTTCTTTGCTATGACATATAAAGAAAAAGTAAGAAAATTGTGTAATCAGCGCAATAGTTATATTGTAAAAAGTTAAATTTTGTGAAATAAGAGTAATAAAAATATATAAACTAAATACTGTGGCAGCTACAATTATATAAAAACGTCATTTAAAAACGAAGAAGAAAAAAAAATCAGAATGTCAGCTAGTAGTATTTGTGGCCAAATTATTCCATTATTAGTTTAGCTTCCAAATTTCACATAAAATAAGAATTTATTACAAAATAAAATTATATTATTTTCTACTTATATTTTGTGTTATAATACATTTTTTTAAATACGCAAACATACATCGAGAAAATCTCCGTTAGTAAACAAACAACTTGAAAAAAAGTAGCTGCGATCGAAAAACAAATCGAAATTATACGGACAATGCAACGCAGAATACCAAAATTGCCAAACGGAGAAAACTTCGATTCGAATCGAAACGCAGAATAAAGATGATTAATTATCAAAGCAAATAAATATTAGCAGAATCTAAAGATGACAAATTTTCTTGTTAGCAATATGTCGCGCATTAAAATTTAAAATCAATAGAAGTGTATTTTGATTTAAATAACTTGCTAAGAATTAAACAAAAACCAATACACATTACTTTATCTATATTTGTACATCCTCTGGATGTATTCTTTAGGATAACAACTGAAGTTATATATTTCAGTATATGATTTTTATGATTAATTTAATTCTTAGTTTAATAATTCATTTACAATTTTTGTATATAGTAAAGAACTAATACAATATAAGAATTTAAATTAAATTTCATTTCCTCATATTGCAATGTTTTTGATTTCAAAATAAGACAGGATATAGAAATTATTTTTCAAGTAATTTAAATATTTTATTCAATATCAAAAAAAAAAAACAGGAAAACCCAAAAATTTAATTTTAATTTCCCTAATTTATAATTGCAATTTTATTCTGAAGAAAATGTTTGTTGTTATGCTATAAAAATTGACGTCAAGCATATAGTTATAACACATATTTTTAAGTTAAATATATGAATAAAAAAATATGATATTGTACATAATTTTGCGGAAAAAATCTTTGACAGGAAAAAAGCTTCACTAAAGCCTAATATATTCTCTTACGGTAGTAGACGGTGACATACATATGCAGATATTTTCATTAGTTGTTCTTTAATTGCAGATGTGCAGCAACGATGACATTTTAACATTTTTGGAGTACATGAAAAGATAAATAGTAAATAAATCTTATACAATGAAGTTAATACAAAAATATTCTTCTATTTTGAATATTTCATAAACTTTTATAAAAAGTTTTTATGATTTCTTACCTTCTATTTGTATCTTATCTGATTGTCGATCCATGATTTCACTTGCTGAGGTGTTCTATTCCTTAACGCAATTTGAGAATTGATAGCATTCACACACTCCATCATACTTGGAAGCTTCTTAAGATGTTTTATGTCTCCAAAATTGGCAAAAATAGCATCCCTCTCCTGTTGAGTCCATTGACGACGCTTTGTTTTTCCATAAGGAGAAGCTTTTATAAGGAGTATTATTATTTGTTTAATAAAATTCTTTTTTTTATTATTTAAATTATAGTTTTGCAAATATATAACTCAGATGAACATTATTTGTATACATATTTACATACATACGGTGAATATTTTTCACTCGTATGGTGAACGGAAAACTGTTTGAGGTATTTTGCTATGGTTTCCATTAATAACGTCTTACATAATATACTCGTATAAATGTGCGTATAAACATTAATTCTGAAAGACTCCAAAAGAAGTTCTTTCTAACAATATCGTATTTTTATTTTTAGTAGGACTGGTTGATGTTTATACCATCAACCGTTTTGTATGCGAAGAAAGAATGGTTTAATAATGCCGCAGTACTAAAAATATACCCTTTCTAAAAGTCCTTGATATTTTTTAATAAAAATAGTAAAAGTATAGTAAAAGATATCTTATTTCGTAGTGAAAATAACAAAACAAAGCTTTTGATTTATCGAATGTTCAGTAATTAGTTACTTTGTTATATTATACGAAAGGAATTTCTTGCGTATTGTAAATTATATGAGAAAAACTTTTTCTTAAAATTTTCTTAATACGAGTTTTATTTGGTTATGAAAGTAAATTAAAGAACAAGGAAATTTCCAATATAAACGAAAAAAATACTTTAACTGGACCCATAATAATTGTTAGTATTTTTAGAGGTCAAACTACTTTCAGAAATTGGTAAATGTCGAAAATAAAACCAACGCAAAAAATAAAGTGATCCTAATATGTCATTCTCTACTGTAAGTTAAACAATATCCAGGAAGGCAAGCGTATAAACATTTATGCGCATCTAGGGCCTAACTTTGTAAATCATATTACTAAATTGAAATTAATTTTTTTATACAAATACTAACTTCGGTATTCATAAAACTTAAAATGAGTTTGAAATATATTTTAATCAAATTTTTAAATACAAAATTTTCTTAAAACAGATTTCAAATACGTTTTAATTTTTTATGAATACCGGGGTAAATATTTTAAAACGTAAAAGAAAGCGTGAATTTTGATAACGAGTTTTATTAATAACAAAAAAATTTTTATTCTCGCTAAAAAGTGTGATGACAATATATTCTTACTTACATATTCTCTCCTACTCAATACAATTTAATGTTTCATCTTAAGATTTTTTCGTTCTACAGAATCTTTTGAAACGTCGTAACAAATATATTACCAAGTGAATATACCTCAAACACCTTAGAAGACTATGTTTGAATTATTGGGAAAGAATAGTACTTACTACTTCGTATTTTCCTTGAGGACGAACTTGTGTTAAGAAATGAGCTTGTGTTTGAGCTGGAACTTATGACTAAATTCGAGCTGGTGTTTGGATTTGAGATTGTGCTTTGATTTGCGGTTATGTTTCGCTGTGGGTCTGATTTGTTGCTGTGCTGAACGTCGTTATCGCTTTCTTCGCCGTCCCCCACTGCAGCAGTTAATATCTTTGATACACATGTTACCTCCGCTACTGGAACTGACAATCTATAAATTGATTTATGAATATCTTTGTTATGGCCCATAAAATTCGCCAACTTGTCTACCGTCGCATCCTCCACGTTTAACAAGGATGTATACGTAGCAATGTGTTTTCTTAAAGACGTGCCCCTCAAAGTACTTGGAATTTCAGCCCCACACTCTTCGGAAAATTTTTTGAGGAGGGTGCACGCTCTATAATATGGTTTAGCGAATTTTGATGTTATAAACTTTGCGAAAATATATTTATTATTGTTAGATATTCCTGCATCGGACCTATATTTAATAATTAGGTCTATCGCCTTTGTACATAATGGGCTCAGCAAAACGCTTACCGTTCTTCCCAATTTTCCTCGCATTGTCAAGCGAACGTATTGTTTTGCGAATGCTACAGACTCTTGCGACACTTTACCCAAAACATCATTTCCAATAGTTTCTAGTATACTATCTTTATTTAAATAATTGTCAATAGTAAGGCGTTCGATTTCGCCAGCCCGACGCCTATTGAATATTTGTATAAAAGTTAGTGTCGATTTCACTAGTTCTTTCCACAACTGTAAACTAAATTTTTTGTCTAGTACCGCAATAGCATCAAATATTTTATTTTTTAAGAATACATACAGTTTCTTTATATCACGCAGTGATGGAAATTTTTGTTTTTTCGTTCGCTTTTGAGTGATTTGGTCCTCTAACGCCTTTTTGTTTATAACTCGTATATCTTCTTCCCAGAGATCCAAGAAATATTTAAGTTCCTTAATTGCCTCTTCTGATTGCGTTTTTATTAGTTCTGCTTGTTGTGTTTTGCCGATTTTTTTAACTAGAGTTGTTAAGTGTGTTGCAACAGCAGGTGTTCGAAACCACTTTAGAGTATCATCCCACTTCGCAGTTTTTCTTAAAGCTTTAACACATGTATCAAATAATCTTGGCTTAAAGATGTCTTTTAATTGCGTAATGTAGAAATCGTCCCAGTAATCTTAACTCCGACCTGATCAAGTCGGTTTGATGACTTAGTGTATATTTCTCTGTCAGTTTATTAGCGTATATTATGACGAGCTCATCATAACGCAACACTTTTGCCACTTCATCACTTACAAAAACTGGAAATATGTCTGTTCTTAATGTAGGATTTGCTAATTTGTGAATAGATTGGGTTAATTTCCTGGCGTTTACTAGGTTATACCTTGAGTTTTTTTCGTTACTTTTATTGCATCTTCGCAAGTGCTTACGTAGCGTAACTTTTGAATAAAATCCTTTACATACATGGCAGCAACTGTAGTCATCAGCCGTATTTTTTTTATTAATCTGCTGTTGCCTGCTAACAATTAAAATCCCGCTATTGTGATCTGTTGAAGTCTTATGAAGGAAATCACCTTCTTTTCTTAATTTATCAATAATAACAAATCGCTCTTTTGATCTTGTTGGTAACTGTAGAGCTTCTTTAACTAACTTCTCAGACTTGTGCTTCAAGTACAAATGTCTAGCTATTTTAGTCTGCAGAGATTTACAGTATATGCAGAAATGTTTCTTTGAAATGGCGTTTCTGTGCGGGACTGTGATCTTAGGCAATTCCACAGGATTTTCAATTATTTCTACACTCTGCTCTTGATGTGTGAGGCTATTGTCAGAGATATTTGCATTAGTTGTGTCTGCTGTAGATTCAGGAAAATATTCTGAAACTGTGTTATTATTCGATATGGTTGTTTCTTTTGTACTGTTAAGCATGCTTTCAGTAAAAGATGGTCTTGATATTACAGGATTTCGTGGTTTTAAAAAATCGTTTTTCCCTTTTAAGTGATCCAAGTTGATTGCAGAAGTTTTTCCTACTATATGAAAGAGAGGGTCTACAATTGCCAAAGTGGGTGACGGTACTGAATCTGATTCGTTGCTGTGGAAAATAGGAGTTTTATCTGTTTGAATGCAAGTTGCCGAAAAGTTTGATATGTTTGGTGTTGCTACCGAAAATGTGCGATCTGATTCAATCGGTATTTGCGGGGGAGACACGTTCGAAACATTTGGTGTAGAAGATGAGCCAAATTTAGGAGAAGTATTATATTCGGACTCGGTATGTTCATCGACTATTGTGGCCAAAGCGTTGCTTAAAGGTGATACATTGGGCGTTATAATATATGTCGATGCACAACTTATGACAGGAGAAGCAGAGTTTAATGATATGTTTGAATTATTAACGTCAGAAGCAGTTTGTGCCTGTAGGGTTAAATTCGAGTCTTGTACAAATAATTGCATAGATGTTATATTTGAAACATTATTTCGTTCGAAATTTTCGACACAGTCAACTGTATATTTTTCGGTTATTTCAGTGTTTATTTGTGATTCCGGGTTTGTATTACAGATACGAGACGTTGATTTTTTGTAACATTCGCTTTTTGTATTTATAATAGCTGCAGTTTGATGTAAATCAGGTTTTTTCGAGATAGAGCTTAAGTAGAGTTCTGGCTCAAGTGGCATAGTTACAAAAGATACGCTACAAGAAGATGTAATGTTGGCACAAAAATCTGATGTTAGCTTTTTTTTCGTGTTGTTTTCCACAAACAACGCAACTGAAGATGATACAGGTTCTTCAGACGACAACCGTAGGTTAGTACTTGCAGAATTATTAAGGCCGTTTGTCGATTGTTTATTTTTTTGAATTGGTTTCTTGTTTCTAGCACGAAGATTATTTCTTGTCGTAGATCGTAATGATCTTAAAACTTTACTGGGTTCAACAGAATTGTTGATTTCTTTTTGTTTTTCAGATGAAGTTAAAGGCAATATGTTCGTCAACTTGTGTTTACATTCGATAAGATCTTGCTTTTTATCTGAAATTCGAATATTACATATACATAGTTGTCAACAGAGTTTTCTTAACCTTTGAATTTAATACATCAGAGATTCTAAGCAGAACTTTAAAAAAAAAACAACTGCTGGGAGTTCAAAATAATTGAATTAACACCTACTGAACGATTAAAATACAAAAACAACACAGACAAATTCGACCAATTGTACAGACACACACAGTAGATATATACAAAAAATTAAACAAAACAGTAATTAATAGCCGGCATAACCTATAACTATTGGCGTTAAAAATAAACTTTTGATGTGAAAGTATTTTTATAAAAAAGTATATTTAGATGTATATTTATATACTTAATTAAGTTATTTATATACTTAATTATATTATTATTGTATATTGGAAATTGATGTTTATTTTTTTTTTTGTTACATCCCTAATGTTACGAAATTATTATTTGACATATTGTCATTATATTTCAAGTGAAATTTATTTGCTAGGTGGTTAAGCAATGTCTATATGCATTTCATTGGTGCTTTAACAAATCGATAGTAGACTTTAACCACAGTTTTGAAAAGTCACAAACTTCTTATCTTATGCATATACTTTTAAAAACTATTTGAGAATCTACAAATTATTTTCAAATATCACACTATGCATATGCTTGTGTGATTTTTGAAAACAATTTGTAGATTCTCATATAAAATTCTCAAATTGTTTTCAAAAGTATATGCATAAGATAAGAGGTTTGTCAAAACTGGTTAAAGTCTACTGACGATTTGGTAAAGAATCAATGAAATGCATATAGACATTGCCTAACCACCTAGCAAATAAATTTTACTTAAATCCCTAATTATGGTCAGCAAAGTTGACTGAAATATCGGAATAAATTTGTAATGTAAGAATTAAAAGTCAGCATTTTTAATTAATAATTTTTACATATGACCTTAAGCAGAAAAATAAAGTACCCTGCAATGTATTAATTTTTTTTATTAATCACAAATTTTAAAAAGCCTCTTCTCCAAAGGGCTGGTTCAGAAATATATTTTTCCAAAAAGTGCTTTTTCTAAAAAAGTATGTATTAAGACAGTAACTTTTCTGCAAAATACTTTTCATAAGCTCGTTTGTATTATTGTATTTTATACTTTAATAATATTTCAATTGGGACCAAAAATTTCAAAATTTTGATTTCGGGGTTAGACAGTTGAATGTTATTTGGTTCATACAATTAACCAAACAACTGTTTTTATTCATTTTGTTGGTATTAGAAATTCAAAAGAAATCGTAAAGACTAAACTAAACTTTTCTTTGTTACATAAAATAAACAACTAACGCAAAGTCTTTCTGTTTTGCTTATAAAATAAACATATTTCATATTTTTAAAGTTGGCATTAGAAATCTGAAAAGCCAAAAAGACTGCTTAAGAGTTGTAAATTTATAATTTTTTTGGAAATGTTAGAGTAAGAAACTAACACAAATTTATTTCTTTTTAATCAAACATTTTTTATGTCTAAAAAAGAAAGAAATTAATAGTAAAAATTAGAAATATCAAAAAGATGGGTTTAGCATTGAAACGAATGTGTATACATATGTGTCCTTCCTTCTAACAGTGAACTATCTCCTTGTAATTAAATTTCGAGAAGACGAGACGACTTTAGAGCATATTGCGTAGGAAAAAAATACAATTTTCTTTTTAAGTGTTTCTGTATTATATATTCTATGCGATTTTGGTCCAAATATTGGAGTTGCTTCACTGTTACTACGAAATATATGACTAAGTGTGATATTACTTTAGAAGAATATGGAGTTACACCTCTGTTACAATAAACATCAGATATATACTCCAGATATACATCGGTGAGAGGTATATAAGATTCGGCATAGCCGACTACAGCACTTTTACTTGTTTTGGCATAACGCTATATGTGGAAAACTACAGCTGATAAAAAAGGAGTGCAGATTAGCGTTCAGCGTTAAAAATAGTTGAAGAAATTACTTCCATTTCTGACGAAAGAAACATTTTTCGAAATTTTGTAAACATTTAAATGTACGTTTGAACATAGCAACCGCAACCTGTTGCAACTCAATTATGTGTCTTGAAAAAGTTAGCTAGTTATTTTGCTCACAAGTTATACAAGCGCTTTGCTAAACAAGAAGCTTGCATATCCGTTTAAATACTTTATGATTCAAAAAAGATCAAATATATCAGCTCTGAATCTGTCTTTTTTGGATTTCTTTTAAAAATATTAATTATGGTATCACCTTAGCATGTTTTATTATTTTTAATACTAACTTAATTTTTTTTGAACTGTAAAATAAGTTTTATTAACAAAAATAAAAAACAAACAAAAATTAGTTTGATTTAGTTACTTTTATATACCAAAACCATACGAAACAAGAAAAAGTACTATATAGTAAATTTCATTATTATTTAATTACTTTAATATATCAAAATAAGTTAAATTTTTACATCTCCGAAGTTGTCTCTTTTTGCTTTCTTGGTTACTAATGCCAATAAACTTCTTTCCAATGTCAAATATGTGTAGTTTATAAACAAACATTATTTTTTTCAGTTTGTTACATTTATGTAACAAAATAAGATTAAATTGTCCTATTTTATTTGTTTTAAATCCCAATTATATTCTTCCTGAAGCAAAAAGTAGTTAAAGATATCAAAAAACGAAAACTAATAACACCAAAAATATAATAAATTTTTTTTTCCTAAAATTGCCTTTTTATTGTTTAATAGAATTGTATAATTTCATTACAAAAATATTCAAATCACATACAAACACATTTTGTAATTCTTTATAAACACTATTGTCTGAAATTTTTAAGCATTGGAATAAAAGAAATATCTGCTATGTATATATTATAAATTTTTTCCGCGTATACGAGTACATATCCCTGTGTAGCTTTTTTTTTAGAAAATTTGGATTATTCATATATATTATATACTGTATATATGTATAAAGCAAGTTTTCTAAAAAGGATACACATGGATATGTAACGCGGGGAAAATTCATATGTTAAGATAAATCGGTTAAACTCTGAATATATTCCTATACATAGTATATATTTCTTTTATTCCAATACTTAAAAATTTCAGACAATGAAGTTTATAAAGAATTACACAATGTGTTCGCATGTGATTTGAATATTTTTTGTAATGAAACTATACAATTCTATTTTATTTTAATTTATATTGAGCTTGAGGCTTATTTTTATAAAAATTATTTATTTTATATTTAGTTCAATATTTCGATATCCTCTGGATATCTTCTTCAGGATAAAATTATTTATAATAATTTAACAATAACAAAATTTTTTATAAATTATATAAACTTAAATATTTTTGTTGTTTTTTGTTTTTATATAAAAAAAAAATTGAAAATGAATGAAAAATTTTTATTTGAAAAATTTAAACTCTTTTCTTGAAGGTATTTTATTTATTATAATTCTTCTTGCCTATAAATTCAGACTTATTTTCTTCTTTTTTTTTTTTGTTTCTTGAAATTCTTCTTCTAATCTTGCTCTTCTCTTTTAAAAAACGTATTTCTAATTTCACTATCTTGACGGTTTTTTTGATAATCTTGTATCTTAATTTATTTCTTGAATTTATTCTGATTCTTACTCGTGCTCTTCTTCTGCAGTATATTGTTCTATTTTTTCAGCCTTTGATTATTTTATTTTAATTTATATAGGGCTTGAGGCTTATTTTTATAAAAATTATTTAATTTATATTTAGTTCAATATTTCGATATCCTCTGGATATCTTCTTCAGGATAAAATTTATTTATTTATTTTATTATTTTATTTATTTATTTAATTTTATTCTGAAGAAGATATCCAGAGGATATCGAAATATTGAACTAAATATAAAATAAATAATTTTTATAAAAATAAGCCTCAAGCTCAATATAAATTAAAATAAAATAATCAAAGGCTGAAAAAATAGAACAATATATTATACAATTCTATTAGACAACTTCGGAGATGTAAAAATTTAACATATTTTGATATATTAAAGTAATTAAATAATAATGAAATTTTCTATATAGTACTTTTTCTTGTTTCGTATGGTTTTGGTATATAAAAGTAACTAAATCAAACTAATTGTTGTTTGTTTTTTATTTTTGTTAATAAAACTTATTTTACAGTTCAAAAAAAATTAAGTTAGTATTAAAAATAATAAAACATGCTAAGGTGATACCATAATTAATATTTTTAAAAGAAATCCAAAAAAGACAGATTCAGAGCTGATATATTTGGTCTTTTTTGAATCATAAAGTATTTAAACGGATATGCAAGCTTCTTGTTTAGCAAAGCGCTTGTATAACTTGTGAGCAAAATAACTAGCTAACTTTTTCAAGACACATAATTGAGTTGCAACAGGTTGCGGTTGCTATGTTCAAACGTACATTTAAATGTTTACAAAATTTCGAAAAATGTTTCTTTCGTCAGAAATGGAAGTAATTTCTTCAACTATTTTTAACGCTGAACGCTAATTTGCACTCCTTTTTTATCAGCTGTAGTTTTCCACATATAGCGTTATGCCAAAACAAGTAAAAGTGCTGTAGTCGGCTATGCCGAATCTTATATACCTCTCACCGATGGTAGAGGTATATATCTGATGTTTATTGTAACAGAGGTGTAACTCCATATTCTTCTAAAGTAATATCACACTTAGTCATATATTTCGTAGTAACAGTGAAGCAACTCCAATATTTGGACCAAAATCGCATAGAATATATAATACAGAAACACTTAAAAAGAAAATTGTATTTTTTTCCTACGCAATATGCTCTAAAGTCGTCTCGTCTTCTCGAAATTTAATTACAAGGAGATAGTTCACTGTTAGAAGGAAGGACACATATGTATACACATTCGTTTCAATGCTAAACCCATCTTTTTGATATTTCTAATTTTTACTATTAATTTCTTTCTTTTTTAGACATAAAAAATGTTTGATTAAAAAGAAA
This sequence comes from Linnaemya tessellans, assembly GCA_951800035.1. Lineage (NCBI taxonomy): Eukaryota > Metazoa > Arthropoda > Insecta > Diptera > Tachinidae > Linnaemya > Linnaemya tessellans. Next base: position 106,378,516 of record OX637532.1, on the reverse strand, counting down.
TAAATTTGTGTTAGTTTCTTACTCTAACATTTCCAAAAAAATTATAAATTTACAACTCTTAAGCTGTCTTTTTGGCTTTTCTGATTTCTAATGCCAACTTTAAAAATATGAAATATGTTTATTTTATAAGCAAAACAGAAAGACTTTGCGTTAGTTGTTTATTTTATGTAACAAAGAAAAGTTTAGTTTAGTCTTTACGATTTCTTTTGAATTTCTAATACCAACAAAATGAATAAAAACAGTTGTTTGGTTAATTGTATGAACCAAATAACATTCAACTGTCTAACCCCGAAATCAAAATTTTGAAATTTTTGGTCCCAATTGAAATATTATTAAAGTATAAAATACAATAATACAAACGAGCTTATGAAAAGTATTTTGCAGAAAAGTTACTGTCTTAATACATACTTTTTTAGAAAAAGCACTTTTTGGAAAAATATATTTCTGAACCAGCCCTTTGGAGAAGAGGCTTTTTAAAATTTGTGATTAATAAAAAAAATTAATACATTGCAGGGTACTTTATTTTTCTGCTTAAGGTCATATGTAAAAATTATTAATTAAAAATGCTGACTTTTAATTCTTACATTACAAATTTATTCCGATATTTCAGTCAACTTTGCTGACCATAATTAGGGATTTAAGTAAAATTTATTTGCTAGGTGGTTAGGCAATGTCTATATGCATTTCATTGATTCTTTACCAAATCGTCAGTAGACTTTAACCAGTTTTGACAAACCTCTTATCTTATGCATATACTTTTGAAAACAATTTGAGAATTTTATATGAGAATCTACAAGTTGTTTTCAAAAATCACACTAGCATATGCATACAATTGTTTTTAAAAGCATATGTCAAATTGTTTTTAAAAGTATATGCATAAGATAAGAGGTTTGTGACTTTTCAAAACTGTGGTTAATTTGGTAAAGCGCCAATGAAATGCATATAGACATTGCTTAACCACCAACAAATAAATTTCATTTATATATAATAGTATAGTGACAACAATGTGTCAAATAAAAAATTTCATAAAATTAATTATATATGAAAAAGTAAATATATAATATAACAACTATTTCCACTTACCACTTTTTTTAATAATTATTGCGGCATACCTTCCACCCTTAACTTTTGCAACGCATTCGGATGCATTTTTCAAGCTCACACTAGTTGATGGTGTTACGCAAAGATCTCCATTCTCATACTTAATTAGATAATAGCACCTTCAACATAAATGCAAAGATTTTATATTAGATATGAGTAATGTAAAAATTTAAACTTACCCATCTTTCGGCTGCAATTTCGATACATTCCTTGAAACTTTAGCTGTAACAACATAAAAATTTTCAAATGAAGAAAGAAATTGGCAAGTTTTTCATCATCCTTACCTTTCTTATATAAATCCATTTCTTTATGTGTTTTAGTTTACTTTTCGCAGGAAAACTACACTATAATTAAAATTTAAGCAATTATTTTAAAGTTGTTAAAAAAACTGTACTTTAAAAAAGACCAGCCGTTTGCTTTTGCATAAACTACTCCAAGCACTTCTTTTCTTCTAATGAAATTGAATTTTAAAATTTTAAGCACGCTACACATGAATCTCATATACAATTTACCGTTATACAAGTGCTGCCAATATATTTCGTTAATCCATCGACTTAGAATAAAGCGATAATGAAAGGTAAGCGTTTTTCACCCTTAAGTCTGCGTCTTAACGTTTGTTCATACATACTTATATGCAAGCAAATGCATATATTCCATCTTCTCATATTCCATACCGATAATTTATGCAATTATAAAAAAGTTATTGACTATTGGCTTGTTGTCATGAATATATATTTACATAAATATTGATCCCATCCTTCATATAAAAAAGTTTAATATGTGAAGCATAAAACTTGTTTATATGAAAAAACATATTGGCTTTTTCTGCAAAATTATACACTAACTACAAAAATTTGCGTGTACTTTTTTTAATTCCAACATTTTGCTTTAATTGCCAACAAATTTTTTTATATTAACAATTTTTATGTTTTAACATTTTAAATTTTAATATGTTTATATGTGACGTGGAGAAGTTAACCATGCGATAAAGAAACAAATTCTTTTCAAAACCAATGGATAATCCACATATTTATGTGTTATATGTATATATTTAAAACATATCATATGTTAGCCATATATATACATATGTATGTATGTACGCCAAATAAAGAGCTTTTACACATAATTCCAATAAAAAGGTTGTACAACTTAAAACTTTTATAACTGCTTAATATATGGGAAGGTTTACTTATATTAAAATTAATTTAAGTACACTAATTTAGTTTAGTAAAGCTTTATTTTAGATAAATTTTATCTAAACTCATGTAACTTAAATTTCTAAAAAGCTTAAAAGGTTCTGCTGCTGAAAAAAATTGTAAAAGCAGGTACAACTAACCACATGGCAGCCAGGACGCATTAACAACAGGTGCCCTCGAGAGCTCAGGTGGCAACAATTCCCTTTATGTTTACCCTATCAATACATGGTTAAATGAAACTTGACGACGTTCGTTTAATTTTATATAATTAAAAGATATCAATAAAACATATTAAAATATTAAAGCTTTTTATCAAAAATGTGATATAAAATTACTAATAATACCTGTGGTTTCACTTATTTTATTCTTTCCCTTCATTTTTTTTAACTATTTCCCTAAATATGTTTGACATCACAAATATATTTTTGTTGAATACACATTATCTTATGGCTACCCAGTGTTGATGTGCTTTGCATGACAGTATTGATTATGCTTATGCATTTTATATTAAGTTTTATAACCGCAAAATTCTGATTAAAAACGCCGAAAGATATCACCCAAGCTACATTAAATACGCAAGATGGCCATGACTTTACACAAGCAACCACACCCTTGGTTGTTGTATTTGATTTCGTAGTAATGCTACCTTATGATAAGCGTTGTCAATTCGGTGCTTTTCGTCCCCTTTTTAGTGCTTTTTGAACTCTATTTTTTAATTTAGTACTCGGTCCCTTTCTTAAATTACTTTTGATGCTTTCTTCTTTGTGACGGCGGCATTGAACCCAGAATTCAAACATTTTTATAAAAAATGAAGAAAAGATATCAAAATTGCATAAACAAGAACTGTTATCGCAATCAACCAAAACAACTAACACATATTTTGTAAATACATGAAAAGTTAGCTTTTCAATTTGGCTTCAACTTTCTTTTAAAAATCCTGTACCAATCTAACAAACGATGATTTTTCTTAAGAACTAAAATATGGAATCAATTGTGTTTTCTAACGGAATTAAAGTCTGAGACATGGATGTATATGTTGTTTGATATCTAAAAATATAATAAAAGGTTCAATATTATTTTTCAATAACACTGAAATATTTTAAATTCAATGCTCTTTTTAGAAAAACTTATGCCATATACTTATAAGATTGTACGTACATATGTATGTATGTATCACAATGTTATATTACCATTGAAATCCTATTGGAGAGATAATTTGAGTATATATTATCAGTTAATGCTGATAAACTAATTATAGTTTAGCTAATTTTATTTGCTGGCAATCAATCCCAATTTTTTCTACGCATCAATCAGCAACTTCTACCATCCTTTTCATGCTGCATATAACTACATATACTAGAAATTCAATGTATGTATATTGTAATGTCTCATAAGAATAAACAAGGTTGATAATTACTTCTGAGAGCCCGTTTGTACAGAAAACAAACGAATAATTTATATAAGAATAATTTCAAATTCAAAAAAAAAACTAAAAACATATGATTTGTTTTTCAGAAACGTAAAATCGCTTAAATGGTAACACTTCTATGTTTAATTGTGCAAATCATGAATTTGGTAGCGTTTGCAAAACAAAAGTAGCCATGTACTTTCCCTGATCGATCTGTTTTTATTCAGGGATGGTACCTTTATTTTTCTTAAAATAAATATTTATATATATTGCATTCTTAATTAATGTAATTAACAATATGTTAAATTTCATTACTTAGCGCAGTCTTATATCGCATCAAGGTACATTTAATGATTTACTGGCTTCCTTGCAAGTCTGCATTTTTATTCATGTTAGCTGTCAGAAAATTGGTGTCGTTATTTTAAAATATCTATACTTATTCACCATCAACATATTCAAATAAGAAAATTAGGAACTGACCTCGCGATTCTGCCGTTTGTTTTAAATTTGCTTTTGAACTATATGTTTAAACATACTCTTTGTAAAAAAACGTATCAAAACAATATACATGTTTGCGCCATTTCATTGCGTATTATTTTGAATTTGAGCAAAACTAGTATACTTAACTAAATGTACACAGCTGGAAGAAAAACAGCTATAGCAAAGTAAAATATTTTGCAAAAGAGATTTACATATTTCATTACAGCAGGGAATATTTTAAAGTATAATAATAAAAAGCACATTGTGAAATTACAGCATCAATTTCTTCATATGTTTTGCTCTCAGTTGTTCGATTTATATTATAATATAGGTATTATAACAAACAAATTAGGACAAAGTTAATTGTTTTGTTTTAGTACATGCATACAGAATGTAAAAATATATAAAACTTTTTGTCATTTTGCTTAAAACGCTTTCGACATGTACTGCTTATATTTCATTCACTGATGTTAATTACGATTCTTTTTACAGTCTTACGGGAAACTGGTATTCATATATATCAATACCCATCCCTGATAGCAAATCAAACATATTTTTATGTCAAATACATTCAAGATGATTACACATATTTTTTTGAAATAGAATTTTTATGAGGTGGTGTCAATCTCAAACCATCAGAGAAGCATCGGGTTTTTTGAATATCTGTCGTTTTATTAAAAATAATTTTAGTAACAAACACAATTATTTATAATTGTAATTATTGTCAAAAGTTGCAGTAATTTAAACCTTAGTAGTTTTATATTGTAATAATTTGCAAAGATATATCCTAACTAAAGGGACTGTCGGAAAACATCACATGTTCTCTCCATACCACCGCATATTAATTGTCTTGCTTTGCTGTTGTTAAAATCGTTGGTTCCCATTGCCACTAGTTTTGAATCGCCGTTAGTCAAAATTTTAAACGGCGTTGGCCGGCACGTTATACTTTTCGTCGCTAACACAACAAATTTTAACGAATGCATGGCAACGCTAAAATGTTGGTATGCTGTTTGTAATTAACAAATTCTACACTTAAAACCTATATACCAATAAAATTATAAAGAAAAAACAATGCAGAGGACCAAATAATCATTGTGAAATAATAAAACAAAAACTATCGAAAACTGGCTTCAAAGGGAAATGGCTTCAAAGGGTTCGCAAAAACCGTAAACTTTTAAGGACAGTCCTCAGAAGTCCAAAATGTCTTAATATTGCCTGGTGGAATGAAAAACTGGCTTCAAGTTGCCTGGTGTGAATACATATATATATATATATATTGTATATATATATATATATATATATATATATATATATATATATATATATATATATATATACACTCAAAATATTCTTTACGTAAAATTAACTGAAATTGTCATATAAAATAAATGAATATTCGATTAAAAACCGGTCAACTTATTATTCATTTAACTTTAACAAAAATATCATTTAGTTTTAAATGTTAAAAAATTAACAGACTTAAATCTGTAAAAAATATTGCTTTTCTCTTTTATTTTGTTAGCTCAAAGAGAAATAGTATTGTTTGAATCAGTTAAAATTAAAATTGCTTAAAATTTTAAATGATTGTTCATTTAAGAATTATTACGGAATACTTCTTGAATGAAGTACATTCCGTTTCTTTAATAATATTGTGAATATACTTACAAATAAACAACGGACAATATTGAAAGCAACAGAAAATCCGTATTAATGTGTAGTTAGTTTTTTGAATGACTGTTAGAATCAGTTAAAAATAAATTTGCTTACATTTTTAAATGCTTATGCATTTAAAAATGACTGAACGGAAAACTTCTTGAACAAAATACATTCCGTTACTGTCATAATTTTGTCAGTGTATATATATATATATATATATATATATATATATATATATATATATATATATCTAAAATTAATATCTATATCAACAATAGCCCATTTTCATTACTGGTGAAAAAACTATCGCCATCGTATAAGTAGTTTCGGAAAATAATTATGGAATAATAATCAAGAGGGAGAGTAACTTTTGGAAATATTTACTTAATTAAATGTACTTATTAAAATATGTACAAAATAATTTCACTTCTAAATGAATATAAGAAAATTTAATAATTCTCATATTTTGTTTTGTTGAAAATATTGGTGTGTGGAGAAATTGATAAAAGAATCCTGAACAAATGATACTGCGGCATCGAAATTATTGGTTCGTTCCGCACGTATATGAATTAAATATTTGAAATACATTCTACACTAAATAAAAATTAATAAAATTTGTGTGGAGTAAAAAGTTCCAAAATCTAATGTTCTTCCATGTCTCTAAAACATATTAACATAATATTTTTTCGAGTTCAGTAATGAAAAACTAATTAAGGGAACCCTTTCGTCATACTTAATTTATTTCAATAAAATACAGATTTATTAAACAGCAGGTATTGTCGACGTAATAAATTTGTTATAATGGGAATACCACAGTCCTAGTAATATATTTAATGATGTTTTTAACTGAGTGACTGATTATGACTCAATCATACTTAAACTTACCAAAACACATCGGGTACGTAAAACAATTAACACTTTTTATTATTTTTCCAAAAACTAAACATACTCTAGTGTTTTCGTTTTCGCTATTGCATATTTTTTATTGTGTATGGCTTTGCTTTGAGCTCAGAGAGATAATTAAGCTGTTATACCCACATACGAACGAACATGTGCCCTCTTTGTACTCGCATCAGTTTCGTGCCATTCTTTTACTTTTAACCACCACTATTTGTAGGAAAATGCTGCTGCATTAATTGAAAATGTGCAATGTTTTTATTGCGGCATTGATAAATTACCTTGACACATACAAAAACAACTACAATAATGGCAGCAGCAGAGGAACATCCCATTTTAACATTTGGCTGTCAATTTTTACAGTTTATCTTCTAAATAACTATTCGATTAAGACTTTTTTTTGGATTTTGTTCACATTTTTCTTTCCTTTTATTATTTTGCACTGGATGATCGTGTATGTCCTGCTATGGAATAATTATTTAACCTAGAGGAAATTGTTATATTTCACTAGACACAAAATTTTAAGTTGAACAAAAGTGCGCACTACGGCACGTGCCACGAAATAGAGGCGAATGTGTTAATACCTTTACAAAAAGTATCTGTGATGCACTCCATTCAATAAATGTAACTTTCTCTGTCTGCTTTTTGATATGTTGAGAATTTCTTTCGGAAGAGGATGGAACAATTATTTAATGATATTGTGTTGGGAAAATAACTTTGCAAATTAAAAGTTTGTTTAAAATTTTTATTGGAAACTCAATATATGTATGTTATATATATTTGTATATATTTTCTCTATAACAGTCATTAAAACTATAAACAGCAATGCTATAATTGATTGGTAGTTCCCAAAAAATATTTGGCATAATAATCTGAATGAAGTAAAAGGAAAGGAAAGTTCAGAGATTGGATCCGCGATCAGTCATAAATGTGGTGCCGAATTTTTCTGATCTGCCTTGGTGCGACCGTGCCATAGCACTCTCACTGAGCAGCGATTGACACTGTAATGCATTAAAAGCATTTTCCTTCGTCGTCCTCGTAGAAAAAGGTCAACATATTAACAAATAAGTAAAAACGTTCGACCTGGTCGAATCTTAAATACCCTCCAAATATGCTTTAAGACATTTCCGTGCCCAATCTTAAAACTCTATACAGGGTCACTCCGAGAGAGTCCAAGGGGGAGACATCTCACCTAAATCGTAAAAACGAAGTTTTCGGAGTAGTTAAGCGTAGAAAAAAAAGTTTTTTTAAAAGGTTATTTCGATGGTAAAGGGTAGTTTAGGGGCAGGGTAGGGAAAGATCAAAGAACATATTACCTTCCTCGTAAATGGTTTAACATTTAATGTTTAAGGAATGTAGGCTTAAGGAATACAATTTGTTAAATATTGACACTATTTTTGTATGTAAAATGTGACTTCAACGCTCACTAAAGAGGGCGGGGACCAAAAATAGACTATATCGTATTTTCCACAGACGAATGTATGGACATTGCTAGATCGTCTTAGACTTCATCACTGATGAAGAATATATATATTTTATGTGGTCCAATTCTTTTTGGAGGGTATTAAAACTGTACCTTGTCGGGCACGCTCTGGCAAGGGCCGTAAGGGAGACATTTCACCTCCGCCACAAAACACAAAAAATTTTTTTGGGATAGTTAGGCGTAAAAATACTTTTTTTTTATAGGGGCACAGGAGGAGCAGAGGATAGGGCAGAAGAGGATCAGGTTACATCTCAACTTCGTCATAATAGCTTAAAAATGTTATTTTTAAAGAATGTAGGCTTAAGTAATACAATTTGTTAAATGTTTACTCTATTTTTGGATATAATAACGCCCACTAAGCGGGCGGGGACCAAAAATAATTCTTTTTTTATCTTGTGGCTCCAAGTTTAAGGCGTTAAACCTTTCGTGATATAAAAATATATCATTTGCTTAACAAAATCACAAAAAAAAACTTTAAAAATCATGTTGATTTTTAGAGGTTGGTTTAGTTCTTCTTAGAGGAACTTTTTTCCCTCTAGTCCGATTTAACCCATCTCCGAACTTCACCTGTGCTATCCTTCAAGATATATTTGTACCAAATTTCAACGAACTTGAGCTGTGCTAGCCTTCAAGAATTATTTATAACAATTTCCCAGTGTTCGAGTCTTTTTGTTTGGAATGTATCGTGATTTTCACAGACGGCCGTACATGGCCAGATCGTCTAAGATTTCATCCCAAATCAAGAATATATATGCCTTAGGGGGTTTCAGGTGGTTATTTCGCTACGTTATACACGGAACGACAAAATAAATTTACCCTCCAATTCTTTTTTGGAGGGTATAAAAACATGTTCTCATTTTGCTTCATCTGTCTTCTGGTTTTTCTGAATTTCAATACCACTCCATTTAAGCTCATTTCCAACCCATCAGTCCTATGAATAAAGTCTCTAGCTTTTCTGGGGGCTGTACAAAACAACGCACATTCGTCATCGCTATTTATAAGAATCCAGAATATAGGTATATATTTGAATTTGAATATTTAAGAAAATAACACCATTAACCCTTAAGCGAAGACCAGGTCCTGGCCAGACATTTTTGTGATTTTTTTATATATTTTACATAGAAAGAATTTTTTATGAATTCCTCAATAAAGATATTTTATACAATAAAAATAAAAAACTGTTATAACTTTTCATTTCTGGGCGCGGCAGTCACTCTTAAGAAGTTTTTATTCACGAGTGAATTACCAGGGCCTAGCCGGGCCCTATATCATCATGTATAAAAAATAAATGGTTATTCCGATATCAGTCTGACGAAGCAGCAGTAATAACAGATATTTGGAACTTGCTAAATATAAATCTTAAAATATCAGGAAAATGTTACAGTCGTTTAGCAATTTTTTCAGTTCAGAGCTTCGTTCTCTCAGTGCATACCTTCAAAGCATTCAAATTATGGTGGAGATGTAACGCAAAAACTCATTTCCCATTTTAAGATATTATTTATACAGGGGGGGAGCAGGGCCATATTCAAGCAGAAAAATGGAGAAAATGAGCTAATGTGGCTGGCAATGCGCTACAAAGGTTCGGAAAGAACAATCGTTGCTGATAATTTTTTTACGACGCTTGATTTATATAGGCAGCTAAAGCCTATCGGTCTTGGCTACGTCGGCACCCTCAGAAGCAACAAGCAATGTATTACAATAGCTATGAAAAAAACAACTCAAAAAGGGGATGCATTGTTATGTTATGGAACTAGTCGATGGACATTGTCACTTTTTTACATGATTGAAGCAATGGGCTTAACTTCATACATAATATATGTATAACGAAAATATGTCAGTGAAGAAGACAGAAGGTGCCAGAAGAAAATTTTTATTTCGACTTTCTGAACACTTGTTTACCCTTGCGTTGAAGAACGAAGTAAGAACAAAATGAATACAGCAAATTTCGGTAGTAGATCGGGAATAGAATAATTTTTGAATAAAACATTTCAGGTAGCGAGAATCAAAACAAATTATTTGCAATACATAAAAATTTTTCATATATTGCAGATATTTTGAATCAAGAAACCGGCAATGGTGTGTTGAATGACAAATCAGAGTGCGCTCTTTCTGAAGATGTACACAATGTAAAGAGTAACACTAGATTGTTCTGCAAGTTTTGTAAAAATCCTGTTTGCCTTCTGCATTTCAAATGTAATTATGCTCTAAATGTAACCAAGGCTGTATATGATCTTCTGAATATGCCCTCCATTTTAAAGATTCGGCTGAATTTTTTTCTTGTTTACCTTAGTTTATTTTTTCGAATTGTGCAACTTTTCGAGTATAAATAATATATATAGTTTATTTCAAAAACCTTTAAGAATATTTTATTAATTTGCATGCACTACCAATTGAAGTCCATAAAATATACAAGAGGTCCCAGCCAGGCCCTGGGGTTCGTTTATGTAAAATCATGCTTAAGGGTTAAAAAGTTTGATGTACTGATTTCTTTCTGATGACCATATTATTTGTAGCCTTCACAAAAAAGTGAAAGGGTATACTAGGTTTGTCATTCCTATATGTAATTTCTTCAATATTAATATGGGACTCCATAACGTATATATATTCTAGATCCTTATGAATAGCGATGACGATTGAGCGATGTCCGTCTGTCTGTAAGTTTTTTCCAATCTCTCGGAAATGCTAGAGACTTCGTTCTTGGTCTGATGGATTAGAAATGAGCTTAAATAGAGTGGTATTGAAATTCAGAAAAATCCGAAGTACGGTTCCAGAGCTGGGAAGCTTACACCTATTTCTAGACGCAAAATTAAGTACCAAAACCAATTATTTTTTTGCTTGTTTGTTAAATAAACCTATTTCACATTTTGGGAAGCTTCAAATATGTATTAAAAACTAAAAAAATAAAATTTTTTTTCCAGGGATGGGATATTGGAAGTATTTTTTTGGTACATGCAATATTTTTTTGTACATGTAATAACCAAAATTGTTGCAAAATTTTAGTATTCTTAAACAAAACATCTTTACCTTATCAAGATTTGCATTGACAAAAAAATTTAATAAAATTTAAAATTCGTTTCCAGGGTTGGGAAATTGAAATTTTTTATACATAAAAGCAACAAAAACGGCAATTGACCTTGTGTTCTTTTGCTAACTAAAAGTATTTTAAATTGAATTAATATTCTATAGGCTAATTGTTCGAAATTTTAATTTAAATCTCAGAAAGACACGATAAATATTCCAAGATTTAAATTAAAATTTCGACCAATTAGCCTATAGAATCTTAATTCAATTTAATATAGCAATATAAAATGTTCGTTAAAATTCTTACTACATACAAATTTAAGCTATGGCTTGAGCTACCAATAATAAAAAAATTGGAAAAACGTTCACATGTACTTAAGTATAAAATTCAAACCAAAAAAGTTTGACTTAGGTATGATGGAAAAAAAAATTCAGAAAAATGGAACATGAAGAAAAAATAATCAAACGGTAACACGGGTGTTATAACAATAATATGTTAACATCAGGTTGATACAGTTCTCGTATCCTTTTTCACAATAAAATTTGTGTAAATAGAAACTGTTATCAGGTTCAACTAAGCTACGTAATAAGTGGTGACAAACACAATACATATGAGCACTGATGATGAAAAGGTTGCGTCTTTCGAAAACAGCTGTTCTGCTCTGCTGTGTAAGTTGAATAACAAAAACTGATGTTGACTTGCCTTTGTGCCTTGGAATATTTATCATGTCTTTCTGAGATTTAAAATTAAAATTTCGAACAATTAGCCTATAGAATCTTAATTCTATTAAATTGAATAATTGAGCAATTAAAATTATTACTACAAAACTATTTTATATTTTAGGACGAACAAAATTGGTATTAAAAATTTAAAAAAAAATAAATAAAAATTTCGAACCCAGGGTTGGAAAAGTGCAAAAAAAATAAAATTTCACTTCTAGGGTTGGGAAGTTGAAAGTTTTTTTGGTACATGGAATATATTGTTGTACATGGAAGTGACTAAAATAATTGCAAATTTTAAGTTTTTCTTAAACAAAACGACTTTATACCGAATGAAGATTAGCATTGGTAAAGAATAATTAAAATTTCGCTTACAGGGCTGGGAAATTGAAATATTTTTCATACATAAAAGTAACCAAAAAGGCAACTACGTCGGTTTTTTACTAATTAAATATATATTTTAGTTCAGTAAAAAAAATTTTGTATCAAAAATTAAAATAAAGATCAAAATTTAGATTCCAGAGTTGGATAACTGCACTATTTTGTAGTACATGAAACTGACATATATGGTTACAAATATTAAGTTTTTCTTAAATAAAACTATTCCATGCCTCATTAAGAGTTGCATTGGTAAAAAACCAACAAAATTAAAATTTCGTTTCCAGGGTTGGGAAATTGAAATGTATATTCTGCATAAAAAAAACACAATTGACGTTGTGGTTTTTACTAATTAAAACTGTTTTATAATTCAGGAAGCATTACAAATCTTAAAAAATCAAAATTTCGACTCCAGGGTTGAACAAATGAAATATTTTATGGTACATGAAAGTGACCAAAAAGTTTAAAAATTTTAATTTTTTTGTCAAGTAAAACTATGTTACACCTCACTAAGAATTGCATTGGTAAGAAAATACAAATTCGCTTCCAGAGTTGGAAAATCGAAATATTTTTGGTGCATAAAAGTACCCACATGAATTCCAAATTTTGTGTTTTTAATGAGTTAAACCTCTTTTATATTTCAGAAAAAATAAAATTAGTGTTAAAAAATTAAAAATTCAGTTCCAGTGTTGGAAAACTGAAATTTTTTGGTACATGAAAGTACCCACATAAATTCCCAATTTTGGTTTTTATACCCTCCAAAAAAGAATTTGGAGGGTATATTCACTTTGTCATTCCGTTTGTAACGCATCGAAATATCCATCTCAGACCCCATAAAGTATATATATTCTTGATCAGTGATGAAATCTAAGACGAACTGAGCATGTCCGTCCGTCCGTCTGTGGAAATCACGATTCAGTCCAAACGAAAAGAGCTAGACTCTTGAAATTTGGCATAAATATATTTTAAAGCTTAGAGCAGGTTAAGTTCGAAGATGGGCTAAATCGGGCAAGAGGGAAAAAAGTTCCCCTAAGAAGAACTAAACCAACTCAGAAAAAACAACATAATTTTTAAAGTTTTTTGGTTATTTTGTTAAACAAATGATATGTTTTTATGTCAAATACGGTCCAACGCCTTAAACTTGGAGCCATTAAATAAAATAAAAATAATTTGTGACCCCGCCCACAAATTAACAATTTAACAAATTGTTTTACTTAAGCCTACATTCCTTAAAAATAACACTTTTAAGCTTTAATGACGAAGCTGAGACGAAACCTCGTACTACTCTGTCCTCCCCCTCCTGCCCCTTCGCCACCTAAATGACCCTACCAAAACAAAATTTTTTTTTTAAATTTTGTATATAATCATCCCAAACATATATCTTTAGAGTTTTATGACTGCCGATTTCTGCCCTACCCCCCCCCCCCCCTCTTCCTTTGCCCCCTAAATGACCCTACCACAAAAAAGAATTTTTTTTTTTAATTTTGTATATAATCATCCCAAGCATTTATCTTTAGAGTTTTATGACTGCCTGTTGCTGCCCTACCCCCTCCTACCCCTTTGCCCCCTAAATGACCCTATTAAAAATAAATAAACAATTTTTTTAATTTTGTGTATAATCATCCCAAACATTTATTTTTAGAGTTTTATGTCTACCTGTTTCTGCCCTACCCCCTCTCCCCCTTTGCCCTCTAAATGACCCTATCAAAACAAAGAAATTTTAATTTTGTATATAATTATCCCAAGCATTTATTTTTAGAGTTTTATGACAAAGGTGAAATGTTTCCCCCACAGCCCTTGCCAGAGCGACCCCTCCAAAATACAGTTTTTATACCCCCCAAAGAGAATTGTGATGAAGTCTAAGACGGTCTAGCAATGCCCATACGTTCGTCTGTGGAAAACATGATATTGTATATTTTTGAACCCCGCCCCCTTTAGTGGGCGCTGACGTACGATATTATATAAAGGAACTCTGTCCCACCAAGTTAAACATTTGAAATTCACTTACTAAATATTTGGAGGGTATTTAAGATTCGACCCGGTCGAATATAACGTTTTTACTTGTTTTTCAGTGAATTAACCATATTTTATACTTCGCTAAGAATTAAATTGGTATTAAACATTTTGAAAACTAAAAACTCGGCTCCAGGGTTGGATAATCGAAATTTTTTAGTACCTCAAATTAGCGATATAAGTTCCTAATTTTGATTTTTTGTGGATGAAAACTTTTTTTTATTCTTCGGGAAGAGTTAAATTGTTATTAAAAACCAAAAAAAATCTAAAAGACGGTTGGACAATTAGAACTTTTAAAATAATTTAATTAAAATAGTCTTAAATTATGTATGCATTTTTATTAGTCGAACTTTCTTATGTAAATTGTTAATTTTTTCAACGGTTTTAAGTTCGAATCTGCATGACTGCAAATGATTTTTTATTATTTTATTAATAAATGAATTTGTTCAAATTCTATTTATTATTTTTTATATTAAGATTGGAATATTAAGAATATTTTCAATAATCATCAAACCAGCAGAACGGATCAGTACTGATTTCGAGACCGCTACGCCATCTCATCAGCGTTCTTTGTTCAATTTTACCACTTTTGCAAGTGGTGCTAGTTAGTTCGACTAATAAAAATTCATACATAATTTAAAACATTGCGGGGGCACGCGTACTTGCTCATTGTAAATTGACAACTAAATTCAATTACTTGAACATAAATAACAAAAAAGCTTTAGCTATCAGAAGCCGATGTCTCTGGAAAAAGCGAAGGAGATACATGGAACATTGGGAATATTAATCGTCAGGGTTGGGGAATTTCGTACTAACCAAAAAGGTAATAACTTAAAAATATGAATGTGGGAACTTCTCATATTCAATTTTCGTTAAAAACATTGGTTAAATAGTTGATATTCCTACTAACTAGCACCACTTGCGAAAGTGGAAAAATTGAACAAAGAACGCTGATGAGATGGCGTAGCGGCCTCGAAATCAGTACTGATCCGTTCTGCTCGTTTGATGATTATTGAAAATATTTTTAATATTCCAATCTTAATATAAAAAATAATAAATAGAATTTGAACAAATTCATTTATTAATATAATAAAAAAAAATCATTTGCAGTCATGCAGATTCGAACTTAAGCCCGTTGAAAATATTAATAAAATAGTTCTAATTAGCAAAACCAACAACGTCAATTGCTTTTTATTTACTGTTATGCATAAAAAATGTTTCAATTTCACAACCCTGGAAGTAGTTTTATTAAGAATTTTTTGGTCACTTTCTTGTACTACCAAATATTGCAGTTATCCAATTGTGGAATCGAAATTTAGATTTTTTAAAATTTTTGATATTAATTTTGTTTTTTCTGAACTAAAAAATAATTTTAAATAGCAAACAAACCAACGTTAGTTGCCTTTTTGGTTACTTTCATGTATACAAAAATTTTAATTTCCCACCCCTGGAAGCGAAATTATAATTTATAAAAAAATACAATGTAATTTAAAAAACCAATGCAAATTTTCTTGATGTATAAAGTGGTTTTATTTAAGAAAAACTTAAAATGTTTAATGTTATTATATGTACTAGAACATACTGAATTTGCAAAAATATTTTAATTTTCCTTCCCTGAAAAAACAATATATTTTTTAGTTTTTAATAGACCATTGACGCTTCCCAAAGCATGAAATAGGTTTAATTTACAAACAACCAAAAAAAGGAGTTGGTTTTTGGAATTAATTTTGCGTTGAGAAATAGGTGTAAGCTTCCCAGCTCTGGAACCGTTCTTCATATTTTTCTGAATTTCAATACCACTATATTTAAGATCATTCCCAATCTAACAGTCTAAGAACGCAGTCTCTAGCTACAAACCCGATTTCACGTACAGAGAGATGGACATCGCTAAATCGTCATCGCATTGGGGTCCCATATTGATATCGATGAAATTACACACGGAATGATATACTTACATGTACCCTATAATTTTTTTTGTGAAGGGTATAAAATCAAAAATTCGATTCCAGGGTTGGAAAATTGTGACCATATAAGTTTCTAATTTTGGTTTTTTCAGCGAAATAAACATATTTATACTTCGCTAAAAAATTAATTGGTATTAATAATGTTAAAAATTAAAAATTCGGTTCAAGGGGTTGGAAAAACGAAATTTTTAGTGCATAAAACTAGCCATATAAGTTCCTAATTTTGATTTTTTGTGAATGAAATATTTTTTTATACTTCGGGAAGAGTTAAATTGGTATTAAAATGCACCAAAATTAAAATTCCAATATCAGGGTTGGTTTGCTCTTTTTGATTTTTGTGATGAATTATACCTACTTTATATATCAGGAAAAAAAGTAAATTGGTATTAAAAATCAAAAAAAAATCTGTTATGAAATTTTTTATTTGACACATTGTTGTCACAGTACTATTATTTTTTTAACTTTAACAATACTATTATATTTTAACTTTTCAAAACTGTGGTTAAAGTCTACTGACGATTTGGTAAAGCATCAATGAAATGCACTTAGACATTGCTTAACCACCAACAAATAAATTTCATTTATAAAAAAAAAAATCTTAAAGACGATTCTACGGTTGGACAATTAGAACTTTTTGGGGCACATGAAACGGATTCTTGCGTTTTGTTTTTAAATTAAACATATTTAATATTTCTGAAAGACGTTCATAGGTATTAGATATAAGAAAAGGCAGACATTTAGCTTCCTAGCCGAAAAATTTAAACGGTTTGTTAAATATAAAAGTAACCGATAACATCATTTTGATTTTTTAGTTAAGACTACTTTGTGGTTTAGCAAGAAAGAAAGAAGAATTACATCTGTGAAGGGTATTTAAGATTCGGCACAGGCGAATAGAACACTTTTGCTTGTTTTTTTCTAAAATAGAAAAGAAGCAATGAGTTATTATTATATTAGTGTTATTAGTAGTTATTTTATTTTTTTAATAAAGCCTTAAATTTTTACCTATGAAAATGTCTTTTTGGCTTTTCTGATGTCTCAATATTATCTAATGAACGCTCGAAAATGTCTAATATATTTCTTTAGCAAACAAAAATAAAGAATTTGTTTCAGTTTGTTACTTTGTGCCAAAAAAAATATTCTATCCCTGGAATAGTCCTTTTTTATATTTGTATATTTTTAATACCTATTCAATTTTCCCTTAAGAACAAAATAATTAAATAATTACTTAATAAAAAACCAAAAATTAGTAAAATTTTTTTTTCATTTTTAGTACTAATATAATTCCTCTTAAACAACAAAATAAGTTAAATTAACAAAAAAAAAGGCAACCACAATTATACCTTCTCCCTTTAAAGCAGTCCCACTTACATACTCGTATATCAGCATATATCCCAATCCTTGAAACAATTCTGATATGCACTTTTTCTATTTTCATGAGCTCAC
Organism: Linnaemya tessellans; assembly: GCA_951800035.1. NCBI lineage: Eukaryota > Metazoa > Arthropoda > Insecta > Diptera > Tachinidae > Linnaemya > Linnaemya tessellans. Next base: position 106,360,756 of record OX637532.1, on the reverse strand, counting down.
GTCAACTTTATCTCCTCAATTGCCGCAAAACACCGCCTTGCATGGATCTCTTCAAGCTTTTATCACTTGTACCACTTCTATGCACGTTCATGATTCACAGTAAAATCACCACGTGCCACTGTGAACATTTACAGTGCTTTTGAGCATATAATTAAATTTTTTCAAAAAATGTGTGATAAATCTTTTATTAATTTTTTCGCTAACAGAAAATCACAGAACAATCAAAATACTTCTAACTTTCATCAGTCTCATAAACAAAATTTGCATGCTAAGCTGATGAAACTGCAACACAAGTTTGAGACGAGTGTACCAACATTAACAATAAACTCCAGAATTGAAGATTCATCTTATTTGTTGTAAACAGATGTAACATGCATATGTATATCGTTCTTGTGAATTTGTGTTGTTTCCTTAAGAGTAAAGCTGAGTAAAATAAATTGTTTAATAAAAAGTTGCAGTAAAAGTTTCGTGCAACCGCCATATTTGTCTCTTAGTCAAACTGAACAATTATCATAATAGTTGTTTCGAGTAGTTCGGGTATGTTATCCCATGGAATATACTTTTTTCTTATAGATTAAGATAAGTATTACTTTGTTTAGAGAGTACACATACAATATTTGTATTTGGTAAGAAAATATAATTAATGCCCTCTCGATTGAGTGCACGCTGCGAATTCAAATGTGCCTGTCAAATATCTCGCAAGGAAACTTACATCAAGATATTTGTGTATTTTTCCTGGAACACTTCTTGTTAGAAGTTAATATAAGCCGAAGACGAATTTGTTATACATTATTTAAATTGAGCTTCCTGGCAGACTAAAGAAGTTGGCACTATGCCAACTAAGCCTTTTTATTGCTTATCTAAAAATGGTTTTGTTTTTATTATTGATCCTTGTTCCAGTAGCTGATTGTCCAATCGACACGACTTTGATGACAACTAAAGTTTTTATGTCCTATTATTAATACAGCCAACCCAGGCTATGGCTATTCGATTATATCTTAGGACATTATTTGGTGTCTAGGCTATGGGTGTGATGAGCTTTACCCTGTCTACGTTGTCATCAGACTGCGTTTTTTCCAGATGTATTGAATTTAATACCTGTATAATCCTTCATTTGCGCTTGTGGCTATATCTCCCACTGCAGTGTTACTTCTTTAACAGAGACCCACCTTTTTAGCTTTGAAACATTTTACCACAAGCTTGGAGTACACACGTTCACTACCTGCATGCTTATAGTCAATCACCTTTTGATTATCTAGCGCGGTTTTACTACCATCTCAATCACACGATGCAATGCATGAAAAATGCACTTAACTCACACTTTCATATGGTCTTAGGGCCGCTCTAATTTGGTTATGAATGAGAACCAGAAGACTCCTCTGATCAGAATTGAATCCAGAATGATTCCAAGTAGCAATACTTTCCGTCTGTTACGCGTCGTCAGAATTAATGAAAATAAATGAATAGGCCTGTATAATTCAAATTTTTTGTTTTGTTTTTGAACGAACTCAGTATAAACGCGGTTAAGCGGCAAGATTCATGGTGTCCGGCTAGCGGTGGCAATAGGTTCTCAACCCGTTTTTCTGACGCATAACAATATATTATATACATCTTGCCATAACAAACGAACCACGCATATGTATATATGTATGTATATGAAAAGGAATTAAAAGAGAAGTTGGTTTAGTAAAACATTAGTGCAGAATGTGCCGAGGATTCCAAAAAGTTCTGTCTGATTTAAAGTGAAAAATTTGTGAGATAAAGTGAGGTGGTTAGATGGTGGTCCCCCCTTTGACATAACCGCGCAACAAGGAATTACCTTCACCTGGGTTGCCTCCCTAGCATGCCTTGAAAACAGAATTTACAGGGGTTCCATTACAATGTTCGGCCGTATACTAATACTTGTTTGCTTTTCTCTGCATTTCATATTATTATCTTTTTTTCACCGCTCTATGTTAGCACTCGTCAGCATCAAAAAACGTTCTTAACTTTTGACAGCATTTTCCATGCCGCGTTGGCTTCTATTTTTCATTTTTTGTCCTTTTAGTGGACGCGTGAGCTTTTGATTGGTCAGAAATTATAACGGTCAATGCAGTAGGATAAGATGTAAAAAGAAATGTCAAAACTGATTCGATCATTTGCCTGTCACGGAGATGTAATGTGTGGTGTTGCATTTGAAAGGGAGTAAAATCCATAACACGTCTTTCTCTAAAATTGCATATCATTTACACATCGAGTGAGGAACATAGAGCTCGTTAGTTAGTAGCTGTTCAGTACAGCGCGCCTGTGATAACCTGTGAGCCCACCCAACATTTTCAGAAGAGATCTGCTTAAGTACGCCTTATTTATCCGTAAAAATGTTACAGCAGCACCGCCATTGCTATCCAATAAATTCATATAAAGTGGTCTCTGGTTATCCACCAGCGAGTATAAGTGAAACTTATACTATGTTCACGCGGCAAGTGCACCACTTGGTTCGCTCTCTGAACCAAAATTACGATCTTTGAAGTTTTGTTTCATTGTGATGTTTATATGTTTTAGTGCAAATATTTTTCGCAGCTTTTTGCTCTTTCTTCAAAAATCTAAAGCTTTTAAGGCATCCTTTTATTATAGTTATCTGTTCATTTTTAAAATCGTTTATTCGACATATTGTCTCAATTAAATTAGTGCTTTTTGTTTGTTATGTGGTTAAAAACGAACAAACATAAAATAAAATAAACATATATGTCGAATAAACGATTTTAATAACGTTTTGTGCCTTTTTTATATACTTTTATTGTTTGCCAACGGCAGACTAATTGTATGAAGGTGGAAAACCAAAATAGATTTATACCGAATAAAATTTGTTTGTTGTGTTTTCTTGAATTTCAAATCCTATGGTTTTACTTGTGTAATTCTCAATTCATTTATGGGAGTTTATGTATAAGCTAAAAGGTTTTGTTATTTTGAAATTAGGTTAAAGTCTACTGATGATTTGGTGTAAGCACCAATGAAATGCAGGCATATAGACATACTTGACCACATAACAAACAAAAAAGCACAAATATATCTTTATATATATATATATATATATATATATATATATATATATATATATATATATATATATATATATATATATATATAAGTAAGATATAATTTTTTTTGTTTATTATTTGTTTATATGCTTTTTTCATTAGTTCAGATAAACATGCAATAATTTGTTATTAAATTTGGACATGATAGTCAATTTATAGAGGCTCGCAGAAAGATTAATAATGAACCACGATGGTTCGCTCTCAAAATGCTGGTTCAACTTGGTTGGTACGCGAACCACAAATGGGAGAATCTAATATCGCTGTATATGTCAACATACTGTTATACAAAAACAACAAGTGCACATAAAACATTTTAAGAATTTTATTGAATGACGAACCTAAACTTTCATGCTTTAAAGTGTTTGTATAAAAATCAAAAGCAAATTATTAAAATTTTGTTAGTTACTTTGTTGATAAGATATTGAAATTTGTTTTCTTTAGGTGCCAAGGCAATCAGTGATACGCAAATATAACAACTTTCACTATACAGTCAAGCATAAAAAATGTTAACCAATTTATTAAAACCTTTTTAAACCTAAAGGTAATAAAAATATTTTATAATGACTTTTAATTAACCGTGCAAGATTCAAATTTAAAATAATAATTCATAGTGTAATTGTTTGTGAAATAAGTTTTGAAAGAGAATACATTGGCACCAAAATGTTTTCTATCATACTTTATGTACAATCTGTAGCGCACCGGACCACAGCAAATCCAATTTGAACAAAAATATAAAATATATGTTTATCTAACACTCAACAACGGCAAAATAAACAAAAACTAAACAGTTTTAATACTAGACAAAGAGTCTAATAAACACACGCACGTAGAATCTTGCAATGAAACTTTCGAATTCTGTTAGGGTGTGTACTGCGTTACCATAGTGCGACTAAAGTGGCAAGATGTATCTTTATCAAGAAAATGTGCATTTGTTTTGTATATTATTTTGTGGTCCTTTTGATCGATTGATACAGTTTCTATATGAAATTTCCTAATATAATTTTTAAAAATAAAAGCTATTATCACATTCAATTAAGTCATCTAATAAGTGGTGACAAAGAGAAGTGCTGATAACGATGTACTGATAAAGAAAGTGTATTGGCTTTCGAAACTACTGTTCAGTTCTGCAGTGTTAGTTGGATATATAAAACTAATGTTGACTTTCCCTTGAGTCTTGGAATATGAACTTAAAACATATTTTCGAACAAATAACCCATTAATATTAAGTAAATTATTATTGTTTTTGTATTTGTTATTTTTAAAGTGGTTCTCCTCTTTTAGAAATCCCCTTTTGGGGCCAATTTATTTTTGTTTTTAATTTCCAACGGTAACACCATTTTTTTCTAGATTGGGAGAAGGCCTGATCAATGTATGAAAAATAAATTGAATAAAGAAGCTAAAGACACAGCGTGAAACAAACGATAATAAATATTCTTAAATCAATACGCAATCAGTTTGATTTCCTCAATCACCAGTTAATTAGGAAATAAGATAAAACAATTGAAAACATATAAAGAAATAGTAGCAGAAAAGTCCAATGAACATGAAATTCAAATCATGTAAAACATTTTCAATGGCAGCGATAAAAAAGAGAACAAAAAACATGTACGACATAATAAAGAAGATTTTATTTAATTACTTAATTATTTATATTTGTTAACAATTAAGCAATAATTTCTGATTAATTTAAGTGAGAGAAAACTATTCATTGGTTGAAAGGAACAATTTATCTGAATCTAACACACATACTAATTTATTTCTATTCAAGTGTTACTCGGTATTTACCTAATTTAAAGGACATTGAAGTATTACACCCTTCACCGACGAAAGTTTGGAGTAAATTTAAATTTTCCAGATCTCTAGGTGTTTTTTTATCTTTTCTAATTTCAACAAGTGATAACGTTATATTCGGCCAGGTCAAATCTTCACTCCAAATGAGACAATTCTACTTAATTACGTACCCATTCAACCAGAAATGGGCTTCACCAGAAGTGCACGATGAGTTTGACGAATAGAACAATTATTTTCATTAAAAATGTCAACAATTTGCACGATTTGATCTGGTGTAAGTCGATTCATAATGAAATTTTAAAACAAAATAAACAAAAAGCAACTATCGGCTGTTAAATAGGTGCTCAAATAACGCAGTAATGCCAACTCAAAGTTGTGACACTTAAAAAAAACATGCTTACCGGCAACGAGTTTCGCGTTGTTCATGATAAAAACCTTGTTTGTTAGCTTTGTTCAAAATGTTTGACAATTTCTTAATAAATGTTTCGTTCGTACATAACCCATGTTCTGATTAGTTTTGATTTGGATAAATCAAATAAAGCAGTGATGACAACTCAAAATTGTAACACTAAAAACACGCTTTTTTTAAAGAAAAATAGAAAATAGTTTTGTTTGGTTACTTTTAAGAACAAAAAAAAGGTATCAATTGTTCAACCTTGGGATTCTCTGTTTGATTTTGTTTGATTTTCAATACCAATTCGATTTTTCATGAAATAATTATAAAAGAGGATTAAATAATAACAAAAGCAACAAGTGGTTTTACCTTGTTACTTTCATACACCAAAAAAGGGCTTAAATTTCTTATTTCTGGAAGCGTATCTTGGATTCTGCTGTCGTTTAAACACAATCTCTTTATGAATATTTCCAATATATCAATCCAAGACGGAGCTCTCTGGCTATTCTAGGGGCTTCGGAAAACCGATTTCACGAACAGGCACACAGCCAGATTGGTTGATGTACTTCATTTATTCGACTTGGCTATTCAGAAGGACCCACAATACATTTATGTGATCGTATATTAATATTGTAAAAACTACACACGAAATGACAAACCTATACATTAGGGCGTCTCGAAAAAAAGGTTCGCTGTACACCACCGAATATAAATTGTTGCAAGGTGATTTCGAAAAAAAATTTTTTTTTGCCGAAAGTAGTGGTCGCCAAAATACATTTTTCATTATATCTTCTACATTTATAATCAGATCTCAAAGAATGATATGTCGATGTTTTTGTCTTGAGGAGGCCAATGTTCTGCTTTTAATATTCACTGACCTAAAGTATACCGTTCTTGTATTTACTCACCAGATCTCAGTTCTTACCACCCATAATAATATCAGAAACTTTTGCTAATGAAGTTTTTCAATAATTCCAACAGAACTATTAAAAAGTAGAAATATACATATATATTTTTTTTGCCGAACGTAGAGGCAGCCTTTTTATCATATCTTCGATATCTACAGCTTCTTGATTCTTGATTCGTCAATTGCCAGACGACGTACAACAGGTCCTTCGTCCGTCCATAGAAAATAAAGCGTACTTTTTCCACCCCGAGAATGTTTTGTTATCGATGATAACACACAAAGATCCGCTGGTACGTTCAGATGGCTAGGCTAAGATTTTATTACCCCGAAGAGAAGCAATGGTATGCATTCGTCAAATGTTCGGTCCACAAGCTCATAAACTTCGAGAGTGACTCATATATCAATATGATCAATTGGACCAAATTTGAATTGACTGAGCCGCCAATGCTTGCAGTTCTATATGCACGACCAGCTGGAAGCATTACAATTTTCACATGAAATAGTAGAAATACCAGGTTAACATAAACAAAATAACTTCATTTGATGGCTTTGTTTGCGAAACTTAATTATTTCCACAGCTTATTCATGCCATTGTCAAAACACCGAGCCATGACTGTCACCGATGAGCAACGCATGGGCCACATTTTTTTTAAATGGGAGAGCCGTCAAAAATATAGCCAACTTGGATCATTTCAAAATATGATTGATTAACATTTTTTGATGTTACATTAATTTTTTAAATTCTTTTTGTAAAGTTAGGGTAATACGGGTAAGTACTATTTGGGATATGATGGGTAACTACAATTATTATTGAAGAAAAAAAGGTGAGAGAAAAACATCGATATATCACACTTTAAGATCCGACTATAAATATCGACGATATGACAAAAAATTTAAGAAGGCTACCCTACGTTCGGCTAAAAATATTATATACATAAATCTTTTTTATACCCTTCACAAAAAAGTGAAAGGGTATATATAGGTTTGTCATTGCGTGTGTAATTTCTTCGATATGCACATGGGACCCCATTAAGTATATATATTCTGGATCCGTATGTATAGCGATGACGATTGAGCGATGTCCGTCTGTCCGTCCGTCTGTACGTGAAATCGGTTTTCCCAAGCCCCCAGAAGAGCTAGAGACTTCGTTCTTGGACCGTTGAATTGGAAATGAGCTTAAATAGGCTGCTATTGAAACTCAGAAAGATCCGAAGTATGGTTCCAGAGCTGGGAAGCTTACACCTATTTCGCGACGCAAAATTTATACCAAAAATCAATTATGTTTTTTAATGTTTGTAAATTAAACTTATTTCGTGCTTTGGGGAGCCTTAATGGTCTATTAAAAACTAAAATAATAAAAAAAAATTTACAGGGATGGGAAATTAAAAATTTTTTTTTCGGCCTATTCCGTATTTTGTAGTACATGTAGTAACTAAAATTGTTAAAAATTTCTTTAACAAAACCACTTTTTACGTCATGAAGATTTGCATTGGCAAAAAAAAATTTTTTAATTCAAATTTTGCTTCCAGGGGTGGGAAATTGAATTTTTTTATACATCAAAGTAATCAAACAAGCAACTGTTTTATTTTGTTTTTTGCTAACTTAAACTGTTTTATAAATTAGGAAGAACAAAATTGGTATCCAAAATTCAAAAATAAAAAAGAAAAAACATGAGAGTTACCAAAATGGTAAAATATTTGCAATTTTTCTTAAATAAAACTACTTTATACCTCAAGAAGCGTTGCACTGATAAAAAAATTAAACAAAAAAAATTAAAATTTTGTTGGAAAAATTAAATTTTTTTTGGTTTATGAAATATTTTGTAGTACATGTAATAACCAAAATGGTTGCAAAATTCGAGTTTTTCTTAAACAAAACTACTTGATACCTCATGAAGATTTGCATTGATAAAGAAAATTTTAAAAAATTTAAATTTCGATTCCAGGGTTGGGAAATTGAAATTTTTTTTTATACATAAAAGTAACCAAAAAGGCAATTGACGTTGTTTTTTTACTGATTAAAACTATTTTTCAGTTCAGGAAAAACAAAATTGGTATCAAAAATTTAAAAAAAAATCAAAATTTAGATTCCAGAGTTGGATAACTGCAATATTTTGTGGTACATAAATATGACCTAAATGGTTACATATATTAAGTTTTTCTTAATTAAAACTATTTCATGCCTCATTAAGAGTAAAAAGTTTAAATTTCGTTTCCAGGGTTGGGAAATTGAAATATTTATTCTGCATAAAAGTAACCAAAAAGGCAATTGACGTTGTTTATTTTTGCTAATTAAAGCTGTTTTATAATTCATGAAGAACAAAATTGGTATTAAAATATTAAAAATTCAAAATTTCGACTCCAGGGTTGGACAAATGAAATATTTAATGGCACATGAAAGTGACCAAAAAGTTTAAACATTTTAATTTTTTGTCAAGTAAAACTATGTTACACCTCACTAAGAATTCCATTTGTAAAAAAATAAAAATTCGCTTCCAGAGTTGGAAAATCTAAATATTTTTAGTACATAATAGTACATACATAAATGCCAAATGTTGTGCTTTTAGTGAATTAAACCTATTAGATATTTGAGAAAAAATTAAATTAGTATCAAAAAAAATTATAAATTCGGTTCCAGGGTTGGAAAATTGAAATTTTTTGGTACATAAAAGTAACTATATAAGTTCCCAATTTTGGTTTTTTCAGTGACTCAAACCTATTTTGTACTTCGCTAAGAATTAAATTGGTATTAAACATTTTAAAAACCTTTTTCGGTTCCAGGGTTGGAAAATCGAAATATTTTTGGTAATTAAAAGTACATACATAAATTCCAAATTTTGAATTTTTAGTGAATTAAACCTATTTTATATATCAGGAAAAATTAAGTTAGTATTAAAAAATTTTCTGATTCATTACAGCAGCCATTTTATTTGATATATTTGATTTTTATGATGAATTATACCTACTTTATAAATCAGAAAGAAGTAAACTTGTTAGACAATTAGAACTTTTTGGGGTACATGAAACGGATTTTTTGTTTTGTTTGTAAATTAAACATATTTAATATTTTTGAAAGACGTTCATAAGTATTAGATATAAGAAAAGCCAGACATTTAGCTTCCTAGCCGAAAAATTTAAACGGTTTGTTAAATATAAAAGTAACCGATAACATTATTTTGATTTTTTAATTAAACCTGCTTTCTGTTTTGGCAAGCAAGAACGAAAGAAGAATTACATCTGTGAAGGGAATTTAAGATTCGGCACAGCCGAATATAGCACTTTTACTTGTTTTTTAATAATTCTGTTGGAATTATTGAAAAACTTCCTTTTCAATAGTTTGATGATTTTTTGGAAACTTTAATATTCTGATATTAGGGCGGTACATTAGGATGGGAGGAACTGAGATCTGGTGGGTAATTACTACAAGAGGATATTTGAGATCGATGACTATTGAAGCAAAACATTGCCCTCCTCGACACCAAAACATCTATGTATCACTCTTTTAGATTCGACTGAAAATGTAGAAGGTATAACGAAAACTGTATTTTGGCGAGAAATAGGTTAGTTTAGTTTAGAAGGGCTGCCCGCCATAAGCGAGAAAAACAGTCGGAGGCCATAAAGGCCCATTGTGATGCCCAGAGGACTACACCCTACACAATCCTTTCAAAACGAAGTGGTGGTACCTGAGAACCACCCAGAACTTCTCACGAATCCCGCAGGAAACGTGAGCCCAGATGTCTAAGCCTACGCTCCTGCAGGGACGGACATTCGCAAAGAAAATGCTGTACTGACTCCTCTTCCTCCTCATCTGAACAGCTCCTGCAGCGACCATCATGGGGAAAGCCCAAACGCCGCGACATGTGCCCAATTGCACAGTGCCAACGACTTTTTCCCAAAAGAAGCTGTCTAGTCCTACCCCTGTCAAGCGAGGGCCATAGAGTCCTGGAGACCCTACAGGTGGTAATACTTGACCACCTGCCTGTCACCTCCCTCTCTGCCCACTCCTGAATCCTATTCAGCAGCTCAACTGAGGGAATGTAAATATCCCTGCGTGAGGCTGCCTTATCCAAAGCCGAAACCGCTCTAGCGCATTCGTCCGCCATCTCATTCCCCTGAATGCCTTCATGCCCTGGAACCCAAACTATCCTGACGTCATGTCCTTCAAGTCGAGCCAGAGATTGAATGCATGCCAGCACACATCTCGACCTTACTGTCCCCGAGTCTAGGGCCCTAATTGCTGCCAGACTATCCACACAAATGTCGATAATTCTTGCCTCCAAACTGAGCCCATCAATCATCAATGCCGCCTCGGTAATGGAATAAATCTCCGCCTGGAAAACTGTCGAGGTATCGGGTAGCCTGAGCGATACCGAAAGTTCGAGACCCTCGGAATACACCCCCGAACCAGTGCCAGTGTCCATCTTCGAGCCGTCCGTAAAAACCAAGGTCGCATTGCTGCAAGTCGCGGAGCCCTCCATCCAGTCCTTTCTCTCCGGAAACGCGAGTGAGAAAGACTTGTCGAAGTTTATGACCGGAGTCATGTAATCAGTCCGTCTCCCCAGGACCTGCCCTCCTACCCTTTGTAGGATAATGCCATGTCCCGTACGGTCATGCCTGAAACTGTCAGACTCGATGAGTCTGAGGGCAGATCTTGCAGACATGTACCTGATGTAAACCCCAAGGGGAGCCAAGTCAAGCATCGGCTCCAGACTGGCCTGAGGGGCCGATCTCATCGCGCCAGTCATAGCAAGACATGCCAGCCTCTGTACCTTGCCCAGTGTAGAGAGATATGTACTCTTGTCCACAGCCCTCCACCAAACAAGTGATCCATAAGTAAGAATGGGTCTTATCACCGCCGTATACATCCAGTGCAGGATGTACGGTTTCAAACCCCATCTCCTCCCAGAAACTCTCTTGCACGCGTAAAACGCGCATAGAGCCTTCCTCGTTCTATCCTCCACATTACGTTTCCACGATAGCTTAGGGTCTAGAACAATGCCGAGGTATTTCGCCTCCCTCGAGAGCTCCAAGCTCGTGCCACCAAGGCATGGTGGCCTGAAAGCCGGGATCTTATATCTCTTGGTAAAAAGTACCAATACAGTCTTCGTAGGGTTCACACCCAGACCGTTCCCCTTGGCCCAGTCGAGTAGTTCGTTCAGCGCTGATTCCATGAGTTCACTTATCGTAGGCAGATATTTACCCCTTATAAGGAGCACAACGTCATCAGCATACGCAACTACCTTGGTGCTACCTGCGTCCAACCTGAAAAGAATGCTGTTTAGGACCAGGTTCCAAAGGAGCGGAGACAGAACTCCCCCCTGCGGAGTGCCCCTTGTTACAGCCTTCCTCTTCGTACTCATGCCCAAACTGGAGATTATGGATCTTCGGCAAAAAAAATAAATTTTTTTTTCGAAACCGCCTTGAAATAATGCTTTATACTCGATGATGTACGGCGAACTTTTTTTTCTTTTTGCCTGCATGGCGAGACGTTCTACTATACTTACCCTTTCATCATTTTTGGTGAAGGGTATACAAAAATTTATTTGATATAAAAATTGAAGAAATGACGTCAATTTTTCAGTTATTCGGTTATTCATTCAATAAAAGAACAGAAATTCCTCTGTTAATGGAACTACGATTATTCGAGTGGATATTCTAGTATATAATTATAAAGGAGTAAATACGAGTATATCATGTACGCAAGATATCCAAGCCTAAATTTTTATTTCCTACCAGCGCTTCTTCATTCAAGCATACTTTTAGTGATTCTTTTATTGATTTCAGCATACTTCTTAATAATTGTTTATGATTAGCTCTTTCATGGTCACTAAACAACATTTCAAATTTTGACTGCCTCGCCCACGATGTCACTAGATATGGTTCTATCGCAAAATTACTTTCAAAACAAAAACTAACTTTAAATATTTCTATTTGTTTGACATCGTGGGCCGGGCATTTAAAAAATAATAAAATAACAGTATTTCAACTTCATCGGATATATCTATATTTCTACTAGGGAAGCACTTTTGCAGTTTCATTTCTCATTTTCCATTATGCATATCTGCAAAGAAATACCTAAGGAATAATATAATAATATTACGAATTATATAATTAATTAGCTAAAATCTCAAAATTTAATTTAAGTAAAATTAAATATATATAATTCACTTTGACATTTAAAATAAAAAATAAGTATTATTTGTATTTTTGATCATAGTTTTTAAACCGGGCCAAGTCACAGCAATGTATGTGAAAACCAATAAACTTATATTTTTTCTTTAACGTGTGGACGAAAAAAAATCTGTAAATTTTTAACGGCTCATTTTTGCATTCAGTTGTTTTCACTGGCCTTGTAAACAGTTAGCAAAATGTACTTGAATGGACCTCCACTATTGCAATCTGTAGTTTCAAATTGTATCGGATTTACAAAACATAAAAGTTAAACGTAAAATAATAGTTAATGACCTTCACAGTTGTTAATCGATGATTGAGTTAGTAACTAAATAAATTAGTTACTGAATTACTACATACTAACACAATGACTTTATTTCCCCTCTCGAAGGAAAAGAGTAGTCTACGTGACCTTCAACTGTGACCTTGTGCAAGTGCTTCTTCTCACATTAGTTCTTTACACCTATGGTTGAATTTCTTACTTTGAAAACTAATTTCTTCCGCTTGATGTTTTTGTTTGCAAATATTTTCATTGTAGTATCAACTGAGTTTTGAGCTGCTTCCACATGCTGTTCAGTGCTGTCACTCGTTGTCACTTCATTGCTACTTTTGACTATTGTTTTTAAATATTTCTTTCTTCAATGTCATCAAAATCATTAATATTGTTTGATGTATGCGGATCGTATTGCAGCAGGATAATATTCTTTGATTATATGTATATGGCACACTTCTTTTCTTTGTTCGGATACCCGCCTTATGATACTTAATGTTGAATGATTCATGATGAGTGCGTCATAAAATAGTTTCTGATCATAAATTGTTTATTTATAATGTAGGGACAACTATTGTCACCATAAGAATTTAAAAAGGGTATAGTATAAATAATGAATTGTCCATCCTTGTCTACAGTTTACCTAAGTTTGATGTTATTGTTGCCGATATAAGGATGAAATTGATGTATCAAATATTATTATTTTCATGAACAGGCAAATGCGAATGATATTTCTACTGAAATAGTAGTTAATTTTCAAAATTGTTTAATCCATGCTATTTACATTTTCATTTTAGTAATTAATATGCATAAGCATTCAATATTTTTCCTTTCAGCTTAACTTATCTGTTGCAAAATTATCTTAAACATGTTTAAACATTTTTTATATATATTTTTTATTTTAATTATTTCTTTCTTTTTCTGAGGAGTAAACTACTTAATTACTGACTACATATAACCTGAGACTACACTAACTCTTCAACATAAACGAAATTTGAGTGCAGATATCTACTGTCAAAATGTTATGTAAACCCTTAGTTATTCGACCTTCCTGAGATCTTACCACTCTAGGGGACTTATGACATATAGCCAAGAAGCCACAAATAACCAGCGAGGTTGGAATTTTGCAAACGCAGACGAGAGGCTATACTGGTATTCTCTTGCATAAACTCTACACTCTACCCTTGCAGATTATTATTATTATTATTAACTGCTGTCATCGGCAAAACGGATGTCCACTAGCAGACAGTTCCCGACATTTGCTGGAATCTCTGCAACTGCATCCGGACAGAGAATCGTCCATCTTTTTGTTAAGGAAGCACGAAGTTCTTTATATGACATTACCTGAATCAACGTACACAAACGCGAATATAAACGTACGGCATGATATTGCCAGAACATTATGAATGTTCTGGCAATATCGTGCATATTGGGAGCAAATCTTCTCAAACCACGTAAACGAAATTTTTCCCAAATTGACTTTTTTGGGGATTCTGGTGGAAAATAACCTTTGCCATCTGTCTACAATATCACCTTGACAACTTTGTTTGAAAGAAAAAGTTAGGTCCATTTCAAAAACCTCGTAAGCGCCGTGCAAAATGACATTTGCACTGAAATTGAATTTCTTTATATTATCTAATTGTTGAAAATATTAAAGTCACACGCACAATTTTTTTTCTTCTAGAGATAGAAAAAATATAAGAAAAAATTCAAGTCAATCAGAGCATTTTTGATGGGACGATAGTCTCTTAAAGTTGGTGACTTTGAAAACCTCGTAAGCGACAAACAAATTGACGTTTACTTTGAAAATATATATTTCTTTGTATTTAAAGTTAGAGATGTCAGAGCCTCACCCACTATGTTTTTGTTTTTGAGATAAACAACATATCTGGAACATAATCGAAAAATTTTTGGTGCTGCGAAATCACACTCTGATCGGAAGGAAGAAAAGGGATAAAGAACTTTGGTTCTAACAGATTTTGTTCATATAATAGAAAATGCCAGAGTGTATCCCTCCCCTTACAAGGATCACTATATAGAACACAGTTTTTTCAAAGACTTAAAGAAAATAAAATTTTTTCAATCCATAAAACTTGGAATAAAAACGGGTGATCCGCATTGACATAAAGTGATTAAAATGTAATGAACATGGCATGTTCTACAAATTGAATGTTGAAAATGAGTATATATTGTCTCCCCATAAAAAAAATTATGTTGATCTCGGCATAAATTTGCCTTCACTTTCTAAAAACTCTGTTGGTATCAGAAAACAAAAAAATGAAGATTTAATAAGTTTGAAGAAACTAATGCCGCAAAATAATTGGCCATTCTTTCAACAACTCTCTCTTTACAACAAGAAATAAAATTTTTAAATATATTTTGAGATTAATTATTGTACTTTTAGAATTTTTTATAATTTACCAACGAAATGTTTCCTTTTTTGTTTTTCTTTATCACATTATTTGTTTAATTTATAATAAGAATAAACTTTTTTTTTAAATAAATAAGGAAATAAATGTTAATTTACTCTCTAAGGTTGGTTTCTTTTCTGCAAAAGGGTGCAACATTTTGTGCACTTTTTATGCAAAAATGGCAGTATTATATAATTTCAAAATAGTGAATTTATTAGAGAAAAAACTGGCATCCGTTAGGAATATTAATTTGTGTCTTAAAACTCCGCCTCACTGCAAATTTTAAGAAATAAAGTGAAACAATGTTACATATTTTCCAGAAAATAAAACGCCATAAAATATATCTTTAATTTTTCAAAAGCCTCGTAAGCGACACAACTTTAAGATTGTTTTTAGTGACCAAAAGACGTTAGCGACGAATTTGGCCACAGTTCCTTGTAAATAACTAATTTCTTGAAAATATGTTTCTACACCCTTCAGAAATTCATAAAGCTATATATTTTGGGGGAAAAATTGTTGTATAACTCATATATAAAAAGTTATTAAGTTTTTTTCGTTTTCTGAAAAATTAGTATCTTGGACTTACGTGGTTTGAGAAGAAACACGACGATATTCTGTGGTATCAATTCCAGGCTTCTGGTTAAACTTCGAAGGAAATTGCTGGAGTTTAGCTTTCCAACGATTTAGATTCTATGGGTAGCCTTTCGAATTGACAATTGTAGGCGAAATTCACTCGCGTCACTATATAGTATTATTTAAGAGTCTGAACAATAAGATATAAATTTTACGGGTTACCAAAGTTGAAAGTCTGGGAGAACTGAATAATCATCTCTGCCGATACATAGGAGTTGTGATTGTGGTGATTCAATAAAGTTATTGCAACCCCGCGAGAATTTATAATGGAGGAAGTATAAACAAGACCATTATGAAGTATTTTTCAGAGTCAGAAAATGTGAAATGTAAGATAATGTTAAGTTTTTGTCAATATTATTTGAATTTACCGTCTTGAAAGCGAGACCGACGAGCCAGACAAAATGAAAGTTATTTAAAGTATCTATTGTCGAGGCTGGTCTCTTGAATTTCTTAATTTGAAATATGGGAGAAACCGATGTAGTATTATATAAAGTCAAATTCAATGGATTAACTATTACTGATCTATACAGTTCCACAGTATCATTCATTGAATACGACGTGATTGATCGCCGTAACGGGTTTCAAATTTTGAAATTGGAAGTAACTTTTTAATATATTTTGTATATTTTAAATGTTTTACTTTAATTTTTCAAGTTTTTTCCTAAAGTATATATTTATATTGTTTCTATTTTTATTAAAATGTTATTTATCCCGTATAAATTCAAGGGCGTGTTGATGTTGTTGGATGCCAATATTTGGACACATTTATGTAAAAGTAACTGTACTTTCTATCAATTGAAAATTTTCTTGTGGATTGGCTCAGGTTGTAAGAATTTCTTATTGGCGACATTTTGAAAACAAAGTGAAATAAGTATAATATTTTCCGTGAAATTTTATTATTATTATTAATGATCCGTTTCGTAGCTGCTAGTTTTGTACTTTTAGCTACTTGCTAATTCAGTTTCATTTGTGGAAACAAAATTTCTAATCTAAAAATGATTAAACTATTTAGGGACAATTTCGCATTTCTTTGATTATACATTCCGCTGATTTTTTGGAATAAATTACTAAATTTGTTCCATATTTTGTTTTAATTTTATTAACTTGTCTTGCCACTATCTTCATTTCATGGAGTCTTCACTTTACATTACAAGAATTTAGCTTGATAGATGCAACGAACAATTTCTTTAAATTTGATTCACAATGCCATCGAAATTTCAAGAATATTCTGAAATTAGTTCGTTATATGAATGATCCTGCTTGACTAAATCAATTTTATGAATGATTTAACTTCAGTGTATCAATTAAGTAATTTCATTGCATAAATGGAATTCCCTCAATGTATTAATGATATTACTTCCTTGTATCGTTAAAGTTGTGTCGTTGTATCAAAAAATTAGCTCATAGCATCAACGAGTTTTAATGAAATTGTTCACTGGATTAATATCGAATTCCATGAAATTTGAGAAGAAAAGTTTTTCAGTGTAGTAAATTTTTTAAGTTTATCTTTCAAATTTTGTAGTCCATAATTCTGAAACAATTTTATAAATGTGTACACACACTTTCTATGATATATTCAGTTAGACACAGTTCTTTCCTTTACATCTTTTATTTTTGAAATATTAGGACTCTTAACTTGGCATTATTGATACTAGGGTTTGACGTTCGGCTTTAATCGAAACCGAAACCGCAGTTTTTAATGCCTAAAAACCAAAAACCTTCAAAGAAACCGTCGGTTTTTATAGAAGAAAGAAACTGTAAATGAAGACTTTTATTCATTACAAAGCAGTCTGTTACAATGACAAGGTGTTTCAAAAACTTTTAGTTTGAAATAACAGACATACTAAAGTGAACTATACTGTTTTTGTAATTGTTTGCTTTTCTCTTTTATAACACTTATTTGTAAACAAACGTTTGACCGTATTATTGGAAGTTAAAGTGAAAAAAATCATTTCTTACTTAAGAATAAAATTTATAATTACATTAAAATTCAAAAGGTAAAAATCAATACCAAATGCATATTATTTAATTTATAATACTAAAATTATTTTAGAAATGTCGGAACTATAGTCTGGTGTTTGGAAACATTTAAAATGATCAGTTCAATAAAAAAATACATCAATATGTCAAATTTGTAAGAAAGCCCTTAAATATTTAAAAGGGTCTACAAGCTCAATGACAAATCACTTAAGATTGGTACATGGTATTGTCGCTGTAAAAGCTAAAACTAATGATGAACCTTTGCAACGTTGTAAAGAAATAATGAACGCTTTCGTAAAAAAGGATTCATTAGAAGTTATTGTATACAAGCTTTCAACAGTGGATGGGCTTTCAATTAGAAGCATAACACAATCCAAATTTATAAGAGAATCGATTTCCCAAAAGTGAAACCCATGTAAAGAATTTAATATTAAAGGATTTTGAAAACAAATGAAATTTAAAATAAATGTTCTGAAGGATGAGAAATCCGGAGGTGAAAAGTACAGTTTAACAATGGATGAATGGACTAGTGCTCGAGGTAGACGATATATGAACGTAAATATACACAACTCCAATGGAAAATTTTATAACCTAGGACTTAGTCGTATTTTTGGAATATGCAATTCTGGAAAAACTCAAGAGATTGTGCGTGAAAAATTGTTTGAATTTGATATTTCGTTGGATTCGGACATTGTGGCATGTACTGCGGATGGAGCAGCAATTAACATTAAATTTGGATCAGAAAATCCAGCAGAGCTTCAATTGTGCTTGGCCCACGGCATCCATCTTGCGGTGATGGATGTGGTTTACGAAAAAATTACCTATAAACGAGAAATTTAAATAGATGAAAGTGAGGAAAGTTTTGATGAAAACGAGGATGAAGCTGGTACCCAAAATGCTCAAAAAATGATAGCTTATATAAATTTGAATCTAGAAGATGTAAGAAAAATTGTTCGTTATTTTAAGAATTCTTCAGTTCGCAACAACATTTTACAAACAAACGTTAAGCAATTACACGGTCACGAGCTCAGTTTACTGCTAGACTTTCGAACTAGATGAAGTTCAATAGTTCCAATGCTTGAACGGGTATTGCTGTTAAAGGAATGTATTAAAAAAGTTTAGAAGAATTGTCGGCCTTACATTTATTTGATGCTATAAACTTTTAGTTTATTCCTTTAAAGAATCATTACTGGTAATAAAAATGACTGTTGTCGTTCAGATTCTAATATTATTCAAGTTGAAGGTGCTCTACAGTTTCTATACAAAAAATTAGATAGTATAAGCACAGATATAAGTCAAAAGTTGCTAGTATCTCTTAAAAAAGGATGAACCAACGAAAAAATAAATATATTGTTGACTTGGCAAAGTATATTTTAAACCCTACAATTACCCCAAATGCCGATGTCATTAATTTCGCAATCAAACTATTAAAGCGTTTATATCCCAACAGTGGATATCAATTAGATTCCGATAATGAAGAAAATTACAACAATTCTTTGCAGGAAGAATTAGAATCTGCTATCAAAAAAGCTCTAACAGATGTAAAGCAAAAAAGCGATAATTTTAACGTTCTTCGACAATAATTTTTGCTTTATAAAAAAACTAACAACAAAACAACCAACATCTTATTGCTTCACAAGGCAATACAAACAATAAAGCCCTCTTGAACTGAAAGCGAAAGAGTATTTTCTGTCGCTGGTAACTTCTGTACAAAAGTAAGATCTCGTTTAAAGGACTTTAAGTTGAATGTTTTAACGTTTCTCAAATTTTATTACTTGGATAATAATACAAACATTTTTATTCTTAACCTTTGTTACACATAATCATTACCAAATGTTCCTTTTCTAATAAAAGTACCTGAATTGAATACAAATAAGAGAAAATTATTAATTTTAAATAAACTTTTAACTTTTCAGCATAGACTCATATTTATACACATACGTAGTATATACATACAAATTTTCAAAACCGAACCGAAACCGACCGGTTTTAATAGTATAAAACCGGAAACCGCGGTTTCTTAATTTTCACGGTTTTTGGCAAACCCTAATTGATACTGACCAAAATCGTCATTAATAATGCACTCACACGTTTGCGTATCATCAATAGTTAAACGTGGCAGTTCGTGTAGATGTACAAATGCGGCAAATAGCATAAAATGCATCAACATTTTGGACATTTAATGATACTGTTACAATTTTGCTGCTGGTGGTGGAAATTTGAACGGACCAATACGAATTTTGATTAATTGTTTTTGAAGATTGAAGGATGCAAATCTTTTAAGAATAAAAGGCGAACTAAATCGTTATCACTATATTGTATTAATCTTAAAAACAATAAAATGATCTCTGTTTCGGTAACATTATAAATTATTCGTACTCCTGTTGTAAAAGGAAAGAACCTTGTGTGTTTAGGAAGTAGCATAAGATAACATGCAGCCATTCCATTCGAATAAAAATAAATATTTGGTGGTAAGAATAATTTTGTACTTGCACAATATACACAAGGAATTATTGAAATAATTCTACATTTTAAACAACGTTTTTTCTTTTTTTTTATATTACCCGAAATCTGCTGGTCTGAACCAGTTCAAATTCACAGGAAATCTGAGTTTGAGAGAAAACTTTAAGATGCAGCTAGTGGTTCGAACACTTATTGTTCAGGTTTCTAAAAAATTAACTTTTTCCGTTAACGATATCTCACGAATGCATCAATCGATCCGGTGGCACTCGAAGTGGCTTTTAAGTGTCAAAAACTGATTAGTTTTTTGAACCGATCCGCAAAACTGTTTCAACGTCATTCTAAAACAAGTAAGACCATTATATTCTACCGGGTCGAAACTTAAATACCCTCTAAATATCTAGTAAATAAATTTAAAATGGTTAACCTGCAGACCAGAGTTCCTTTAGGACATTTCTGTGCACAATCACGCCGAGAAAGACCTTGGGGGAGACATCTCACTCAAATCGTAAAAACTAAAATTTCGGATTAGTTAAGCGCAGAAATTTTTTTTTAAATATCATTTAGTTGGCAAGCCCCCCGGCTTAGGGGTAGGGTAGGGGAAGATCAGAGAACATATTACCTTCTTCGTAAATGTTTAAAAGCTTAATTTTTATGGAATGCAGGATTAAGTAATACAATTTGTTAAATATTTTTGGATGTAAAATATAACTTCAACTCTTACTAAAAAAGGCGGGGACCAGAAATAGACTATATCGTGTTAGAATTCATCACTGTTCAGGAATATATATTTTATGGGATCCAATTCTGTTCTGGGGGTATTAAGGCTGTATTTTGTCGGCGTCGCTCTGGCGAGGGCCGTAGTGGAGACACTTCACCTTCGGCATAAAACACTACATATACATTTTTGGGAGGAGCGGGTAGAATAGAAGAGGGTCAGGTTACGTTTTATCTTCGTCATAAAAGCTTACACATTTTATTTCAAGGCTTAAATACTAAAATTTGTTAAATTTTTACAAATTTTTTTTGCATTTAATAACGCCTGCTAAAGGGGGCGAGGTCCAAAAATAAGCTTTTTTATATTTTACGGCTCCAAGTTTAATGCGCTGGACAAAATTACAAAATAAAAATTTAAAAATTATGTTGCTTTTTAGAGGTTGGTTTAGTTCTTTTTAGGGGAGCTTTTATCCCTCTTACCCGATTTAGCCCATTTACGAACTTGGCCTGTGCTATCTTTCAAGATGTATTTATACCAAATTCCAAGAGCCTGGTCTTTTTGTTTGGATTGAATCGTGATTTCCACAGACTGACGGAGGTAGGGACCGACATGACCAGATGATCTTAGATTTCATCACTGATAAAGAATATATAATTATATATACCTTATGGGGTCTTAGACGGATATTTCGCTGCATTACAAACGGAATGACATGAGGGTATAAAAACCTTTTTGAAAAAAATTCTTAGTTTTTTTCATATATCTGAAAATGTACCAGTTTGAACCATTTCCTATTTAAAATCCATTTGATGACATCGAGTCATCAGTTAACTTCAATCTAATTATTAAAGCTAAATAAAACAGGAATATTGGAACTTAGATGAAGTAGTGCTAAACTATAATTATAAATAAGTAAGAACATTATATTCGACCGGGTCGAATTTTAAATACCCTCCAAATATTTAGTAAATAACAATTCCAGGGGACGATCAGACGATGTCTCAGCTTCGTCATTACAGCTTAAAAGTGAAATTTTTAAGGAAATTAGGCTTAAATTTTGTTAAATTTTTATACTATTTTTGCATATAATATCTCACTTTAACGCCCACTAAAATAGGCGGGGTCTAAAAAACTAATTTTTCTGAGTTCAACACTGTGGATCTTCTTTGACATAAAAATATATCATTTGCTTAACAAAATTGCCAAAAAAAATTATTTTAAAAATATGCTGTTTTTTAGAGGTCTATGGCGATTTCTTTTCTGGTAAATATGTAACATTTTGTCACTTTTTATTCTAAAAAAACACAATTAGACACAATTTTAAAATAAGGCACATTTTCATAAGGGATGGTAGATCAATTTCCAATAAATTCACTATTTTCAAATGCCATAACGTTACCATTTTCCATTGAAAACTGTTGCATTATTTTTTAGAAAAGAAAACAACATTATTTCTTCTTAGGGGAACTTTTTTCCCTCTGGTCCGATTCAGCCCATTTACTACTTTGACCTGTGCTATCCTTCAATATATAATTGTACACAATTTCTTTTGGCTTGGACTGAATATTGATTTCCACAGACGGACGGACGGACGGATATGCTTAGATCGTCTTAGTTTTCAACACTGATCAAGAATATATATATACTTTATGAAGTCTTATACCGCTGACAGACACAGGATTTCTATACCACATTAGTATTCTATACTACATATGTGTCAACCTATACTACAATTAAACCACAATATAAAGTGGTTTATATCAGGTTTCAATACTTCAAAAATATACGTAGTATTAACCCAGTTTACACCCTTTAGCATTGTTCAATTGCATTGGGAATGAGTCATCGTCCAATTTCGCCACTTCAACTTTCGAGAATTTCGACGCCTCAACCTTATTAAGAAAAATGTCCATGAATATGTATAGTTATAATGGATTTATAAACCATAACGACTTACACGTGTCCAAAAACGCCTGTACTTCTTTATTATTATTTTAGAATGGAAAAAGCATAGTCTTCTTTTAAGGCGATTGTACATAATTAACGAATAGCGAAAACACAATTTCTTTTTTCGCATAAAATATGCAATTTTGTTGTTATTATTAGCAATTATGCTAAAAAGTTTTTCTTTTTCCATTTTTTTTTATTACACGAAAATAAAAACAAAAATATTAGTATATACCACATGTCTGTCATGCCAAAGTAGGATCAAAAACCATAGTATTTATATCATGGTATACAAATCCTATGTCTGTCAGGGATATTAGACCCGGTGCGTTACGCACGGAATGGAAAAGTGAATATACCCACCATATATTTTTTTTTGGAGGGTACAAAAAGAAGCAATTACTTTTCTGAATATTAGAATTAATTTTCAAGAAAAGCTGTTTGCGAGGAGAAGGATAGACGTAATTGCAAAGAAAGAAAAAAATAAGTGATACCAGTAATAAAATTGCCTTAAGTTTGGAACAGAAGAAGATACAAATTCATTGCCAACCGAGTTAGTTGAATATATGGAAGTATGCACTGTATACACAAACCTCTTCAGTAAACTTGGCCGTTTATAAACAAACTTATGGTAGGCTATGAGTCGTAAATTCTAGTTCTAAACAGATTACACTACTGTATGTTTGTTTCGTGTTTTTATATAGAGTATTGTACCCTACATGAAAATCTTACAAATGATAAAAGTTTATCCAAATCATAGTTCGTGACAGCAACTTTTCCTGAGAGTGAAAGCAAATTCCAATTTTCTATTCGCTTTTTCTTTTAATTTTTTTGCAACCAAATTCAGGTAAATGAGTTCGATAAACAATGTAGGCCTCATGAAATTGGCTCCCTGCTATACGAAGTCTGTTCCAAAAAAAAAACAGTTTTCATTTTTTTTTTAATATAGTCTTCCTCAGATATAAAATTATTGTAAAAGTGTTTTTACTCAAATCTCTCTCAGCGTTTCAGTTTTTACATATTCAATCAACCCAAAATGCTGTCGCTTCATGGATGTCTTTAATCCTGGCAACAGGAAAAAGTCACATTAGCTCAAAGGTGGGGAATACGGTAGCTGATACACTCGAGCTCACATCCGTCATCCTTTCATAGTCATTTGACATTTGTCCATAATATTTTTCTTCCGTTCTTGATGTACTAGAGAATTCTAATTACCAATTTTATTTAAACGAAATTAGAAAATTAGTGGCAGGTTAAAGGCGTTATTTTGATTAGCATTAGCTAAGGTTAGGTGAAGAGGTGAGTTAATGTAAATTGTTGAAAACAATCTAACGTCGTTTTATTAAATACTACCACGAGCAAATACCAGAGTGGTTTCGGTGAGTATTTAGTTACCATCTACCTAGACCGCCTTTAGATTGGCGTGTACTGAACGAATCGTCTAGTGCTCTGGGGTATGCAGAAAGCAACATCAGTGACATGAACATTTTTGCTTTAGTAGGTTTATGTTAATTTGGACACGTACATGGTGTACGTCGAATAAAAATTTAGCCAAGATCTTTCCAATTTAGTCCTTTAAGTTTCTGCTTAGGATAAACACGTGTCTGAATGCTATCTTCTTTAGTGAAGAAAATATATAGAACTTGTATAATAAGTTATACTCTTAAATAAAATATTATTAATATTATTCTTATTATTTTTTTTGTGAGTGAAGAGGGTTAAAAATGCCTTCGCACTTGCAGTGACCATCACTAACTTCTTCGTGTGGTGTTTCCACTAAAACAATCCCCCTCTTTTTCTGGTTGTTTGCCTTCACGGGACCGCTTTATTTATTTATTTACTTATTTATTTAAATTATTTTTATGTCCCGCACACTGGACATTATAGTCTTATATTGCAGCACAGGACTGAGCATATGCAAATACAATATATCAAAAAGTAAAATAAAAACAAAAGTAAAAATAAAAGATAAAAACAAAAGTTAACAATACGAAACAAAATATATATATGAAAAAAAGTAATAAAAATGGAAAATTAAAATTACATAAAATTTAAATTAATTACAAAATTTATAAAAATAAATGAAGTTAATAATGTATATATGTATGTATAGCTTTTAAGAAATGTATTCATATAAAGCAAAAAAGTATATATAAGTACTATGTATATACATATAATCAACCTGAAAAATGACAAGAAACATATTTCCTGAATTGACGTGCGTTGCTAATGGTTTGTAAATTATGGGGAATTCCGTTCCAGAGACTGATAGCATTAATAAAGAATTGGTATTTAGAGATCAGTGTACGATGACGAAATACTAGAATCCTTCTGCCCCTATCAAGAGTTGAAAAATTTAAACGATCATAGAGGTGCGCAGGCTGATGTGTATATATTATTTTGTGCATAAAGAGTAGAACACGGATTCTTAGGAAATCATCAAAGCCAATACCGTACAGCAAGTTTACGTAAGGCGATATGTGATCCTGTCTTCTTAGGCCATAAATATACCGAATTATGCTATTAAAGGTTACATTAAGTTTCCTTTTGCTGTCACCATCGCAGCTGGCAAATAGTTCGCAGCCGTACAATAACATTGGTATTAAATAAGATTTTGCAAGAAGTATTCTAATTTTAATTGGAGTGCAATACTGAGTTTGCCAAAGATTCCTTAGCATTGAAAATGTACGACCACATGCGAAATTAACGTGATTGGACCAGGTAAGTGTATTGTTAAAGTAGATGCCAAGATTTTTGGCAGAATTTACAATATCTATAGTCTGATTGTTTATAGATAAAATAGGATTGTAATTAATCCTCAACAACCTTTTTCTTATGATCAAACACTTGGACTTAGCAGGATTAATTGCTAGACCATTAGCAGTAGCCCACTCATAAACGTGCCCTAAATCCCTATTTATAGTACCAACACATTCATCAAAGTCTGTGGTGCTGCAGCTAGTATAAAGTTGAACATCATCTGCATACAATCTAATCTTACAGTGTCGTAGCTTATCATGGAGATCATTCACATATAGTGAAAACAGTAGGGGGCCTAGTATCGATCCCTGTGGAACACCTCGGTTCAATGGCAAATAACCTGAAACTGAGGTGGGTGTTTCAACATATTGATATCTATCTATCAGATATGCATATATAAGACCCTTGGCAGCTGAAGTAAACCTAAACATATGTTTAAGTTTACAACACAAAATGTTATGGTCAACCATATCAAACGCCCTGGAATGATCTAAAAGAACTAAAAATGTCACATTACCACAGTCTACTTGCTGTCTGATGTCCTCCGCCACATCTACGAGGGCCGTCAAACAACTATGATCTTTGCGAAATCCAGATTGACGGTCCGTAAGCATACTGTTCGTTTCAAGATATCTTATAACTTGGTTATGGATTAATCTCTCAAAGACCTTAGATAAAAATGGCAAAATTGCTATCGGCCTATACTCAGAATTAGATTTAGGAATAGGTAAAATCTTGGCAAGTTTCCAAATTTTTGGATAACGGCTAATGGTAAAGATCCTGTTAAAAATATAAGTTATATAAGGAAGAAGTTTTGGAATTAAAATTTTTACAAATCTAGGATCCATTCCATCCACACCAATTGCATTGGATTTTATTGACAACAGACTGGACAAAACGTCGCGTTGGTCTACATTAGCAAAGCTGAAGTTATTGCTCAAAACATCATTACCGAAATCATAATAGTCAGAATTAGGTTGAACATTTGGGGTACTCAAAAATTTTTCATTTAGAGTGTTAGCATCAATTGCGCAGTGATCCAGGGTGGCAGATTTCCCAATACCAATTTCACGTATCACCTGCCACGTCTTCTTTGAGCTAATGGCATTAGAGAACTTCGAAGCATAATAATCAGATTTAGCTTTTTTAATTAGCTTGTTAACCATATTACGTGATACTTTGTATTGTTCATGTAATACCGTGGTTTTAAAACCTAGGTCCTATATAGAAAGTCCCGGTTATTAATGGCCTGCTTTATGGCGTGCGAGAACCAAGGCTTAACATGACGATTTAAAATTTTTGTTCTCAAAGGAACCACAAGATTATATAAGCTGAAGATTGCATTGCAGAAACGAGAGCTGATCATCAACAGAAATTAAGTTATATATCGCACTCCAGTCAATTCTGAAAAATTCGACTTCTAATCTACTATAATCCACACCCTTAAAGTCCCTATATCTTATAACCTGCTCAGGGATATTTAACTGATAGTTATATGTCATGAAAATTAGGTCATGACGAGAGAAACACGATGCAGACAGCTGGTCATAAAGTAAGACATTCGTAATGTCACTAACAAAAAAAAGATCAAGAAGTGAGTCGCTGGTATTTGTAAAATGCGTAGCACTAGTCGTGTTAGGTGAATTAAGGCCAAGTGTAAGCATGTTATCAATAAGGAAAGGATTTACCAAAACGTTAGAATTAAAGTCACCCGTAATAATAACATCCTCATAAGATACCGATAACGATTCTAGGGTATTCATAAATCCCACCATGCAAATACGATTATTAGGTCTATAAATACAACCTAAAAGTAATTTCCTTTCATCATAACTTACTTCCAGAAATAGATATTCAAGCATCCCTTCCGATCTATCAGCACCAGCAATTGCGACATCATCTGTAGATTTACAGACAACCTTAACCGCAATTCCCTTTTTCACGTAGATTGCCACGCCTCCATACCCATTTCTGTCAACCCTCCTAATATTATAGCCTTGCAGAGAAACTGATAAATCAGTATATTCAGTCTTAAACCACGTCTCAGATACACATATCACCTCTATATCAGAGTTCTCAAAGATATATCTAAACTCTTCAATCTTAGGTCTTAGGCTTTGTGCATTGATGTGACAGATTCTAATACCACTTCTTTGATTGGCCAACACCTTTATCATCCTTTCAAAGCTATCTCTAGAACGAACCCTGTTATTATCTAATTCGCTCATCAACACTTTTTGGATAAGAAAAAACAGCGCACAAGCAGTAAAGTATATTGTAATTTTTAGGTGATATATTATACATATTATTAGGACAAGTAAAGAATACGGAATTATATATGGCAGTAGAATTGAGCATTATAAAACTATTATGAAAAAGTGATAACAATTTAAGTGAAGCAAAATAAAAGAAAACTATTGATTTAAATTTTATTTTAGGACCGATGGAAATCAGCAATGCCGCGAAATTCACCAAGAGCAGAAGACCCATCAGGGGGCTGAAACAATTTATTAAGATGATCCAATTCCTCGATACAGATAGCTTGAGCATTAGGAGACACTTTAATATAAACTAGGCCCCGCATAGTAAACGCACTATGTATATGTTTATTTTTTTTCAGACGAATAGCTGAGCGAAGAATATTAAAATTACCAGAAGTAAGATTTTCATTGACGAAGAATTTGTTGTCTGAATTTTCACCAATATGTCTTAATAAAAATGAAAATCTTGGATTACATTTTCGATAAATAGAAAGAGTTTTCAAGAAATAATTTTTGTCATATGGAGACCAGAATTTTACAATTATTGCAGCATCTTTCGAATCTGTCATACGTTTATTATTGTGATTTTGGAGCCGATATATTGTTTTGATCGCAGGAACTGAAGTGTTTATAGTTTTACAAATTTTTTCAAAAATGTTTACCAGATTCTCATTGGGATTATAGGGGATTTCATTAATTCTTAGTTCACAGGCAACATTTGAATTTTCATTCTGTTTAATTTTTGATTTTAATAATTTTATTTCTTCTTGCATACTTTTGATGTTTACCGCGACTGTTTCCAATTTCTCAACTCTTTCAGTAACATTATGCAGTTCATCCTTAATACTCTTAAAACTTTCATTTATTACATTTATTAAGTGATTTTCACACTCACTCACTTCGTGAAGTCCTGTAGACTGGGTCCTGGAAAGGACTCTTCTTTATGTGGCCAAGTCTGGGCCGGCCGGCCGGCTTCTACGTGGTTATGCTGAGGATCTATAGGTGTGGACCCGTTCTGCAAATGTTGGTCGAGGTCCTTTTTCTTCCTCTGTAAGACGTATTCAACGTAGTTGCCTATGGCACTCCATTTGTCAGTACATTCAAGCATTTTGCTTACAATGTTTTCAGGAGTAAATTCACCAATCTGTTCCGTTAGCACGCTTCGGGCATCCTGCCACTTGATGCACCCAAAGAACGTGTGTCCTGCGTCGTCGTTCCTCGTGATGCAGTACATGCAGAAGGGGTTCCCTGTCTTGTCTGTCTTATTATTATTATCATTATTTTTATGTTATTTGCATTATACAGTTCTTGTTTGCATAAGGAATAATCTTTTACTGTCAATTCAGAAAATACTCTAGTCAATGAGAGAAACATCGTCATCATTTTGAATTTAAATTAAATGTTATCCTGTCTAATTGTTAGCAGTCGTACGCCCAAATGACGAAGTCGTACGCGAAAAATTCCACGAACTTAGAATTTTTCATTTCAAATACATGGACAGAGAAACTAGGAGAAGGAGGAGAAATGGTTTGGAAATATTGTATGATTTATTCTGCGCTGATTGGCCTCCTGTTGTCAATTTTATATTTTTATGACTTGACAATAAGTTTTAATCTCATCTGCAGCCATGCATTTGAAAACTTAGGAACATGTAAAAGAAAAATGGAAATTGAAGGTGAGTTATTAGTAGAGTAGTAACACGGTTCATTTAAAATTCAATTCAGTGGATGTCGCCAAAGACCTTGAATTTGTACAACAAAATGCACACGCGACGTGCATTATTGGCTAGTATTAATAGTATATTTGAGTTTCTCTGTCTCTAGCTCGTGCAAAGTTTTCCTCACTGTCACAAAGTGAGAGAGCTCGGTACTAAGAAGGTATTCGAACAATCGACTGTTTCCTTAAAAATTACCGGACATTTCAAATACCTAGAAAATCTAAAAAGAGTCCTTTTTCCGTACATGCATTGAGCGAAGGGTCTTAAACTAATAAACTAATAAAACTCATGAAACAGTCGTATTTTGTCGTGTTTGTCGTTCCGCTGATCTTACACCAGTTTGCGACAAGGTCGCATGTTTAATGTCTTTATTGCCGCTTCACTATTTTTCTTAACAATCGTGATGGTTTTTTTCTCTCTCTTCTTTCCTCGGCATCACGACATCCATGTTTTATGACTAATTATAAAAACTTCTTTTTGTTTTTTGTTATACTATGGACATTGAAACTTTTATAGGCTGCAGTGTTTCATCTAATTTTTTGCGCTCCTACAACATTCGACCTAATTTTTTAAGTTTTCTAGAATATGTATTTATTTTTTGCATTGTTTTTAACAGCGCGACAAAAAATGGTGTTTTAGTTTTTTCTGCTTTCGTAGAATCATAAAAATGAGACTGAGGATTACAATGTTTTTGAACTATATTTTTTACGATCGCTGAGTGTAAAATTAAATTCTTAAGAAACCCAGTTTTCTGACTTAGTTTCATTTCGTTCCGTTAACATAAAAAATTAGCGAAGAGGGCATCATCTTCAAGTGAAATTATGTTTCTAGGGTAAAAACGCTGGTAGAGGGTGAAGAATACAGAAATTCTAAGAAAAAATTGTAAAATTAAACAACATAAGTCTTTTAAGCGATACAGTTTTTTAATAAACTGGAACACTTTTTCTGAGTAGATTTTTCTTTATATCGGACAATTATTTTGTAATATTTTATTATCGTTTCCAAATAAGTGAAATGGAGTATTTTGGAATTAAGACGCATTTATAGCCAACCAAAATGAGTCGTTTTGGATTGTGCAAGTGTTGCTGCATATATGGATTGACTCACATGAAAATGCAACCTTAAATAGTGGCAAATAGTTGTACATTCACAAAAGATGGCATCGCTGTCCTATATTTTGTGAATATTCTGTTTACTTTTTTATACCCTTCACAAAAAAGTGAAAGGGTATATATAGGTGTGTCATTCCGTGTGTAATTTCTTCGATATGTACATGGGGCCCCATAAAGTAAATATATTCTGCATCCTTATGACGATTGAGCGATGTCCGTCTGTCTGTATGTGAAATCGGTTTTCCCAAGCCCCAGAAGAACTAGAGACTTTGTTCTTGAACCGTTGGATTGGAAATGAACTTAAAAAGAGTGCTATTGAAATTCAGAAAGATCCGAAGTTAGGTTCCAGAGCTGGGAAGCTTACTCCTATTTCTCGACGCAAAATTTATACCAAAAATCAATTATTTTTTTTAATGTTTGTAAATTAAACCCATTTCGTGCTTTGGGAATCCTCAATGGTCTATTAAAAACTAAAAAAATAAAAATTTTGTTCCAGGGATGGAAAATTAAAAATTTTTTTCGGCCCATTCCGTATTTCGTAGTACATGTAGTAACTAGAATTGTTAAAAATTTTAAGTTTTTCTTTTACAAAACCTCTTTATACTTTATGAAGATTTGCATTGGTCAAAAAAAAATTTTGCTTCCAGTATTTTTTTATACATGAAAATAATCAAACAGGCAACTGATGTTGTTTTTTTTGGTTTTTGCTAACTTAAACTGTCTTATAATTTAGGAAGAACAAAATTGGTATCAAAATTCAAAAATTAAAAATAAAATTTCGAATCCAGGGATGGACAAGTGCAATATTTTACGGTACATGAAAGTTACCAAAATGGTAAATAATTTGCAATTTTTCTTAAATACAACTACTTTATACCTCAAGAAGCGTTGCACTGATAAAAAAAATTAAAATTTCGTTTCCAGGGTTGGAAAAATTAAATTTTTTTTGGTACATGCAATATTTTGTAGTACATATGATAACCAAAATGGTTGCAAAGTTTTAATTTTTCTTAAACAAAACTACTTTATACCTCATGAAGATTTGCATTGATAAAGAAAATTTAAAAAAAATTAAATTTTGCTTCCAGGGTTGGGATATTGAAATTTTTTTTATACATAAAAGTAACCAAAAAGGCAATTGACGTTTTTTTTACTAATTAAAACAATTTTTTAGTTCAGGAAAACCAAAATTGGTATATAAAATTAAAAAAAAAAAATCAAAATTTAGATTCCAGAGTTGGATAACTGCAATATTTTGGTGGTACATAAAAATTACCTAAATGGTTACAAATAATAAGTTTTTCTTAAATAAAACTATTTGATGCCTCGTTAAGAGTTGCATTGGTAAAAAAATTTAAATTTCGTTTCCAGAGTTGGGAAATTGATATATATATTCTGCATACAAGTAACCAAAAAGGCAATTGACGTTGTTTCTTTTTGCTAATTAAAGCTGTTTTATAATTCAGGAAGAACAAAATTGGTATTAAAATATAAAAAAAATCAAAATTTCGACTCCATGGTTGGACAAACCAAATATTTTATGACATGAAAGTGACCAAAAAATTTAAAAATTTAAATTTTTTTATCAAGTAAAACTATGTTACACTTCACTAAGAATTGCATTGGTAAAAAAATAAAAGTTCTCTTCCAGAGTTGGAAAATCGAAAAATTTTTCGTACATAATAGTACATACATAAATTCCAAATTTTGTGCTTTTAGTGAATTAAACCTATTTTATATATCAGAAAAATTAGTATTAAATAATTAAAAATTCGGTTCCAGGGTTGGAAAATCGACATTTTCTGATTCATTAAAGCAGCCATTTTATTCGTTATATTTGATTTTTATGATGAATTATACCTATTTTATATATCAGAAAGAAGTAAACTGGTATTAAAAACCAACAAAATCTAAAAGAGATTCTACGGTTGGACAATTAGACCTTTTTGGGGTACATGAAACGGATTTTTTCTTTTGTTTGTAAATTAAATATATATAATATTTTTGAAAGACGTTCATAGGTATTAGATATAAGAAAAGCCAAACATTTAGCTTCCTAGCCGAAAAATTTAAACGTTTTCTTAAATATAAAAGTAACCGATAACATCATTTTGATTTTTTAATTAAACCTACTTTCTGTTTTGGCAAGAAAGAAAGAAAGAAGAATCACATCTGTGAAGGGTATTTAAGATTCGGCACAGCCGAATATAGCACTTTTACTTGTTTTAACTCGGACCAGCGCTCAGTAGATGACCCCTACATATGCAGTGCATTGCGCCGGAACTAGTAAGAAGGGGATGATAGTATTGAGGGGACAGATGAACAAAGATGAGGAGAAGTTTTTGTAGGTATTTGTATCTTTTTACTTCCCCGGTTAATTTTTTGCTACCGAGTCAACAAAGGAGGGTGCTGTTCCTATGCTCTTTGGTACATAATTGTGCCAGTCGCTGCCACTTATGTTCAGTGATCAGTGTTATGCCTTCATTACTGAAACAGGCTAACAAGAACTCGACACAATATTCATGACTGAACCCGGAGTTGAATTCAGGACCCTCTGCTTCATATTCTCGTGTTAAGTACTTCAGCCAACAGAACCCTCTTGGAAAGTCAATTAGTCCAATTATAAAAATTCGCATAAAATGTCTCCATTCCCTATTTCCAGAGAAAAATTCTCCTATTCTAATAAACTAGTGAGTAAGTGAACTATGGAAAGGAATAATTGAAGTTATTGTTTTCTTTAAATTAATTCGTACAAATAATTGGCCATATATGTTATTTGTGTTAAATTCTTATCTTGTGCTAAAATTCAATTGCTGGTTACTCCTTAGTCCCTTGGCTTTTGAAGGTCCATTGTGTTCTAGAGGATGATAATATTTTTGGTTGGCGGACCAAGAGAATTTAAGACTTCTTTTGCTCTCTGCCAGAAACTTTGGTTTTCCTCTCATTCAGTTAAAAGAAACCCAGGAGCTATTTCGCAAATCTTCTGCATATGTCATTTATTCGAACTCTAATACCTGAAATAAATTTTTTACAAATAATTTGTTCAATACTTATTTCTTTCTTATAAATTTCGATTATCATTACATTTTTATTTACGTCCGTTCAAATTTGCTGTGGAAAAAACTCAAATAAACTTATAACAGTTTATTTCGGTCGTTACTTTTTTTTGCTATGAGAAAATATACGATGGAACATTAAATTTTAATAGGAGGAATGGGAAAAGGGAAAAATTTTTCAGGCAATTTTTATTCATATTTAGGCTGAATATCTCTCAAATCCAAGTAGTATAGAGTAAAAGTAACGTACTTTCGAATAAGAGATCTTCTGTTAACTAATGTTTAAAATTTTGGTCCTCTAAATATCGAAAGATTTATTTTAATAATTCGAGTAATGTAACTTTTGTTGTTTAGAAAATCAAAGTTTGTACATATGGCCGCTGTTTGACTATTAGCCCGTCTCTATTTAATACACAGTAGCATCACTAAATCACAGAATTCGGGTAAAACTTAATTACTCGTCTAAGATAATCGAATCTGAATGTCGGCATGCAGCTCTGACAAGTAAACATTAACTTAATTTTCAACTAATACTTTTTTGACAAATCGTTGTTTAAACAGTCTTATTTCCCTAATTTCATATCTGTTTTGGGCTACAGAAGTTTATTGTCGTTTTCCTCATCAAACAAACCAGTCAATTGTGGGCAGCTGATTAAAAAATTAAGAATTAAGAACTAAATCTATAAGACAAATTATTATCAGTGATCGCTGGGTGGCAAATTTCAATTGATGCGTCAGATGCAACAAATTTAATTGTATTTTAGGACTGCTTCCATAACAACTCCATATATATAGCGCACAAGGTACGAGGGTAGTTTGGCACTGTTGTAACTTGAGGCATAGAGTTTACTTTCCTCAGCACATTTGATCCAGAATAATAAATCTAAAATCTTCAATTGCAACAAATGTAGACGTTTGTTTGAAGAATTGAATCAGATTCTGCGTTTTCATCGTACATTAATTTTTTCACATTATCAAAAATGTAATAGAAGCGAAAGTCCAACTGTACAGAAGTGATAGCTTTCCAGTACCCTGTTTTCATCTTGATGAAATATCCATTGCGCGGATAACTTTTATATATCCAAATATTCATGCGAAATCTGATATAATTCACGGGGATCCCAAAAGAGCTCAATAAACATCGGAAACCCTAATCGAGGGTTCCACTGTAATATAAAGTTGAACAAGATTTAACTGAACCAGTATTGCATATAAAGCGCCTGCTGTGGATTCCTGTTTAAAAGAATTATTTGTCCAATTTGTTCTACACCGACAAGAACATCACACTATTTGTGGATTTCATTGTTATACTTTTATATATAAACAAATACGTTGTGTTATGTTAACAAATACTTTATGCTTACTTAAAGCCTTCTTATTTGACAAATTTCTATACAAAACTTGTCATGTAAGCGGTTTGTAAATATGTATAAATATTTTTTATGAATTATGCCTTTACGGAATACATACATATATTTTGTGGAAGGTCTCTTGATTTATGTGTATTTATGTAAATTGGCTTTTGTTACATAAATTAATATGTCATTTGGACGATCGAAAATAGTGACTTCCCCAAGAGATTTCTGCGTGCATTTTGAAAACAACATTTTTTAAGAGTTAGACTTTTCCACTTATTTCACACTCACAGCTAGATTTTGTTTGAAAACATCATATACATTTTTTGGCTATTGATTTTATTCTCGCAAAGCAATTACTTAGCGGCTCAAGGGCATCGATCGCGCGTTGCTGTTATTATTGCTTGAGACTTGTTTGTGTGTCACGGAAACAGAACAAGGAAGCCTTCCTTGCATAATAAATGTCAAAATATCCTTTGTAAGATCTTGCAGAGTAAAGGTTGTTGTGCTCTAGTTTCTATTGTTCGAACTGTTTACCTTTTCCCTTCATTTGCTTGCAACTATTTTGTATGAATTTATTTTACCTGAACGTATGCTAAAGTCGGTATACGACTGACTAATAGAGTAGGCAAGCGAGCGCGTTGCTTTATATTACACAATGTCTTAATGGACGATATTTGCATAAACCCTGGTGATTAGTTGACTCTTTGTTGTAAATTTGCTGAAAAACTAGCCACAATATCACTGCTTTGCTGCTACGAGTATAGTCCATCGAGCATATGCTATTGAAAGTTTTGTAACTTCAATGCGTCATATACTGCTCACAGTCACTACTCTGTTTGCCTAAAGTATCTATGACAATGATGTTCTGCGAAGATCCAAAATCTCTTTTGAAATTTCTTTGAATATTTTTTTACATAAGAGTTGTGTTAAATTTTAAATACCATAAAATGTTCATTGTGGTACGAAATTATACATTTTAATTTCGAAAAACTTGAGCAGTTTTAGTAGAATCATAAATGGATTAGAGCAATAAAGAAAATTTTGCATTGATAAGTGCAAATAAGAGGACTGTTATAACACAATGGCGTGGAACAGAAAAGTACTGGTAATCACTTCCCACAGGGAATTTTTGAAACTAAGTCAGTTAAAAATTTGAAATTATGTTTCATAAACTGCTATAATCTTTTCATAGGGAAAGTACACTCATTCGTAATTGGGTAAATGGGTTATTACGCGTACATATATTACGAAGTTGTATGCAGAATATGATTAAAAAATCTAGCATCAGCTATTGCCCAATCAGAAATAACTTGAAACCATTTGTTTTATATAATACGCGTTGTGTTAAGATATGATCAGAATTTTAAATATTTGCCGAAAAGATTGTAACCACTAAATAATAATGACAAAGCTCATAGTTAAGACGAGGATTTATCGAGTTAAACAGTCTCTAATAATATTTGATTCTATGACATTGTCTATTAGTTATTTATGAAACTATTTCACTTAATAAACACTTATCTAAACCAAAATGAAATTCGTTAGTATTTAGTGGTTGCGCTCTTTCGGCCTAATGTGTGCCAAATGTGGCTCTACATTTAGAAAAAAGTCAACATTGAGAATAAAAATATTTATATTTTTAAACCCATGTATGAATTCGTGCTACAGTCCCAATACGACGCATTATCTTTATCACTGGTGAGTTAGAGGTTAAAACATGAAGCTCTTGTAGAGTGTTCAACGTATATATCACCTTAGTATAAGCTGCAACTAATTCCATCAGGGCATTAGAGATTGTATTGTATATCCAGCTCATATTAGATACGAGGCAGCTCTTGTTACTAAAATCTGCAAGTGTTGGGTGAATGGATTGGATAGGACAACATTCCACAGCGTTAGAATATGGACATTACTGGACGAATATAACCAGACATATGTAGTACATGTCTTGTCGGATATGTGAGACAAGGTTTTTAACCGACTGTCTGACATTGATATCGGTTGAGGCACTTCTGAGATTAATCAAACCCTAAAACAAACAGGCAATGGCGTGTGATGCTACACCGATGACCGATGCCAGATTAAAGAGCAGGCTTAGTTTGTGAAGAAACAAGAAACTGAAATTTAATTCCGTTTACTTTAAAGTTTCCCAGGCAAAAATTCGTGCGGTCGTGGTTGCTTTGAAGTGGATCAGTATAAATATTACACCTACAAATATCCCCATCTTTACAGTTATCCAAGCAGCGATTGGCACAATCAGGAACGATAGATTATTTCCTGTGAGCGTTTTGTATTGCGGGAATATAATTAACGACTACGTAGCCGACAGAGTCCGCCTCGTAATAGAATGTTTTCAGACAATAGCTCTTATCACCCGAAACCCTTTCTGTTCTGAAGACTGAATCACTATATCGTAAGAAGGTGGCCCATGAAACACGAGGGAGTAGTGATAATGTAATGCAACATCAACAGAGCAAAGCTGATAGTCAGATAAGGGGGTGTTTACACTGGATTGAAACCAAAAACGGCAATGGAGGCATTAAGGATGACATTTTACTAATTATACCTCGCTAAAGGAATATTGAGTATTAAAAAAATTTTGGACTTCATTAATAACAAGGAGATCCTATAAAGTTGTGAGTTTGCTTTTCTGTAGCTTATAACTGACCTTACTGGCATAGACGTATGTCTTGGACATGAGCTTAATTGAGTCCCTTCATCCTGCTACCGTTAAACATCGAAATTACGGGAGTCATTCTGGTGATGATATAAAAAAATTTAATTAGTCATGAGGGCGTGGCTTCTCATACATAAAGATAATAAATTTCGGATGTCCTCTGCTTTTTATAATATTACAAGGGGATGAATAAATTTCATGAAATAGAACTACAACATTTTTAAGAAGCTAAAAATAAATAGATTTTATTGAAATTTTGACTAATTTAGCGCCGAAATCTCACTTAATTTCATTATAGTTCATCGAAATTAAAGAGAACATTTACATTGAAAAAGTAAAGAAAATAATATACGTCTACATCCATCCAATTACAGTTCATGAATAACTAAAAGTTTGGTGACGGTGTATGTTGCTGAAAATATTTCTTCTGTTGGTGAAAGTGTGGCGGATAATTGGAATAAGTGGAATCTATGGCGTTCTCTGGAAATAGGCTTATCTTACAACTCATTAGGTATATTTTATATTTGAATGTGTGCATTCATTCACATAAAGTACAAAGCACTCAGTATCAAAACCTTATTGTCCTTCAATCAGAGCACTATTCCCGTATGATAACTGACTTTTTGTGACTGCAATTGAATTGATTTGGCAATCAAGATCATGTGATTTGACAGTAAAATTTTTTTTTACGGCTACGCCAAAGAAAAGGTCTAGTGTTAGATAATTTTAAAACTAATATTCGTAAACAAATTTAAATGTCAATTTGTTCTTTACATATTTTCGAAGTCTAAGCAAAATCGTAGTTTTATGTATGTTTTATTTAACTTTCATTTTCAAACCAAAAATAGCATTTCCCTATGTTTCTTCAAATATTTGTTGTTTTTTTTTTTGAAATCTACTTTAATTAAAAAAATTTTGGTCACATATTTGATAGAATATTAAAGTAGCTAAAAGTAAAGTAATGCTGGTTGGTAATCATGCTAATAAACTTACACCAACGTAACTCAGCTAGGCAAAACCGGAGACACATCTACATCCAACAATATCGTTACTGATTCCACTAGTTTTAAAGAAATTTATAATCGAAATTTTCTCTTCCCAGCATACTGAGCATTTTCAAGGGCAAGTGTTTTAATTGGGAATTAATATTTTCCAATAATCCACATTATTCATACAGAAGAGACAAATTTGTTCATTTCAAGGAGACACGTCTTCTGCCCTCACCTTGTCTTCTGCAGAAGCGACTAGTTTCAAGCAGCGCAGATAACTTGCGAACATTTATGAAATAATGAAGTAAATTTTGAAAACTGTGGGAGTTCTAGAAATGATTACTTTAATTTTTGTTTACGGGAAAAGTGTGCGTGTACAAAAGAATGCTTAGAATACAGACTTCTTTCCCTATTATTGCCTTCTCAAATATTTACAAAATATGAAAATAGTTTGTTAGATTATGAGAAATGCACATTATTTGAAGTGTGGTTATGTTAATCGACAACACAAGCATATGCAGTTTTTAATTTGGTAAATAACGTCAGCTGCATTTTTACATAAACAAATTTATACAATAAAGATCGTAACTTCTTGATATAACTTTTCTGCACACGGAAAAGGTGTTGCAGGATTTAACTCTATAAAAAGAATAATTATTGCCTAAAGTTTTTTTCAAGCAATCTTCCAATAGGTCCATGTAATCTACTTTCTGGAAAATAATATTCAAAATATTTACGTATATTATGTTATAGTTGTGTATAAGTAAAATTAGTGTAAAATTTCTATAAAGAAAAGAATCAAGTTAGTAAAATCCGTAAAATATTTGGGTGTAAATAAAGTTTCAAGTTACTTTTTCATAAACAGAAGCAAAACATTTTATACTTCGTTATTATTATTTTTTTTAACTTTATTTTAAGTTAAAAGTAGGATTTTGTAAGACCGATAAACAGTTTTTTTTGCTACTAAAGCTTTAATTTATCTAAAAGAGAGCGATAACTTAAATGCAAGTTAGTCATTGTTTAGACTTGCAATTTTTGTTGCAGCAATTCTATAAATTTTTTTTTGAGAGATATGAGAAGATTAGACAGCGGTACACAGATTCAAGTGCTCTGCTTATGTTTTATTTTACTTTATCTTTTCAGTTCTATGACAGGACAAAAAATTGCTAAACTAAAATGTTATAATGTGGACACTTAAGCATTCTTAAAGCAGAATTTTAAAAATTGCAGGAACAAAATATGTAAGTCTGGACGGCGTTTTTTATTTCAGTTGAACTACAGATCCTTAATTGCATAAATACATACTCATACATCCATAATGTACAAACTGCAGTCAGAGTAGAAAAAGTGGTAGGATTGCTAACCTGACTTTTGGTAACTTGAGACTTTTTGATTCGCATATATTGAAGTGCATCTTGAGCGACGACTCGCTATAATTTGATATTTTTCGGCACCACGCTCTGTGATTTGAATTATATTACTGTGCTGTATACAAAAAGTATTATAAACAAGTAAAATGGTATATTGGGCCTTATGCAAAAAACTGTACTTGAACTTTCCTGTCTATGTTAGCACACATTTTAAGACTAAGATACTTGTTTTAAAATGTTTATACAAATCAGTACTTCAATTCAAGTATTCAAATATTTGCTATTTTCTAAAATATTATCAGGTAACAGAAGTGATTTCTTAGAAATGGTGTACTTCTAACACTGATGTTAAGCCTGTAAATATTTCTACGAGGCAAAAACAAAGAGAGTATAAGAAAAAAAAATTGAATTGATTCTTTTTGTTCAAATCGAAAAAGTATTGGAGTAACGAGTTTCGTTATATTTGTTTTGATTGAATGCGCATCAGTAACTAGTTTTTTTTTAATTCTTTATATTTATTTCTTGTTTTTTATAATGATGATTTTCTTCATATGAAAATAATAAACGCCTTACACAAGAGCTAACACTTCGGGCCTTAATTTAATATAATACAACTTGAATCCATTTGTGTTATATTAACAAAGATTTTTGAGGTGGAAAATTAGATTCGTGAGCTCAAAGTAAAGAAATGCTTACTTTAAAAATATTCATTGAAATAATCTTTTTGTATACATATATTTTTAACACTATATGCAAAGCAAAATTAATTTTTTTTGCATAAGGCTGTATATAATTTATGATGATACCACCGATCATCGTGTTTATCAAATACTTGTCATTGTACAAAATATACTCAAAAATACACTAGATTAGCCAGTTGCAGAATCCAGAATCATACGCTTTTTTTTTATAAATCAGAATTCAATTTGGCTATTGCCTAATTAATAGAAATTTATATTATTATTTTATGTATTATTTTTCAATTTCATATTGGCTTTAAAGTCAATATGCGGATCCGTTTCGCCGTACCGTTAATTCGCTATAGAAAACGTAAAGCGTAGTCGGAACCTCATTATCACGTCTGGAAGTGACACGGTCGAATTTTAAAATAACTTATATTGACGCCCAAGAATTTATTCTACGTAGCCTAAAAATAATCATTTGCTCAGTATATTTAAGAAATAGCTGTTAGCATTTGCGTACTTATATGTATGTATATTTGTATGTAAACTGTTCGTTTCTCTTCAGAAAATCTTACCAACAAAATGCAATTTATCTAAACTAATTTAACTGTGGAAGTTCTATAACAATTTTTCTGGTAAAGACTTGTTTTCTTTTTGAGTGCGTATAAATATACATACATACTTATATATACACATATACATACATATGTATGCCTATTTTTATAACCAATTATATTAAATAAATTGTTTATGCCACGTAAACATCACTGTTAGTTTCATTATAAACAACTGATTTTTTTATATCTGTGTATAAGAAGAACGCATTGCTAATAAGTTTTCTTTGTTTTACTTTTCTTGAAATGAAAGAAATTTACTAAGAAAAGGCAAATTAGTATTAAATGTGGTGACTTTCAAGGACCGTTAAAAATAAATGGGCCACAAAAGATTATTTTAATTTATAAACGCAACCACATGTACACTAACGGCATCTACAGCATGAGAAGCGGCATGTTAAATGAAAATATGTAAGTCAATAAACGCAAACTGAACAACTCGCAACAAACACCGCAAAGACACAAGCAGCATGCAATCATATAATAAAAGTCGGACTTAATCAACATGTGTCTTTTTCACCAAACATATACTGCATACAGAAATACAGTAAAAGCCTTCCGTTCATATAAAATCATTATTAAAATAAAACTTCTAATGAGAATACACCTACACTTCCACCTATTTGTGGAAGTAAAATTATAAATTAATTTAAAAAAATCCTTCACAGAATGTAAGATCCATTGGACTATGGTTAGATATTGTCCAATTAGAAAACCATATCAAGTTTTCTATCGTTTGCCAAATTCCTCTACGCATAAATTCGCAAATGTATGACTGCTAAAAATACAATCTGTTCTTTTTGACGACAATGCTTTGCAAATTAGTGTGGCCACAAACCACAAATTCGTTCACTTTTGGATAAGGCAGTGTGCCAAATTAGCACATTTCCTTTCGCATATGTTTAAACTATTTCTGTACACACAAAAGCAACAAAAATGTTGAGGTGTTCATATAAACACACGTATTAAATGTTGCAACCCAACATGTTTTGGTTGCTCAGATGTATAAATGTTGCGTTTTGCATTTAAATACATTAAGTTTACATTAGCGAGTAGCGTAATACATGAAATTAATTGTCTGTAGGATATAATTCCATATAAAATAATTAAACCTATGGAATTACTACTACAGAAATATATAAAAAATATGGCGGCATTTTTGTTATAGTGTTCGTGATATAGACAAATGTGTATTTAATAATTATATGAATGTATATATGCATGTGAACGTGTGTGTAGTACATACCTTCAGCATTGTTCAATTATACGCACGCAATACGTCAATCAAAACGAACGAATAGATATGAAATAATTTCTTTTGTAATTCAAACTATATAAAAAACCAGCAACAAACACAAAATGTAACTTCAGTGCTGTCATTGCTTATACATACATATGTACAAAAGTATGTAAATATGTATGGATATATGTTAGACATTAAATGACTCAAACATAAACATATGTATGTACAGATGGATTTACGATCCATATATGTACATGCATAGATGTATCATATGCGTACATACTATATACATACGCAAGTACTCGTACATACAACGTTATGGAATTCATAACTCTGTTTTACGTTTATTTTGATTATTTCATACGATTTTTTCTTAAAAAAAGTTTACTTGCCTATGCTTCTTGATACCAATATATAACAACAAAGAAAAATTATGATAGTAAGCATTAAGTAAAACATCATATGCATACGTATGTGTGAGTTAATGTTAGATGTAAAAGTCAAAACAAATTAGCTAGAAGTAGTTACTAAAGAAACTATTTGTACTACCAAAATTCCAATACGAACATCAAAGATAAAAATAAAAAATTTCAATGTAACAACATTTAACTACCATAGGAAAGAATACTTTCTTCAAACTACAAAAATAAAAAATAAAATGTTAAAGCGTATTTTAAATTTTTTCCGTTCATATCGTTAGAATCACATGCATTTTTATTTATTTTTGAAATAAAAGTCATTGATTTATACCGTGAACTATCTAATAATGTTTATCGTGTGCAAGGATATTTTCTTCCGGCGATTGGCCGAAGTCACAAACCTGTAGTGAGAGACTTAAAAGATATTGAAAACCAATAATTATGTATAAAAGGGAAGATTCCACCCCCTTTAACTCCTACTATACGAGAAAAGATCGCCTTCATAGCAGAAAGGGCGTTGTAATGGTATAGGGAACAACTTATAACGTACTACACACAATTGATCTAGAATTTTAAAGTGCAAAAATTACTGAAGGAACATACAAGACTCTTAAAATCAGCTTTCCGGAAATTAAAATATATGTTTGGAATGATTCATTGATAATGATCGTACTCATAATGCAGGAGCTGTAAAAGAATTTATTTCATCCCAAAATATATATCCAAACGTAAATGAAAATTTGTGAGGTAGGCTTTTGTGGAAGGTAAATGTAGTGGTAATATAATTTGACCATAATGACGCTCTAGTTAAAGGCATAAAGCACTACTCGAATCAAATTTCTTCAGACTTTTTGAATTCACATACAACTGTGCCATCAATGCCTACATATTCTTGAAAAAATACTCTTATTATATCGTTTGATATCATAAGAGTGACATGTTTGTTGTTATAGAAAGTTTGTTGTTTAATTTGATATCATGGAAGCCTCCCGTCACTGCATTTTTAAAAATGTTGGTTTTTCAGATGCTCTATGAAAGTTTACATTTCTGAGAAACACCAGCAAAAAAAAAACAAGTAAAAACGTTATATTCGACCGGGTCCAATCTTAAATACCCTCCAAATATTTAGTAAGTGAATTTGAAATGTTTAACTTGGTGGGACAGAGTTCCTTTATATAATATCGTACGTCAACGCCCACTAAAGGGGGCGGGGTTCAAAAATATTCAATATCATGTTTTCCACAGACGAACGTATGGGCATTGCTAGACCGTCTTAGACTTCATCACAATTCTCTTTGGAGGCTATAAAAACTGTATTTTGGCGGGGTCGCTCTGGCAAGGGCTGTGGGGGAAACATTTCACCTTTGTCATTAAACTCTAAAAATAAATGCTTGGGATAATTATATACAAAACTAAAATTTCTTTTTTTTGATAGGGTCATTTAGCGGCAAAGGAGGAGGAGGGGGTAGGGCAGCAACAGGCAGTCATAAAACTCTAAAGATAAATGCTTGGGATGATTATATACAAAATTTAAAAAAAAATTTTTTTTTGGTAGGGTCATTTAGGGGGCGAAGGGGAAGGTGGGGGTAGGGGCAGAGTAGTACCAGGTTTCGTCTCAGCTTCGTCATTAAAGGTTAAAAGTGTTATTTTTAAGGAATGTAGGCTTAAGTAAAACAATTTGTTAAATTTTTATGCTATTTTTGCCTATAATAACGCCCACAGAAGTGGGCGGGGTCAAAAAATATTTTTATTTTATTTAATGGCTCCAATTTTAAGGCGTTGGACCATATTTGACATAAAAATATATCATTTGCTTAACAAAATAACCAAAAAACTTTAAAAATTATGTTGTTTTTTCTGGGTTGGTTTAGTTCTTCTTAGGGGAACTTTTTTCCCTCTTGCCCGATTTAGCCCATCTTC
The DNA here is from genome assembly GCA_951800035.1 of Linnaemya tessellans. Classification (NCBI taxonomy): domain Eukaryota; kingdom Metazoa; phylum Arthropoda; class Insecta; order Diptera; family Tachinidae; genus Linnaemya; species Linnaemya tessellans. The sequence continues at coordinate 106,315,818 of OX637532.1, read as the reverse complement.
GAACTTAACCTGCTCTAGGTTTTAAAATATATTTATGCCCAATTTCAAGAGTCTAGCTCTTTTCGTTTGGACTGAATCGTGATTTCCACAGACGGACGGACGGACGGACGGACGGACATGCTCAGTTCGTCTTAGATTTCATCACTGATCAAGAATATATATACTTTATGGGGTCTGAGATGGATATTTCGATGCGTTACAAACGGAATGACAAAGTGAATATACCCTCCAAATTCTTTTTTGGAGGGTATAAAAAGAAACATCACGTAAAACCATATGTTCGCATGTTAGCTTTTACGAGTATTTCATTCACGTTGCCTGTAGATTAACTACAAAATTGGTAGAGTAGATCAACAGGAGAACAGAATATATTTATGGAAATAACAAGAAAACTTCAAACCAACTTTTGATTGCCGACAAAATTCTTACTAGACAACCCTAAACCAATTAATAATAGGACGCGAAATGATTTTCCTAGTTAAGATCCTAAAATAGCGGGTGTTGAGCTCATAACCAGATGTGCAATACTGCTGCAAGCTATGCCGTCAGTCTACAAAATATATTCTTATAAACTTAAAAAATTCGAGCTCTATCGTTCGCTTTATCCCCCACCTTCAGAACACAAAATTCTACTGCACACTTCCGAACTAACTGGAGAGCTTTCAAAGGAAACTGTGGACGACAAAAACAAAGATACAATAGCGTATGGGACCCAAGACATGGACAATTTTTATTTAAATATATTATTGCAGAGCCCGAGTATCTTCATATCAAGTCAACGAAAATTGTCAATTGATTGCTGCAAGAATAGTGAATTTAAAGCAAATTTTCTTAAAAGGAAAATACTTTTTTTTAAATTCATTAAATTGGATTATTAAAATAATAAAGTGCGAAATTTTAAACGTACGTAGTCTGATGAAGGCACAAGTAGAGAGGCCCTAACTTGTACTTTTACAATGTTTACTTTTTCAGTAATTCTACTATATTTTACAAAACCGGATTTCGTCACAAATTGCTTTGCATGCAAAAATGACTACAGTTTCTATTATGATCAATACAGTTTCTGTTTTTTCTTGTAAAGTTATAATTTTATATATTTGAGTTAGGGCTTTTCTGCTTGTGACCGTTTATATTTAATTTTTTCCACTTTATATTCCCTCCAAAAAAGCATTGGGGGTCTTTGTCATTCCATGCACAACACAGTGAAATATCCCTCTGAGACTCCATAAAGTATATGAATTCTTGATCAGTAATAAAATATAAGAAGATCAAGTCATGTCTCCGTCTGTACGTCCGAATGTCTGTCAGTGGAAATCACGAAACAGTCGAAACAAAAAGAGCCAGACCCTTGAAATTTGGTAGATAAATTTTGAAGGATAACACAGGACAAGTTCGTAAATGGATTGAACCGAGCTAGAGGCAAAAAAGTTCCCCTAAGAGGAACTAAACCAAACTATAAAAAGCAACATAATTTTTAAAGTTTTTTTTTGTAATTTTGCTAAGCAAATTATATATTTTTGTCAAAGAAGATCCAACACGTTAAACTTGGAGCCATAAAATAAAAAAAAAATAATTTTTGGACCTCACCCCCTTTAGTGGGCGTTCTTATATGCAAAAATAGTATGAAAATTTAGCAAATTGTATTACTTCAGTCTACATTCCTTAAAAATAAAATGTTTAAGCTTTTGTGGCGAAGCTGAGATGTAACCTGATCCTCGTCTGCTCTACCCCTCTCCCCCTTTGCCAGCAAAATGACCCCATCACAAAAAAAAATTTGCACTTAATTACCCAAATTTTTTTTGTATTTTATGGCAAAGGTAAAACGTCTCCTCCACGGCGCTTGCCAGAGCGACCCCGTCAAAATACTGTTTTAACAAAAAACAAGTAAAAACGTTATATTCGACCGGGTCGAATCTTAAATACCCTCCAAATATTTAGTAAGTGAATTTGAAATGTTTAACTTGGTGGGACAGAGTTCCTTTATATAATATCGTACGTCCACGCCCACTAAAGGGGGCGGGGTTCAAAAATATACAATATCATGTTTTCCACAGACGAACGTATGGGCATTGCTAGACCGTCTCAGACTTCATCACAATTCTCTTTGGAGGAAATAAAAACTGTATTTTGGCGGGGTCGCTCTGGCAAGGGCTGTGGGGGAAACATTTCACCTTTGTCATAAAACTCTAAAAATAAATGCTTGGGATAATTATATACAAAAATAAATTTTTTTTTTTTTAATAGGGTCATTTAGAGGGGTAGGGCAGAAACAGGTAGACATAAAACTCTAAAAATAAATGCTTGGGATGATTATATACAATATTTAAAAAAAAAATTTTTTTTTTGGTAGGGTCATTTAGGGGGCAAAGGAAGAAGGGGGGGGGGGGGGGTAGGGCAGAAATCGGCAGTCATAAAACTCTAAAGATAAATGCTTGGGATGATTATATACAAAATTAAACAAAAAATTTTTTTTGTTTGGTAGGGTCATTTAGGGGGCAAATGCAGAGGGGGGGGGGTAGGGCAGAAATCGGGAGTCATAAAACTCTAAAGATAAATGCTTGGGATGATTATATACAATATTTAAAAAAACATTTTTTATTTGGTAGGGTAATTTTGGGGGCAAAGGAAGAGGGGGGGGGGGGGGTAGGGCAGAAATCGGCAGTCATAAACCTCTAAAGATAAATACTTGGGATGATTATATACAAAATTTAAAAAAAAAAGTTTGTTTTTTGGTAGGGTCATTTAGGGGACAAAGGAAGAGGGCGGGGGAGGGGTAGGGCAGAAATCGGCAGTCATAAAACTCTAAAGATAAATACTTGGGATGATTATATACAAAATTTAAAAAAAAACTTTTTTTTTGGTAGGGTCATTTAGGGGGCAAAGGAAAAGGTGGAGGGGGGGGGGGGGGGGGAGGTAGTGCAGAAATCGGCAGTCATAAAACTCTAAAGATAAATGCTTGGGATGATTATATACAAAATTTAAAAAAAATTTTTTTTGTTTGGTAGGGTCATTTAGGGGGCAAAGGAAGAGGGCGGGGGAGGGGTAGGGCAGAAATCGGCAGTCATAAAACTCTAAAGATAAATACTTGGGATGATTATATACAAAATTTAAAAAAAAACTTTTTTTTTGGTAGGGTCATTTAGGGGGCAAAGGAAAAGGTGGAGGGGGGGGGGGAGGTAGGGCAGAAATCGGCAGTCATAAAACTCTAAAGATAAATGCTTGGGATGATTATATACAAAATTTAAAAAAAATTTTTTTTTTTTGGTAGGGTCATATAGGGGGCGAAGGGGAAGGAGGGGGTAGGGCAGAGTAGTACCAGGTTTCGTCTCAGCTTCGTCATTAAAGCTTAAAAGTGTTATTTTTAAGGAATGTAGGCTTAAGTAAAACAATTTGCTACATTTTTTTGCTATTTTTGCCTATAATAACGCCCACTGAAGTGGGCGGGGTCAAAAAATATTTTTATTTTATTTAATGGCTCCAAGTTTAAGGCGTTGGACCGTATTTGACATAAAAATATATCATTTGCTTAACAAAATAACCAAAAAACTTTAAAAATTATGTTGTTTTTTCTGGGTTGGTTTAGTTCTTCTTAGGGGAACTTTTTTCCCTCTTGCCCGATTTAGCCCATCTTCGAACTTAACCTGCTCTAAGTTTTAAAATATATTTATGCCAAATTTCAAGAGTCTAGCTCTTTTCGTTTGGACTGAATCGTGATTTCCACAGACGGACGGACGGACGGACGGACGGACATGCTCAGTTCGTCTTAGATTTCATCACTGATCAAGAATATATATACTTTATGGGGTCTGAGATGGATATTTCGATGCGTTACAAACGGAATGACAAAGTGAATATACCCTCCAAATTCTTTTTTGGAGGGTATAAAAATTGGTTCCCATAGAGTATATATATTCTTGATCACTGATGAAGTCTAAGACGACCTAGCAATGCTCGTACGCCCGTCTGTGGAAAACACTATATATTTTTGGACCCCGCCACCTTCATTGTGCGTTCAAGTTACATATTTTGTGAAAAAACAGTGTTCAACAAATTGTGTTCCTTAAGCCTACATTCCTTAACAATTTAATTTATAAGCTTTTAAGACTAAGGTAAGATGTTCTCTGATCTTCCCCTGATCCTCCCAACACATTGGAAACGACCGTATTAAAATAATTTTTTGTTTGTTTACTTAAGCCAAATATCATAAAAATGTAAATTTTATTAAGAATAAAAATAGAGCTTATATTTACTAAATATTTGGAGGGTATTTAAGATTCGTGCCAGTCGAATATAACGTTTTTACATACTGAAATATAAATTTGTTGAAAGCGAAAGTTTAAAAATAATTTGTGAGAAATCAGAAACATATTATAAATATTTTATTAACGGGAGCTTAAGAAAATGGGTGGAAAATCTTTGATCACAGTGAAATCTGCAAACTGCAGTGGTAAAAAGCTGAAAGTATTTTTTTGTTTTATCAGCGATCTATTAATGAAAGTGGTTAAAAGCAATATATTTTGGGTTTTGGGTGCGCCGTTTCTATGGACATTAGAAGCAACATTTCTCCTTAGAGAAAATGTCTGCCACTTTGACACTACACAAGAGATAGGTAGACCAGCTTGTAAAAGCTGTAAATTTCTTTAGTAATTAACTGCTGTATTCACAAAAATTAATGTGTACTTCAAGTGTGCTTTAAAGTAAAAATTTCATAGATAATTTATTTTAAATTATTGATCAAGTCTACTTTACTTTTTGTGAATACTGCTGTAAGACTATATATATAGGGCAGACATTGCTTCTTTAAAAATTATTTTCGTTAAATTCCGACACAAAAGCTTTATACGACTTTCAAAATAAGGCCGTATTTGCTTCTTCAAATCTATTCATACATACATATAGGTAAATATGCTAACGACATTTATTTATTCCAGGAAAAAGCGGAGCACTTTCAAGATGCCTTTTAGTAAGACTTAAGTGAAAATAGCGTAGATGATCCCTACCGAACTTGCATACTAATATTATAAGAGGTAATCCGCTCAACCATCGGCTCGATTACTAAAGTGGCCTACCGGGTCTACTGGTTTCATTCGATTCGAAGAAGATACGAATTAGTAAAAATTGTTTTAAGTAGTACGATTTACAGAAATTTATTTTCGAACGTTCGTAAATCTGGTCAGCATATAAAATTATTTTATTTTATAGTTAATAGTAAACTTAGTATAACTTCGATACCGAAACATGAGAATTTCGGTACCAGACTGATACACGTGTGCAAAGATATTATTGGATATTAACTTATCCATACGCTATATATATATATATATATATATATATATATATATATATATATATATATATATATATCCCGTATTACAAAGAAACGAACTTAATGCGATGAAATAAAAATGGTTCAACCTAAACTCTGTACGTTGACATACATTTTTGAAAAACTATATAGTAGCCCTAACTGTGCAAACCAGTTAGTTTCAATTCCCCTACGGTGCTATAAATGCCGAACCCTAAGTACCCTTCACAGATGTTTTCTTTTTTCTGTCTAAAACAGAAAATTGATTTAATTACTAAAAACCAAAATTTTCAGTTACCTTCATATATAAGAAAATGTTTACAGTTTTTAGTTGGGAAGCTTTGTTTTTACCTCTTCTTATTTCTAATACCAATGAACATCTAACCAAAAAAACAAAAAAATTTTTAATTTGCAAACAGATATAAAAAATTCGTTTCAGTTGGTTGCTTTTATAAGGATTTTTTCGAATTTTCAATAACAATTCTATTCATCCTGAAGTATAAAATGGGTTTAAACCGCACAAAAAGCAAAAATCGTAATCTACAATAGTTTTCCGAATTAACGAACTTAATTGTTGTCAGGCCTGTTCGTTAAAGTGAATTGCTCGTTATATCCAGTACTAATTTGAAAAGAAAAGCGTCCTCTATTGTATTCAAAACTCCAAGTATATACATAAACTTCACAAAAAAGTGAAAGGGTATATATAGGTTTGTCATCCCGTGTGTAATTTCTTCGATATGCACATGGGATCCCATTAAGTATATATATTCTGGATCCTTATGAATAGCGATGACGATTAAGCGATGTCCGTCTGTGCATCTGTCTGTACGTGAAATCGGTTTTCCTAAGACCCCAGAAGAGCTGGAAACTTCGTTCTTGGACCGTTGGATTGGAAATGAACTTAAATAGAGTGCTATTGAAATTCAGAAAGTATGGTTCCAGATCTGGGAAGCTTACACCTATTTCTCGACGCAAAATTTATACCAAAAATCAATTATTTTTTTTTATGTTTCTAAATTAAACCTATTTCGTGCTTTGGGAAGCCTCAATGGTCTATTAAAAACTAAAAAAATAAAAAAAATTTTCCAAGGATGGAAAATTAAAATTTTTTTTTTTCGCCCATTCCGTATTTTGTAGTACGTGTAGTAACTAAAATTGCTAAAAATTTTAAGTTTTCCTTTAACAAAACCTCTTTATACGTCATGAAGATTTGCATTGGCTAAAAAAAAAATTTTTTAATTAAAATTTTGCTTCCAAGGGTGGGAATTTGCATATATTTTTATACGTGAAAGTAATCAAACAGGCAACTGATGTTGTTTTTTTTGATAACTAAGCCTGTCTTATAATTTAGGAAGAACAAAATTGGTATACAAAAATTCAAAAATAAAATTTCGAATCCAGGGATGGACAAGTGCAATATTTAATGGTACATAAAAGCAGAGCTGTTAAATTTGGATTACGATTAGTAATCAATTAGATTAAATTTTAAAAAGAATGGTATTGATTACATAATTCTCTTTTTCAAAATTCCTAATTATTAATTAATTATGATTACAAATAATCCAAAAATAGTTAAGATTAGTTAGGATTACTAGAAAATAATCAAAAATAATCAAAAGTAATCAAAAAAATAATTGACTACTTTCAAGGATTATCTTTGATTATTTTCGATTATTTTTTAAAAATTTAGAATGTGCATCATTTTATGGTATAAAATTTATACATACAATTTAAAAAAATTGTGAACAAATAATACAAAAAAAAGTATAATTTACATATATTTACAAATGGCTTTCATTACAACTAATTTTTCAAAAGAAAAATTGCCGCCTTCGACTGTTGACGATCCCGGCAAATAAAAACAGTCGTTCAACTGGAGCTGAAGACTCACTACAATTTATATTACCAATTATAAATAACATAAAGTGTAGCATAACACTCACCAAAAGATATATATACTTTATAATATCGTAAAATAAAAAAAAATAATAAAAAATAATCAAAAGTAATCTTCGAAAGTAGTCAAATAATTTTTCGATTACTTTTTATTATTTTTGATTATTTTTTCGTAATTGTTATTAATCTTGATTATTTTTCGATTATCTGTAATCGTAATCAATTAATAATCGTGCAAATCTGAAAATAGTCGTAATATAATCATTACTTCACCTTTAAAAAAATAATAATCCAATTACTAATTATTATGATTAGTAATCATTACTTAACAGCTATGCATAAAAGTGACCAAAATGGTTAAAAATTTGAAATATTTCTTAAAAAAAATACTTTATACCTCATGAATCGTTGCACTGATAAACAAAAAATTAAAATTTCGTTTCCAGGGTTGGGAAAAAGAAAGTTTTTTTTGGAACATGCAATATTTTGTGGTACATGTAATAACCAAAATGGTTGCAAAATTTGAGTTTTCTTAAACAAAACTACTTTATACCTCATGAAGATTTGCATTGATAAAATAATTTAAGAAAATTTAAATTTCGCTTCCAAGGTTGGGATATTTAATTTTTTATCCATAAAAGTAACCAAAAAGGCAATTGACGTTATTTTTTTTCCTAACTAAAACTGTTTTATATATTAGGAAGAACAAAATTGGTATCAAAAATTTCCAAAAAAAAATATCAAAATTTCGAATCCAGGGTTGGACAAGTGCAATATTTTATAGTTCATGAAAGTGACCAAAATTTTTGCAAATTTTAAGTTTTTCTTAAATAAAATGATTTTATACCTAATAAAGACTAGGATTGGTAAAAAAAATTAAATTTCGCTTCCAGGAATGGGAAATTGAAATTTTTTTATACATAAAAGTAACCATAGAGACTACTAACTCAGAAAAAATAAAATTGGTATTAATATTAAAAAAAAATTAAAATTTAGATTCCAGAGTTGGGTAACTGTAATATTTTGTAGTACATGAAAGTGACCAAAAAGGTTACAAATAATAAGTTTTTCTTAAATAAAACTATTTCATGCCTCATTAAGAGTTGCATTGGTAAAAAATTTAAATTTCGTTTCCAGGGTTGGGAAATTCAAATATATAAATGTAACCAAATACGCAATTGACGTTGTTGTTTTTGCTATTTAAAACTATTTTATAATACAGGAAGAACAAAATTGGTATTAACATTTTAAAATATCAGAATTTCGACTCCAGGGTTGAACAAATAATATATTTTATGGTACATGAAAGTGACCAAAAAGTTTACAAATTTAAATTTTTTTATCAAGTAAAACTATGTTTCATCTTTTAATTAAACCTACTTCCTGTTTTAGCAAGAAAGAAAGAAGAATTCCATCTGTGAAGGGTATTTAAGATTCGGCACAGCCGAATATAGCACTTTTACTTGTATTAATATTTTATTCATATATTATTAAAAACAAGTAAAAGAAAAATTCATAAAGCACTTTAATACAAAGAAAAAACATGATTTAAAAAACTGGCTAAGCACAGTCCGTTTTTTTTTTAATTTATATCTTTCTCTTAATGGCATCTTGAAGCTCTCTCAAAAGCATTAAATTTGAACTACCTCTCAAACGACTGACTCTCAAATAATATCAAACAAAACCATCAAAGGAAGAAAACTAACGGTACATTTTTATTTACATTCTTTCATAGTTATGTTTTAGTAGCAAATATGTTTTTTATTTAATTTTACATATGTTCGTTATACCGCGTACAAAATAAAATATTTGTTCGTTATAATATAATATATTATAAGGTATATTATTATATTATAAGGTACTCAGTAGAACAAATTAGGGTGTTCGTTAAATGCGATGTTCACTAAATCGAATGTTCGTTAAATCGGAAAACTACTTCTATGTATAAAAAGAAATGTTCAATGGTCCAACCCTGAAGACCATTTTTGTAAAATTTTAATTCCAATTTTTATCTCCCTGAAGCATAAAATAGATTTAAGACTAAACAAAGGTATAAATAAAGGTATTATTCACCAAAAAACCAAAATAAGAAACTTGTGTGATTACTTTTATGTATCGAAAACTTCGATTGTCCAACCCTTCGAATTTTTATTTTTTGTAATACCAATTTAATTCTTCTTGAAGCATTACACCCAATTCACACGATGAATTTTATGACGTCCAATTTTCGACGTCAGGTTTTGTTTCATAGCGAACGGTGTAGAGAAGAAAAAGGGGTAGAAAGAATGACTTGCGTTCTGAATAATTAATGGATTTTTTATATATCTCTTCACATCAATACCTATTCTCTTTTGAGAATACGTTTTGTTCTGTTTTTTATTTTCAGGTCATATACATGTGAAACAATAACAAAAAATAAAAATAGACTTGAAAACCAAATTCATCGTATGAACGCAAAGAGTTTTCGGAACCAATTTCAAAAGGTAATTAAGTAAATAAGATGTCATAAAATTCATCGTATGAATTTGGTGTTATAAAGGTTTAGCTCACTAAAAACACCAAAGTTAGGAACGTATATGGCAACTTTTTAATTTTTTTTGGTCTTTGATAATTTAATTCTTTTTGAAGCATAAAAAAGGTATAATTCACCATAGCACTCCACTGACCTATTTATTCACCAAATCGCTCAAATTGAGCTACTTTCCTCCAATTTGGAAGAAATCGTTCATCATTCCGCTGTTCAAATCTGGATCTAAAGCTGATATATCAAATTATAGAGGTATAGCTAAACTGAACGCTATACCAAAGTTGTTTGAGCAACTCTTATTCGGTAGATTGTCTTATCAAGCAACATCTATCCTTTCTTCTGCGCAGCATGGTTTCTGTAAAGGTCGATCAAATATTACAAATCTCTTAGAATTAACAACCTTAGTTAACGATAGATTTGTCAGTGGCAAACAAACAGATGTCATCTATTTTGATTTTAGTAAGGCCTTCGACTTACTCATTCATAAGCTTAATCGAATTGGATTTGGAACGTCTCTAATAAAATGGATTGAATGTCATTTGAAGAACAGAATGCAGCGTGTAAAGTTGCGGAATATGCTCTCCACTGATATAAATGTTATATCAGGCGTGCCTCAGGGTAGTCATCTAGACCCACTTTTATTTAGTTTATTTTTTAATCTTCCCTCCGCTGTTGAAAACTTAAATATATGTACATACATCAGTATGATGCAGATGACGTGAAGTTATTCTTATCGTTTAACTCTGTTGAGTAACAATTATGTCTTCAAGCTGACATTATACACTTAACCACTTGGTGCGCTAATAATTTAATTGAAAATGTGAATAAGTTCATATATATGATTTTCGCAAAAACAACTTCAATCAATGAACTTCATAATCAATGTTGTTCTTGACCTAGTGGAGTCATTTAATGACTTGGGAGTTATTTTAGATGAAAAACTAGACTTCAGGTGCCATATAACTTCTACGATTAATAAAGCTACTAGTGTTCTGGATTTTATTAAACGCTGGGCTAACCATAACATAACCAAGAAATTATTTACTACTTTAGTTCGCCCTATAGTTGAATACGGATCTGTTGTATGGGACCCACAATATCTTGCACACTCAAATAAGATAGAGTCAGAACAAGTTCAATTCTTATTATTTTGTCTTTGTGGTTTTCCTTGGAACTCTTAAATAAGATTACCATCTTACGAGAGACGCCTAGGACTTATTAAGCTCCCTTAAGGAGCCGTCGGCAAATGCTAAATGTTACCCTCCTGCTAAAATTGCTAAACGGCAGCATCATTTCTCAATTTCTCCTGAGCAAAATTAACTTGAATATACCCAACCGTCTAGATTCATGAGTATTAAGTTTTACACTACAAACTAGTAACTTCGATCCCCTTCGGAGAATTTGCAATGATTTTAATAGACTTTACTCTTATATCGTTTTCAACAAAAGTATTGATGTCGTAAAAAATGAGATAATTTTACGTAGTAAGAATTTTAACGAACATTTTATATTGCTATATTAAATTGAATTAAGATTTTTATAGGCTAATTGTTCGGAAATTTAATTTAAATCTCAGCAATGTAAAAATTTCGTTAAAATTCTTACTACATACAAATTTAAGCTATGGCTTGCTTAAACTACCAATAATAAATTGAAAAAACGTTCACATGTACTTAAGTATAAAATTCAAACCAAAAAATTTTGACTTATGTATGATGGAACAAAAAATTCAAAAAAATGGGACATGAAGAAAAGTAATCAAACGGTAACACGGGTATTATAACAATAACATGTTAACATCAGGTTGATACTGTTCTCGTATTCATTTTCACAATAAAATTTGTGTAAATAGGAACTGTTATCAAATTTAACTAAGCCACCTAATAAGTGGTGACAAACACAATACACATGAGCACTGATATCAAAGGGTTGCGTCTTTCGAAAACAACTGTTCTGCTCTGCTGTGTATATTGAATAACAAAAACTGATGTTGATTTGCCTTTGTGCCTTGGAATATTTATCATGTCTTTCTGAGATTTAAATTAAAATTTCGAACAATTAGCCTATAAAAATCTTAACTCGAGACAATTTTACATATTAACTTATTACAAAATCAAACATAAATTAATGTTTAATTTGTTAATTCGACTTTTGCAAATCCAAACATCTTTTTTTTGTTGCTGTAATTTGTGTTATTACTATTGTAAAACAAAACTTAATCCATTTGATTTATATATGTATGTACTTATCATTTCGAAAACCTTGTTAACTTTTAATTGTATCAATCTGTAAGACTTAATTAAATAAATAAATGAATAAAAATCAAAAATAGGAAACTGTATGGTTACTTTTACGTACCAAAAAATGTCTATTTTTCAACCCTGAAATCGATTTTTTTCTTTTTTAGGGTTTTAATACAAATTCCATTATTGCTGATGTATATAAAAGATTTAATTTACCAAAAAACCAAAATTAGGCACTTATTTGCTTTTTTAATTTTATGTAAAAAACCATTTCGATTTTCCAGCCCTAGAATCCAATTCTTCTTGAAGTATAAAATTAGGAACTTATATTGCTACTCTTACGTACCAAAAAATTTAGTTTTTCCATCCCTGGAATAGAATTTTTCACTAAAAAAGGAAAATTTGGAACGTCTTTGGCTAATTTTATGGACCAAAAATAAATTTAATTTCCCAACCCTGGAATCGAATTTTTAAATTTTTTTACCAATGCAACTCTGAATGAGGTTTACAATAGATTTACTTTAACAAAAAATTAAAATTTTTAGCCGTTTTGGTCATATTACCACAAAATATTTTTGTTCTCAAACCCTGGAATCGAAATTTTAATTTTTTTCCATCAATTCGGCGTAAAACCTGTAGTTTCCCGATTTTTAATTTTCTTAGCAGGAAGCTAATTTTCAAATTTTAATTGATATGGTCTTTCAAAACACAGCAGTATACGGAAAGCAAACACTAGTTTATGAAATATGCAGAAATTTGTTCTTGTTTTTCAACTGAATTGTGTAATAAAATGTTGCAAGTCCTGTAGACTTCTTCAAGTCCTGCAATAAACCTATATACACGATTAATCTTAAATTAATTTTTTATCGAAGTGACATTTTTAAAATTGTTAAACCAATTCTTTGGAAATTTATTTTCGATGTTCGGTCCCAACTACAGAATTTGAGTCACTAAATGTTTTATTTGAAGCAAAGTAATTTTTCATTTCTATTAAAGGTCATAATCGTAACATTATCAAGTAGTTAAGGCCAATTATCCAGTTGTCAACATGCCATAAACTCTAATTACGAACAATAATTTCTCCATGTCTGTGGATTTGTGATGTAGCCAGCATTTACTAGGAATTGTATGTTTGTATGCATGTGCTGGGTACATTTAATACACATAAAATACGCATTGATATGTTAATTAAGTTATTATTAATTATTGTGTCGTTTACATTTTTAACTTTCATTTCTTTTCTGTATCTTAAAGTTAAACAGCTCAATTAATTTTCACAGGTTACAACTCATTCCCACAGCCAGCTCTACTGGCACATTCACACATATAAGGTTCCAATCACATTGTCCGTGTGTGAGAATGCTTTGAAACAGATAAGAAACAATAACAACAAACCAGCCGTTTAAACAACTAAACCAGCCAGTAAGAAACAACAGTCACAATGTCAGCCAACTTGTTCTTCTCTGCACATGTGAGTGCACATGTGTGTAGATGGTGATACTTGCAGGAACTTTAAAAGACCTCAAATATCACATGAATTTCTCAAGTAGTATGTCTCCAGTATAAGCTAACGATTCAGGCAACACGATGCAATCACAATTTTCGACTGGGATTTTATCGATAACGATCTCCAGAAAGGCTTGAAAAAATCCACAATTGGAGAAGGATCTTCTAGCGTGTTTTGGAAAGAATATTTCTGTGTTTTTAAGTCTGAGTATGTGTACATTGATAAGTTGATATAAATACTTTGGTGGTTATTTAAGGCTTGTTTTGTTCAACTTTGTTGTTATGTGTATTTTTGGCATTTGTGGTCTGTTTCTTAATTTCTGTCGTATTAAATAAATGACGTTCATTAAAAGGCGACAACTTAAAGTTCTGGTGAAAATTGTTTGCAGTCACTTTTTTTAAATTGAAAATATTTTGTATTGGAATAAATAAAATTTACATGATAAAACGATTAATTGCAGGTATTTATCATTTAATTACTATAATCGTATTTTGCCTTTTTCATCATTATTATTGTTGTTGTTCCTGTTGCTATATGTGTTGTTATTGACTGTTTCATTTTGGATGCTTGTGCAAAAAAAAATTTTTTTGTTTTAACAAACTGAGAAATCGCTCGAATTTTGTTTATTAAATAAACCGATATTAGAAAAAACTTTTGATTATTTTCTGTAACGAACATCCAAAATATTTAAAAGACCGGTGATGTTTAAGGCTCTGTTAGGATGTTCGAAAGGAGACTGGGGAAGAACTGCAAAAGGTATCCTGTTGGTTAACCACATCAAAAGGATATTTACTCCAAATATCTCTAATGATGTGTTTGAGCTGCCAGATGTCATGCCACTGAGCTGAGACTGGGACTGGGATCAGGTGTGCTGATAAAGTCAGCAAGATAATAATACTATTCATTTGTAATTCTATTTTAAACCTTCCTCAAAAGTAGATTACCATGATACTTAGGCCAGGAAAAGGCCACACGGAGGTGAAGTCTCATAGGCTTATAAGCTCATTGCCTATTACGTCAAAACTATTCGAGAAACTACTCACGACAAGTTGAGCGAGGTACTAAATGGAAGATCACCAGTTTGGTGTCAGAATACAGCTGAAAAACATTCAGGCTTCTTAACAAAGGTAGAAGAATTTCCAAGAAAAATAATTGTCTTCTAATCTAATTGACTTTAGATTGAATACCGGCTTGATTAAATAAATTTAAGTAAAATTAACCACTGAAAAATGTATTACTTATTAGAAAGCTATTTAATGGGATGAATTAAATTCTCAATTGTTTTTTGAGAGCTCGTGGATAAGTTTTTTTGATATTTAGATCAAGTTGAAGTCTTTTAATAATTTGGTGAAAGAAACAATGAAATACACGTATGTAGATAGATATACATACTTTTAACAAATAATGTTTGGAGGTTGATTTGAAATAAAGTTTAAAGACGAGATTAGCACAAAGTGCACACAATTTTTTAAGATCGTTTTGCGGAGTATAAAGTTCGTTAGCATGGTTGCAATTTTTACAGCTCGTGTGGATTAATACAAAACTACATCTGAATCGTTGGTAGGAACAAAAAACATTGTTTTATCTTAAATAGTTTATAAGTTCCTAACCATTTTAATATTTCTGAAATAAATTTATATACGAGTACACGTCAGTAGCAACTTAAACATTGTATAGGCATTCTGACATGCCCATATAATTTCCTTTTTTGTTCACAAAATTCCTATTGTGCTCTGCAGTTTGTAAAATTTCTTGGCCACTTACTTCTTTTGTTTTGGAAAACTAAGCTGGCGCATACAGTTAATAGCGTTTTAATAGCTTGATTAATGACTTTACACACCTTCTCTATACTTCTTATGCTTTTATTATTAATGTTGAAGATTTTTTATAATATATAATATTTTCTTGTTGAAGTATGAAATATAATTTGAGTTGAATAAAGAAGAGCCATTGAATATTCATGAGACTTAAATGATTTTGTAGTTTTAATTATAAAATTCATAACGTTTAATTTATTATAAGAATACTTAAGCATTAACGAAAGATAAATTTCGCTAAATTATATTAACTATTAAAGTACTTGGTGTTATTGAATTTTGATGATCTAAATGGGTTCATGTAACAACAATTAATTAAGCAAAAGTTTATTTAGTTTCAGATTGAGTTTGATATGCGCTTTTAATAAAATATTTCATTTGAGTTAGATCGCCAAGGATTTCTCAATTTTGATCAAGTTCTCTCTGGGCCCAGATTTTTACCAGCTTGTTGCTTTGCACATACGAGTATAGGTTGGGTCCAAATTACCGAAGATATAATTCATAATTATTACTTTTTTTATTTTGAATTAATGGAGAATATTTATAATTTAATTATAAAACTATGTGGCTGAGTGAGTGTTATGTTGTTTATTAACATGGTTTTTTTCTTTCAAATAACCCCATGGGAAACAATGTGAAGCTGTTAAATCCAGGGACAGCAGAAGCCATTTGAAACCGCTTTTGCAGGAAAAAGTTTGTTCACCGAAGATGTGACGTAAAAGACACATTGCGTCCCTCGCAGAGTGCGCTGTGGAAAAATACTTGTGAATGGTCTTCTACGGCTAGCCTTAACAATTTTCCATCATTGTCCGACACTAATACCGGCGATCGAAACGGTTACATTGTGTTAATTTTCCTAAACATATTTGCCAATTATCCATTCCAACGAAACACCGCACCAAACGCTACATTTAAATGGGTGTAATTCTGTTGAACTAATCTTGGGTTTTCCGTAGACCATACCCTGCAGTTTTGCTATTAATGAACCAATTTAATAGGAAATGGGGTTTGCCACTCATAATTAAATTATCAATAACATTATGATATTTTTTTTGCTTTTTGACGAAAATAATTTACATGATCAACTCGTTGGTGGTAGGGAACTTCTCAGCAGGTTTATGTTTCTCCATCTTCCCGAATACTTTCTGTAACCGTTGAATATATTTACCTTTGTCTGCCCGCACTGGTAAGGTTTCTTACAGCCCCTTGTTGTCGAAAAGTTGGAACCAGGCAGTGTATCGTTGGCTCTGAGGGCCCAAACCGCACATTTAAATGACGACGATATACGCACTGAGTCGAAACAATTAATCCTTGATTTGAGAAATAAAGTTGGACGATTTTTGCTCATTATTCAATTGTGTACTGTTCATTTTAAATTCCCCCGCCCTTCTTTACAAAACAAATAAACAAAAAAATTATAAATAATTCAAACCCCTTCGACCATTTTGGGGCACTCTGTACAAGTAATATCTGAATACTGCGATAATTTATAATGTTAATATTTCATAAGAGCCAGATGAATACCCTCAATAAATAGATAAACATCTATCAGGTGATCAGCATAATATATAAAAATATATCACTGATTATATCGCAGTCCACTTTAAAACTGCTGCTAAGCTCCAAACAGCATGGAACACACATCATATTTGATGCTAGAGCTAACACCTTTTTAATCTGGCATAGTGTTAGCAAAGTATTTAGAATTTTCAACAATTATGTATTCCCAACCAGCACACATTGGAAAATTTTGGCAATTGTTAAAATGTGTTTGATTTCGCCCAAAATCAAGACCGATAAATTTGAATCGATCGCCTCTCCAGAGGTTGTGAATAATGTATGCGAGTTTGACTCGGAACATTGCATCGTTGAGCCATGCCTATTGACTTTTTCAACAGTTATTACA
The DNA here is from genome assembly GCA_951800035.1 of Linnaemya tessellans. NCBI lineage: Eukaryota > Metazoa > Arthropoda > Insecta > Diptera > Tachinidae > Linnaemya > Linnaemya tessellans. The sequence continues at coordinate 106,298,617 of OX637532.1, read as the reverse complement.
ATGTACTTTCGCCAACTGATAGGAATTTTATATAATGACTCAATTTTAAACCCTCAGAATGGGCAAATGTAGAATGAATTAAATGCAGCCGACTAAATATGTATTTTGCTGTTAATCAGATGAATTTATTCAATCTTTGATAAAAAAAATATATGATGATGAGATAGTCTAACGATCTCACACACTTTGCTGATCAATTCTCCTAGTGTGTCCTATATAGTCCACTCTTATTAACAAACTCTTCAGACAATTTCATAATAAAACAAAGTTTGATTTTCAAAGATTTTATGTATGGCGTTTTCACACTGAAAGTTAAAACCTGATTTTATCGTTAAAACCATAAACAGCTGATTTTGCGTTCAGACTGAAATTTGTGGCTTTAACATACAAGCTGTATGATATATTTTTTCAAAATAAATTAAATCGGTCATAGAAATTTGTGAATTTGTTCTCAATTTTTGCAACACTTAATTGACAACCTGTATAGTTTCTGTTTGAAGAATAAAAGTTATGGAACTACTTATACAAAGTGAATCACTTCTTGGAAATCAAGTTGTAATAAAAAAAAAATTAAATAAAAAATGTGTCAGGCGTCAGTACATATTCTTATTGACATAAGCATTACCAGCTGTTTTCAATATAAACCTTGGCAGCAATCAACTTATGACAGCCAAAAACAGGCAAAAATAAAAAGGTTGCATTCATAAAACCTACTTAAAAACACTTCGAAAGCGGTTAACATAATCAGTTTGTATGGTAAAAGCAGGATTTAACAGTTGGATTTAACGTTAAAACCAGAATTTATTAAAACCATGTAAATAATTTTAGCACAATAATATGATTTTGTAAAACTCATAAGTAACTGTTGAATTTCCATTAAGTATTCAGCACACTGCGGCATCTTACCTTACGTAGTTTTTTAAATTAATATATTAGGAAATATATTAAATGCTTGAGAACATTCTATTTGAACTTCGTCAAATTGTAACTGCGCACAACTTTGTAGGATGTATCCCACATACAAATTGCTCAGTTAAAGAACGGATTCTATATATAATCCGGTGTGCACTTTTTAGGTACCCCGCGCAGAAATATCCTCTGAGATTTTTGATTTCAGGCACAGGTTTCTAACATCACTTTAACAGATTAGATCGTAATAGCGGTAAAAAGCGAAAGGCAGCGCACGTTGTGTCAATACGAGAAAGAATTAACTGTTTTGCCTACCGTTCTGTCACCGATTTTATGTGCGAGATCGAGGAATTTCAAAATAGACTTTGAGGCGCTGGCTATTAAATGAGAATTGTATTAAATTTGCGGTCATATATAAGTGACATAAATAGTTAGGAGATCAGATGGAGTGAATTATATATTACACCGTTTGAAAAATGCTAAGCATGCATATACGATACATACAATATCATGTCAAGAACATTAAGAAGCTCTGATTACTCAATAAATATACCAAACTTGATTCTGGATTAAGTATCACTCTAAGCTAAACGTCTATGCGAAAGCATACAACAGTGGGATCTACAAGATTATAAATCTATTTGGATCGCTAGAAGTACATATATGAAGTCCACAACTACAATAGATATAGACCGGTAGATATGAAATTTTTTTGGGCAGTCAAGGTTTCAGTTGTTTTCCTATTATTCAAATAGGAATAATATCTAATAGGTTAATATCTTATTAATTTCACACAACTTATTAATTATTATAAAATTGAAATTACTACAAACGCCCATGAAAACGACTTGGTGTTCTATCACTGGGCTTTTATTGCCATTAATTAAAGAAGAACAGTAAAATGTTTTCTGTTCAACATTGAAAAATTCTAATTCCATCAAAAGCTATTAGTTTTTAAATGTTTTCTCGCTAAGGATCCCATCGAATTCCGAAATGTTTCTTTAATTGAAAAAGTGACCTATTATATATCCAAAAGCAAATTGACTACCTATAAAATTTGAATATGAAGCATCGTGGCGACTATTTCATATCCTGACTGAATTTTTAAATATGAAATTCCAAAGCGAAGATGAGTTATTTCCAATGATATGCCATTTGAATTTTACCGGTTGCAGGTCTCCATTTGCTTAATTTTTGCAATTAGTGTTAATAAAGCTCAAGTCATGATTCATGACGAAGGCATTCCTGAACATAACTGGCAGCTGTTGACACTACCATATACTAAAAAGCAGAGTAACAGCACCTTCCTTCGTCGGCCCTGTAGAAAAATTTGTCGGCGAGGTAAGAAGTTTAAGAGGATAACAAAAATTCTCTAACTTCTCATCTTTCTTCATCCCTCTTCTCAATACTATTCCTGCTGGTCCTGCTAAAAGAAAAACACGACCTTTAGGGTGACGTTATAGGATGACTTCGCCGCTGGTTTATGTCAAAAAATGCGTTGACAACAATGTTATTTAATGGAAATCTCTTTTTATGTTAGAATTGAATAGGCAGAACTTTCAGAATATTTAACAAAAATCGATTTGTACTAACGTTTCCTAAATGCAGTCTACAAATGAATAATTCAAGGTAATAAATGATTCCCATACACCTAACACATGGTGAACATAAAGATGATTATGAGAAACATCCCATATATTGCACTCTTAATAAAAATTCGAACTTAATTAATACTAATTATTTCTTGTTTAGTGTTTTGTAAATTCGCGAATTGGAATTTAGATAAGCAATATTGTTCAGCATTTGCCTGAAGAAGGTATCCATAGGTGTAGTGAAATATTGGAAATACAAATATGAAGACCCCAAACTTAAAAAATTATTATTCAAATTTAACCGTTAATAATATGTAATAATTATTTCTAACGGTAGATTATTGAATCTTCATATTGATTCAGTTTTCAATTTTGCGTTACAATTTTTCGGTGTTACTATGTAACTTCGGTGTTTCACTGTAACGTAAAATGTCACATCATTAATGAAGTTTGTTGCTACATTATTAAAAACAAGTCAATGGGCTGACTTCATTTGCGTCACGAAGCGTTATTCTTTCAATTGACAGTCGTTTCGGTTTTTATAGATATTTCAGAGAATATCATAGATTTGTTTAAAAATTAATCAAGAATCGTTGTGAAATAGAAAGCGAAAAATATCTAAATTTTGTTTTCATAATTAATCCACACATACACCTGTGAGCTTATTGAAATCGCTTATTTAAACAGCTGTTTGTGTGAAGCATTTCCCAACTTGAACACAATATTCTCTTTGAAGGCATATTTACACTATTGGGATAATATTTCGTTTAACCCAAATTAAAATCAGGGTTGTAATGCTACTATTTTTCTGAACGTATACAAAATATACAACAATAACAACAAACAATATATTTTACTCTTACTGTCTGTATGCAAAAGAAAAATTACTATTTTACTGATGGCTGACGGAATGCTGCCTGCAGGATGTCAAGCTTAGGGTAGGAGTATCCTTTTCTTATTATTTTTTCAATACATTTATCGTTGTTGTTGTTGGTGCTGTCGTTATTTCTATTATGTTGCTTTCATTTGCTGCTCTTGTATGGGTGCAAATGACAAATGGCGACGAATTCGTCAATGTCAAAATCAGACTGTTACAAAGCAGTTTGTTGTATTCCTTGAATGCACAGCCATGCAAACACTTTGCTACATACGTGTTAATATATTTTTAAAAACTGTGTGTTCTGCTGTTGTCTTAAACATTGTAGCATGTTGCGTAGCATGTTTATGATGTGATGTTGCGCGTTTATAAAAACGAATAATCTTTTAACGTAGATACTTCTTGAGAACTGTGTCTCATACCAGTTTTGCAAACTAATTTCAATTATAGAAATGATGTAAAAAATGCTGCCTTGGTTAATTTCTTAAGAATTTATGGAATTCCTGATGGGTATATTCTACTAAGTTTACCTAAAAAACTAGGTATAATGGGATAGGTGGGCAAAAATTTACCCAATTAGAAATAGCGAAGTGGACATTTGGACACCAAGAAACCTAAAAACCATTTTCGCTTGTTAGCCAAAAGAATAATTTTAATGAAATTAAAACTTATATAAAAAAGATTTTAATAATAATTTGTAATTCAGTAATTTATCTTAAATGTGCATATGCGATATATCATGCTTTTTGTACTTTTTATTTCCTATATTATAAATTCGATTTATAATAAGATTTATAGACTGAAAGCTGTAATATTAAATTCAGAAAGACTTGACAAATATTCCAAGAAACACGACCAACCCAAGATCAATTTGATTTTCAACTTATGTAGTAGAAAAGAATATCACCATTTTCCAAATCTGCTGCACTTTCATCATCAGTACTCATGTGTATTTACTTAACACCACATGTCATGGGAGAAGGTACGACAAACTAATAAAAAGTTTTCGAATTTGGGCAAAAGGTAAATAATATAAAGCAAAAAAAGAACCTAGTAAGAGATAGTTATTTTATTTAAAAGTCAAAATTATGTTATTGTGCCACAGCGCATTTCGGTAAACAATTTTCTTAATGACTTGGGATACGAAAATCGAAATTGTAGCGTAAATTAAACAACCGAATTTTCGTAACCTAATATCTACACTGCAAGTACTCTCGTTTGGCAATATAATTATAATTGTCTACATTGGCGGTTTAATAAACTAAAATTTGTTTAAATTCACTAAAAAAGATTGCACTTTTAAGAGGGGCGTCTTATAATATATAAAGAAATAGTACCAGTAGCATCTGTCTTTAAAACGTTAAGAATTTTATTTGGTTTGCGAATTTTTACTGCAAAGCACATCATTTTTGTACAGGACAGTGTCAACAATTGGCGATATTGTGCAACTAATTATGTGTACGTACTATATCGATATTTAAAGTCCAATTATATAGAAAATGTAGTTAAGACCCACTTGAAATTCCGAAAATGCTGAAAAGTTTTCAAAAAAAGTAAGAAATGTTATATATTCAATATGCTTTTTATTTATTTTCCACACTTCTGTTAATCGTTTTGGTTACTAAGAAATTTTTGAATTAACAAAACGATCGATTTCCATGTTCTGTTTTCGGGCTCATTCATAGATTCGGGGAAATTAGGATCTATGACCAATAGTGTGATATGTGGATCATCGGAAATACCTGATTTTAATTTTTCCGCACACAGGTCTGGAAATTTGTGTGATATGTAAGCAAAACATTTACCATCATTGTTAAGAGCCTTAATAAATTGTTTCATAAGGCCGAATTTAATATGAAGTATTGGCAATATAATTCTTTCCCTACTCACTAAGGGTGCATTTTTCACATTTTGCTTACGAACATGTGGTGACTCTCCCTGTGGCCAGACGTTTTAAGACCAATAATTTTTTTATCGCGGTTATGAAAAATTAAAATATATCAAAAACTATTGCTGCTATGAAAAAATAAATATTATTTTGGACTCACTACATCAAAATACATTATAATTGACATCAACAAGAAATAATTTTATATAGAATACGACCTCGAGCTTAATATGTAATACAATAAATATATTAATATCTTTAATATGTTGCTTATCGCAGTTTTTTTCGCATACTTTTCTTCTGTATAGACATTTATACGTGCGATATGGAAAAACTGTCATCAAAAGCATAACAAGTAAATATACATGCATTTTTATAGTTGCTGAAAACAGTGACTGTATGTTTCTACACAAATGACACAATCCTAATATTTAAGCAAAATTTCTCTTTTACATTTCATGTATCATAGACTTGAACGACAAGTGTGAAAACGAATTTTATGAATAATATACTTCGGGATAAAAATATGAACTTTTTATGAAATCCATTTCAAATTATGAGAGTATTTAATATTAAATACGTCACACAGGAGTAAAATCCATAGCTTCTATTAGCTCTAAAAATATTATACATATATGTTATAAATTTCAAAGGAATAAAGTATTGTTGTCAAAACAAACTCTTTATAGTTGACCTTGGGGTACCATATGCTACTCTCAGAAAAATCAATACAAGGTATTGGAAATCTCGTTATTTTATGATAGAGAATAAAATATGTAAATAAAAAGTTAAAATACGAAATTAGATATTTTGATTTTGATCGCTCTGCTCATTGAGAAATATAGGGCATTCACAGTAAATTTGTTATATATTAACCAAGAGTTATTGAGCAACTAATATATAGGAACTCTTCACATATCCGTCGAAAAACGATAACCCGTATAAAGTATTACTATTTGACTATGACATAGCTGATTTCTAATGGTCAAATCTAAATTAAAGTCAATGGGCTTGAACTGCATTGGTGTTATAATAATTACAAAATGGAAACAATTACCTGGTATAGAATCGACGAAGTAGGAAAGAAGTATTCTGCACTTTAGTATGTTAATGTTAAGTGGCTGCTTGTTCTTAACTTAGTAATAAAATTAATAAGTTTGAATGATTAAATTTATTTCATGTTTACGAAGTATTCATTAAAATGGACTCTTTCACTCAGAGTAAAGCATTAGAGATTGTATAGTAACAGCTGGCCAGTGAAAAAAATTTTTTATTTGGAAATTTATTACTTTTTGAGAACTTTATTACTTATATTATTTTATTACTTTTACATCCAAAGTATCATTAGTGTGTGACTTATCAGTAAGCGATTATTAGTAATATATATCCCGATAATGGATTCAAACATTATTTTACATACAGAAAATTAGAAGTTATTTGTAGTATTACAGGGTGGCGCAGAATGAGCTACGTGGTTTGAATTCTTTATAACTTTTCTAATTTTTATTCCTTCTTCGCTTTTTTCCAGCGTTTTGTGAAGAAGATTTGGGGAATTAATTATAAATTATTACACGATCGAACAACGTACAATAATAATTGAGTTTTATTTTTCAAACCAACAGTCTATGGTCGACGAACGATTTAAATGGCCTCCACGTTTACCATATTTAACATCTCCTGACTATCTTTGGGGATATTTGAAGAAAATAGTGTACGTTAACAAACCAAGAACCATACTCCACCTAAAAACCAACATTCGAAATGAAATCATGGCCATTACACCCGAAATTTTGAGAAAAGTTATGGAAAATATGCTAAAAAAAGCACGTATGTGCGAAGCAGAAAGTGGACATCACTAACAGGAAATCATTTTTCAAAGATAATTGCAAAAAAATCCCCGATAATATACTGTATTAAAAAAAAATTATAATAATTGCATAAATAAAAAAGTTATAAACCATTTAAACCATATAGCTCATTCTGCGCCACCCTGTATATATATTTGTATACTTATATACAAAAAATAATTTTATTTATAAAATCTATTATTAATTAAATAATATTATTAATTTGTTAATTAATGAAAGGATAAATTTATATAAAATACATTCATAAGCACGAATGCTTAATAATCATAATTATATGTATAAAGTAAGCGATTTTTCGACACAAGTAATGATATTTATTTTAAAAATTATATTAAAAAATCACATTAAGTTAACATCAGCAGCCATATTCCGTAACTCGCTGAAGTATTTTGCATTTAGTTATTTGCAAGTTGCAAAAGTGTCTTAAAACTATTTACGCAAAGATGTCGTAGGGTTTTACAGAGTTACAGAATACAGTTGCAGCAGCTAGGTAAACACCAAAGAAGCCACCAAATACATTTATGCAGAAGTTTCATACAACTATTTAGGATTAAAATACTTCTTAGATTTTAAGCGATAGCATTTTAGCTTTAGTGAGTTACTGCTAGAACTGATCTACTTTGCCCTGTTTCCGGAAGCTCTTATTTACTGACTATGAACATCATTTATATTATTATATATGAATTTTCTGTTGGAGTGAAATTCAAAGCTAATTAAAGTGAACGTAACTCTGGTTCTCTTTCAGTTATAATACTTTTTCGATATCATATACGAAAAATAAATTGTTAAAAAAATGTGAGCGGTAAGATCATGTTGGTGTTGCAGCGAAATTAATACAAGTTGCGAGTGACTTACAAAATGAAAAGTTTTCTTTGACGTCACATTTGAAATCAAAAAATCAACTCTACAACATAATTTTAAGTATTGAATTCGTGTATATTTCTTGTACAGACGCTAAGGGCTGGTGAATAAAATGAGTATTTACTCTCCCCCTTTTTCTTTGACCAAGAGGTGGTTTTATACTCATTTAATGTACAAGTTATCCTCGTAAAACGTTTGATTATCGCTGTGTTTTAGTCTATTATTCCGGTAATGGGGCTTGTATTAACTTTTTACCCTTAGTCTCTTACAAACTCTTGGAAGATTGTAATTATTATTCTTTCTATTTTGTTTTTATTGTACTTTGGACGAAATTCTGCATTTGAGGTTTTAATAATTAGTTGGTGTAATTAGTTTTTCTTTTCATATCCTCTGGTTTGTAATGTTGTTATTTGCTTTTCCATTTTAGTTGGTAGAAATGCTTTCATTCACTTTGTTATTGACCGGTGTTTGCATGGTTGGACAGACGAAAGCAAATGAAAGGAAAAGTGAATGAGATGCGAATGATTGGTTGTAGCAGTGTAATTAGTTTAATAAGGATCATTTGTTTGTGGTTTGATGTATGTATGAATTTATTTTTTTGTGCTTGTTAATAACATGTGAATGTTTTTGAGAAATGAATACCTCAGCCATGTTCAATTTTTGTAGGAAAGAAACTATGCTTATTAATCTATTTCAATAAATTTATACTAATTTACTTTCGTTTTCTTTTTTTAATAATATACATAGATTATTACATTAATATATATATATATATATATATATATATATATATATATATTAATACAACTGACTGAATGACTAACAGGCAAATCATTACCCAGCGAAAATAATCGGTAATTCGGTAGAATCTAAACAGGTATAAGGGAAATTCTAAGATTGTCTTAAAGTTGCTAACAAATAAGCGGACATGTACTTCTATAAGGCACAATTTCTGCTTTGGTACCTTTTCTACTTCCCGCATATCTTCCAAGGTATCATACATAGGACAAAGTTCATTTCCCCGTTGTTTTCTCCGAGAAACATTCTCGAATGAATTTTCCTACTTTCTTCAAATGCGAACTTTTTTCACATAAGTAGTACGTACATATGTGGACACATGTAAATTGGAAAATAAATGGATTTTCAACTAGCAAAGCTAAAATAGAATGAAATTGCTAAAAATCAAAAGTGGCTGGAATGCCCCAAATTGAAGATGCCTCAGAGCGGTAGACCACTACTTTTGAAACTGAAAATAAATGGGTCCTTCCAATATTGAGTCTGTTAAGTACTATTGTATCATGTCATGGTATTCTTTGAACATTTACTTTATTAGGAAGTGTTTTTCAGAAAAAGTTACTTTTTTAAAGTACGTGTTCATTCACCTTTTAGAAAATGTAGTTTTTAGCAATGGCTACGCCTTGGTTTCAATTCAATTATGCACTTTGATTGTTGAGTGTTCCATTCGGTGAATTCTGGAATACTTTCGCTCTCATCATGCTCTCATTAAAGGGAGTAGGCCTATAACCTCCACAACTAATTTGTATTGGCCGCTGATTCCCAGTCTAATTATAGATAAAGCAGAGCACTCACACTAAATGTTTTTCCTTCATGGCAAGGTCAAAAGATATCATTTGTTATGATTTTCATCTTAGCCAAATATTACCTAAAGTTGTCATATCCTTTCATTAACACTGTTGATCAGACTAAGATTTTGGAGCTATAGCTGGAAACCTAACCGCTGTCCTTGTGATGAGATTCTGGTGTACAAAACGTAACAGCAGTTTGTAAGTAGATCCGTAGCCTTGTTTTCCGTTATGCCGGTGTGTTCCTGAATCGGTCGCTTGCTTCATGATTCTAATCAGCGACTGATTGCGATGAAAAAAATTATGATGATGTCTCGTATATCAACCATGTGCATTGAATGATATTTATGTTCTACTGTAGAAAATTGTGACCCACAATCGCTAGATATTTAACGGGATATCAACTCAATTAAAACATATTAAGTTGCGATTTTGGAAAAAACATATTTTGAATGCTTGAACGAAAAAAAGTAAAAACGTTATATTCGACCGGGCCGAATCTTAAATAACCTCCAAATATTTAGTAAGTAAATTTAAAATGTTTAACTTGGTGGGACAGAATTCCTTTATATAATATCGTACGTCAACGCCCACTAAGGGGGCGGGGTTCAAAAATAGACAATATTATGTTTTCCACAGAAGAGCGTATGGGCATTGCTAGACCGTCTTATACTTCATCACTGATCAAGAATATATGTATATACTAGTACTTTATGGGGTCCAATTCTCTTTGGAGGGTATTAAAACTGTATTTTGGCGGGGTGGCTCTGGCAAGGGCTGACCTTTGTCGTAAAACTCTAAATATAAATGTTTGGGATAATTATGTATAAAATTTAATTTTTTTTATTTACATCTCAGCTTCGTCATAATAGCTTAAAAATTTTAATATTAAGGAATGTAGGCTTAAGTAAAACAATTTCTTTAATATTGACACTATTTTTGCATATAACGGACGCCCACTAAAGCTCCAAGTTTAACGCGTTGGACCTTCTTTAATATAAACATATATCATTTGCTTAACAAAAAAACTTTAAAAATTATGTTGTTTTTTAGAAGTTGGTTTAGTTTTTCTTAGGGGAACCGTTTTCCCTCTTGCCTGACTTATCCCATCTCCGAACTTAACCTGTGCTATCTTTCAAGATATATTTATACCAAATTTCAAGAGTCTGACGCTTTTCGTTTGGACTGAATCGTGATTTTCACAGACGGACGGACTGATGGACATGCTCAGATCGTCTTAGACTTCATCACTGATCAAGAATATATATACTTTATGGGGTCTCAGATGAATATTTCGTTGCGTTACAAACTGAATGACAAATGAATATACCCTCCATATTCCTTTTTGGAGGATATAATAAATAACGCCCAGTATTTCTGCAGATTTTATTAATAAACACTTCATTTCAGCTTTGTGAAGTGTATCTGTTCTAGCAGGAGTCTATTTGTCGTGTTCTAACCTTATTAAAATTAGTCCAAGATATATATAATATATTTATATAATATTGTTATACCGTACTCAACATTGACACATCACGGAATCCCATTCCTACCAAAAACTATTCCCGTACTCAAGGTTTGGACAGTGTCAAAGAGTTTGATGGAAAGATATTTTTCTTCTTACCCGCACAGCGCATATATATTTTTAACTAAAAAAGTAGAAAACTTCAAAAAAAACAAGTAAAAGTGCTATATTCGGCTGTGTCGAATCTTAAATACCCTTCACAGATGTAATTCTTCTTTCTTTCTTGCCAAAACAGAAAGTAGGTTTAATTAAAAAAACAAAATGATGTTATCGGTTAATTTTATATTTAAGAAAACGTTTAAATTTTTCGTCTAGGAAGCTATATGTCTGGCTTTTTTTATATCTAATACCTATGAACGTCTTTCAAAAATATTATTTACTCGTACATTTAATTTACAAACAAAACAAGAAAATCCGTTTCATGTACCCCAAAAAGTCTTTTAGATTTTGTTAGTTTGTTTTGTTGATATATAAAGTAGGTATAATTCTTAATAAAAATAAAAAATAACAAATAAAATGGCTGCTTTTATGAATCAGAAAATTTTCCAACCCTGGAACCGAATTTTTATTTTTTTTAATACTAATTTAATTTTTTCTGATATATAAAATAGGTTTAATTCTTTTGTCTAATTTTTTAACCTTTTTTCATTAATAAATAATATATTTGTTTGAGTCTTGAGGTTAATTTATATTAATATTTGTTATTCTTCGATATTTCGCTAACCATCGGTTAGCTTCTTCAGGAAATTATTTAGTTTTGTCAAAAATTTTCTTTTCAATTAGTATATACAAAATTTTTTTAACAACATAAATCATAAATTTTAAATATTAAAAAATACTAACTCTAAAATGTGTAAATAATTTAAATTAATACAATTTTAAATATTAAAACATACTAAATCTAAAATGTATAAATACTATAAATTTTAATTATATATAATAATATTATGAAACCGATCTGTGTGTTAACTACAATTCTTTTAATGTTGTGTAATTAAATAAATATTGTAAATTAGAAAATTTTTTTTTTGGCCAATGCAAATCTTCATGACGTATAAAGTGGTTTTGTTAAGGAAAAACTTGAAATTTTTTAACAATTTTAGTTACTACATGTACTACAAAATACGGAATGGGCTGAAAAAAAATTTTAATTTCCCATCCCTGGAATTTTTTTTTTTTTAGTTTTTAATAGACCATTGAGGCTTCCCAAAGCAAGAAATATGTTTAATTTACAAACATTAAAAAAAATAATTGATTTTTGCTATAAATTTTGCGTCGAGAAATAGGTGTAAGCTTCCAGCTCTGGAACCATACTTCGGATCCTTCTGAATTTCAATAGCACTCTATAGCACTCAATAGTTCACTTCTAATCCAACGGTCCAAGAACGAAGTCTCTAGCTCTTCTGGGGGCTTGGGAAAACCGATTTCACGTACTGACGGACGGACAGACAGACATCGCTCAATCGTCATCGCTATTCATAAAAATCCAGAATATATATACTTTATGGGGTCCCATGTGCATATCGAAGAAATTACACACGGAATGACAAACCTATATATAAACTTTCACTTTTTTGTGAAGGGTATAAAAACGGAAGGTTAATAATTTTACCGTTTTTCACCAGATCTCGGCGTTTTGGGTTCCTAAAGAGAAGGTGTCACTATGTCTATATGAATTTGTGTACGTTTGTGTGTTTGGGGCTGAATGTGTGACCGGCTTATAATATTTGAACGGTTGAACCGAATCGAACTAAATGGTAAAAGCGTTTTTCAAACTTAGATTACCTGTGTATTAGAACCGGTTTGTACTGGTACATTTTGATATATAGCAAAAATTAAAGAATGCATTTTCAAATGCATATTTTTAGAAAAACTCTTAACCAGCTTTGCCGATGGATTAAAAATACTAATCAGCTCTTGACATTCAAAAACCACTTCCATCAGTACAAACTTGGTCAAAATCGCTCCACGCGTTTGTGAGATTTTGTTACTGAAAATATTTTTAAATTTTCTATTGGACATATTGTCTGAATTATGTTAGTGCTTTTTGTTTGTTATGTGGTCAAGTATGTCAATATGCCTGCATTTCATTGGTTCTTACGTCAAATCATCAGTATACTTTAACCTAATTCTAAAATTTCAAATCCTATGGTTTTTCTTGTGTAATTCTGAATTCATTTTTGGGAGTTTATGTGTAAGCACAGAGGTTTTCTTATTTTGGAATTATGTAGGTTAAAGTCCACTGATGATTTAGTGTAAGAACAAATGAAATGCAGGATAACAAACAAAAAGTTACTGAAAATACTATAAAAATTCAAAACTTATAGCAGTTTTTGAAAATTGAAATAATAGCGTTTTAGCGGGAAATTGCAGGGATGACCTTTAGGCTCAACCGTTTTCCGTATTTTGTATTATTATTTTATTTAATTTTTGATAGTTGTATTACAAAGATGTGATTATGAGATGAAACTCTTTTACTTAGTTCGGATGAATGTTCGTTATTGAAATTATTGTTTTATTTTCTGTGTTTTTTTTTGCGCATGCGTGTGCATATCTAATGTTTAAATTTTGTGGTAAAATATCTGATTTTGCGTGTTTCCATTTTGTTTGTTACTGAGAGAAATTTTTGTTTATTAATTTTAACAAACTTTATCCAAAAAGTACGGGATCGAACCTAATACTGCTGAGAATATGTATCAAGTTTAAAAATGATTTGAAAATCGTTTTGACTTTTATACAACATCAAATAAAGCAACTTTTTGTAAAAAATTGTTTTAATAAAATAAAGTTTTTCAAAGTTTTAATAAGTAAGTAAATGTTTTGCTTCCGTAGCAACTAGTCTATACCACTTATTCCTTAAACAAACGTTAAATAAAGTATTCAATAGGGCAATGAATTATATTGAAAGAAAATTCAATTGAAAGAAATTTCAATGTAAAGTTGTGTATATGTGGCTATAATTTTTTCACTACAACTTCATACTAATGCATATAGCCTATTTGATTGCCTGCTGATAAAATTTAAATTTGTTTAGTAAGTAAGCTAAAAGGAATCTAAGATTAATTTGATCAAGAACGTACCATATATCTGAACGCGTACCAAATGATTAAAGCTTAAGCTTTTTGGAGTAAGTATCTCCAATGTATGGAAGTATTGGATAGTTTACTCGTCCCTACTGTCAACCTTTTGACGTCGTCTGGAATTGAACTTCGAACACTCTTACGTTTTCCGAAAAAGTGATGGTAATTAAAATTTATGTACAAGCTATGTAACGTTTAAAAGCGATTGATTCGACACATTAGATCACATGTCTACGTTGTCACACATTTGATATACATTCTGTTTACCAAAAAGTATATAAAAGATAAAGATTTTAGCAAGATAATAAAGCATTTTCATGTAACGTTTCCATAATACTTCAATACACATTTAAATACTAAAATTTTTTTAACACCAACATTAAAGTAATCCTCATATGGAAATTTAGCAGTTGTTAAAAAAATTCGGCAGCACTAAGATTAATTTTCTTTGAGTTTTATGCAAAAAAATAGTTGTGTTATAAATAGCCATTGAGAATTTGAAAATACATCATTTGGTCAGTGTTTATTTTTTGCTCTATTATGTTTTTGTGCAAATGAATGGTTGTTATGTAAGGTCTACTGCCAATCAGCCTAAAGCAATTTTTTGGCCCACAAACTTTGTTGGAAACAACCCCACTCTCATTCCCCATCGTGATGTCCATTTTCATATCATCTATTACTAAACAAAAGGGCTGTTGCTGGGTGTCCAAATAAATGATCAAAATTCTACATCGAAATCCCAATGGTAACGCAGTGTCAGATAAAATGTTTCAATGTCCAATCAGGTAATTTATCAAAATGTTCCACAGAGTTAACTTTTATGAAACATTCAACTACAGTGTGTCGTGTTCTGCTGTACATCCTTATTTTTCACATTTCTAGGCTTGAAAGCTCAGCAAAATAGATTTATTTGTTCGTTCATCCCTTCTGTTTCAGATAAATGTAAATAAATCTACCATTTTTTTTCTGGTCTGTAATTTCTTTTTTTATGAAATTGCACAAACAAATAAACTTGGTGATGAAAATGGCGTTTAATAATTTCCTTTTATTTATACATTAGAGTTCTATGCATATTTTTAAGTCATACGTGTGTATGTATAAAAAAATAAAAATTTTAACATTAGGGCGAGAATTTTGTAACAATTTTCACAAATAGTAAAATTTGGAAACGGTAAGAGGTATTAACACAAGTAATTTTGGTTTGTTTAATTCTTCCACCAGCTGAATGTGTTGCAATTTCTTCGTCCGTATGAAATTGGAAATTCTTATTTATAACTCTAAATACTCTAAAATGTTGTGTTCTTCTACTTAGGTTAACTAACTTATGGAAAAATATGTGTTTCGGAACATAAACTGACTAATTCATCTCAATTAAACAATTTATAAGTGCTTAACTGTTTGATCCACTTGACGGAAAGCGTTGTCAATCGAAATCCTAATCTGATAAAATTTTAAATGATTTCCTTAAAATTTCAAAAACAAGGAAACCTATTAAACATTAAAACAAACAAAAAAAAAAATTAATTTGTTGTCTGAATTAATAAACAAAACTCAATTTCAATATGTAAACGGCGAGAAGAAACCTAAAATAAATGTAGACATTTTTATTTCTTGGCATGTAAAACAAGCCGAAAACATACAAACCATGACAAATACTATATAAAATAAACAAAATTAACAACAGCACCACAAACTCCAAGAATTATTATTAATGACTTTGTCTAGAGAATTTTGTGTTTAAAAAAACTGAGTTTTGATTTCAATGCAAAAAAAAAAAAAAACAAAAAAAAGCATGACCGAAAGAAGCGCAAAGGTGATGCGCTAAGAGAATCTAAATATTTTTGTTTCCCTATAAAATGAAGTAAAATGAAATTCCAAACTTTAAGTCTAAAAACAAAAAGATCCAAAGACATTAATACTATCAGTTCCTTATGAAAAGTGTTGCCAGTTTAAATTTTAAATGTTATGTCTGCACATCTTTTAAATATAAGAAAATTTATATAAGATCTTGCTTTTCAGTACATACTTTTTTAATTGTTTGTATAAAATTTTATTGAATTTCTTGTATACTCCAGATATATATATATATATATATATATATATATATATATATATATATATATATATATATAATTTCGCGCGCTACGTACAAGCGATTTTTTTGTGTTGGTACCATCGTCTCGAAGACGTCCACAGCAACTATTTGGCATATTTAGTTTGTCTGTCGGACTTATAAAAGTTACAAGGGTTTTACGTATTCGGCTATTTTCTACTATCGATAAAATTTCATCAAATTTATATATAAAATATTGTGAATAAATGTAATTAAAATTATTACAATTGCTTAGCTTATAATCTCATTTATTAGCTAAAAAAAACACCATAATAATGCAAAGCCAATGTTGTACAACAGATTAGGCCCCTGTGACATTTTCAATTCCCCAAGGTTAAGGAGATCCACGAAAAGCCAACTATTCAGAAGACATTGCCGAGAGAGCTCAAGGGCATCTACGAAAGTGAATGTCAGAATTTCTTCACATCTGTTCTGAGAAGACATAAGTGCTAAAATTCTTATATTTCTACAATTTTTACCAGATCACACTTCTTGTTTATACAAATCTAATGATGAGTTCGATTGAATTTGAATTCTTTCACACAAATCATATTATTACCATTGGGTTAACCTTTCCATTACTTTAGAAAGGAAGCTAACTGTATCAAAGTTATAGATGTTACAACGTTTGTACGGTCGCTTAAATTTTTATTTCCAAGTAACTTAATCACGAATTTATTCACGATTAGGAAAACTATTTGCAAGAAACACGAAGGAGGTTGCCACTTTTGTAAACAATTTAATGCCCTCGTCAATCAGATCAGAAAAAAAATCTAGTTGACAAAAAAACTTTACACTGAATTTCCCTGCTTTGTAAACTTAAAACCGCGTGTACATATAGGAAGGTGTGATCTATCTTATCACAGTGCTGCCAATTAATTATGTATATCAGTAGCACGAAATGTTTCATACAATCTGACGTTTAACCCACAATTTAGATAACTGCAAACTATTTATAATTGCATATAGTGTGCGTATAATTGTAGTATGTGATATAACATTACAGTAGTGGTGATGCGCTTCTATTACACATTGAAATTTTTACACATAACAACTAAATTTCTCTTATTACATTGAACTTGACAGGTGCCGAACTTTAGCATAGTAAAAGCGATTTGAGGTCATAAGAAAATTATTTCGAAATAATCGCCCAGAAATTATGAAATAGTTTTTGAAAGTTTGTGCATAAGTTAAAACGGTTTCTTAATATTTAAATTAGGTTTAAGTGTTTGATGATTTGGTGCAAGATCCAATTAAATGCAAACGTATGTATAGATATACTTAATCTGCAACAAACATCGCACATGATTAAGTATTTTGCGCTCTTTATCACATAAACATGCAACCATGTATTAGACTATAATATAAAACTCTAATATACATGTTTCTAAATTAGTTTTGTTTTTGAATTTTTTTTATGAATTCTATTTCTCATATTTTACATTAACAAATGTTTTTTTATTTGCAATAAACATTAGCACAAGTCCATTATTTTCATAACACTTTTCGTTAGCTGCCCTTTAAGCAAGAAGGAGTATTCTTCTCCCTTCATAAAAGAATACTTGCGGAGTTCTTTCAACTACACACGGCCTCTAACAAGTCCTTTATATGAAATAACAATCGTTCATTTAAAAAAAACTATGCTGATTAAAGCTCTCCCATAAAATTATATCATAATTACTTAAAATGTTCAATAATTATTGTGCTAAGATTTGCGCAAGATCAATATTCATATCAACTTTAATTTAATTTTGTGAATTCAGTATTTCAAACTGTATAGTTTGAGAATTTTGCATTCAAATTAATTATTAATCTAAGATCTTCTCTCTATATTCCAAAATAAATGGATTTGATATATATTCCAAGTAACTTATAAAAACTTTTGGGTTTCAATTGTAGTATTTTCCCTTGAACGCTAGTAATTTTGGAGGATGCACTAAAATGCACAATTTTTAATAAAATAAAACAATAATGAAAGTGTATTTGAACTTCTGTTACTTGAATTTTCCATAAGTTGAAGCAAGTTCCCTGGCATCAGCATCTAGGAGAGAAATTCCATTAGACTACTTCTATAACATGAATTCCTATGAGGCCTATGAGGATTAAGTGTAATCCATGACGGATTGGGATGCTTATGCCCCTCTTTTTCAACCTACCCTAAACAAACCTAACCTAACCTAACATGAATTCCTCCATAAGTTAAAGATAAATAGAAGCACAAAGCTTGCATAATTTGAATTTTTTTCAGAAAGTTTCTCTCTTTTGCTTACAAAAATTACAAATTAGTCGTTAATTGTGAATAACGATTCTTTTTACTTTAATTTGATTTAAAAGTCCCTAAATTTAATTCGATGCTTGAAAGTTCATTATAGAACTAGAATTTTAAAAGAAGCTATAGTTCGTATTGAAAAAAATTGTAAACGTGTTATTATTCATGTACTAGAATGCATTCACCATTTATCAAGAGCTTGAAATATCGATGTTACTAGCCAGACAATATCGAACTGTTTTACAAAGTGTGGATTTGGTCAACATTCAATGTGGGACGAATATGATTATGTTCCTTTAGCATTATTAAATGATTTTGATGACAACGCAAATGTTTTAAATGATAACTATAAAGTTTGGCTAAACCTAAATGGCATAGAATCAAGTTGTACTGTTCAAGAGTTTTTGGACATTGATAGTGAGTTGATAACTTCTGAGTTTCCTTCTGATGAAGATATTATTGAAGAATGTACCGTCGAATCTGAAACGCAGTCTGGAAAAATAATAGATAGCGATGAGGACGAAGTTGAGGAAACAATTAAACAACTATCCAAACAAGTTATAAAAGAATCATTTGAAAATTTTAAATGCATTCTTAAACACAAATGAAAAAGCATGAGATGACCACTATAAAGCACTGCACAAAGTAGAATCACTTTTTGCTCAAAGTAAAAGTGAAAAAAATCAGTCAAAAATTACTCAATATTTTAGTATATGTGACGCGCAAAATAGAAAGGGACCTAAGGGTAAAAACCGGTTTTGTTCAAGAGAGCCATTTTAAAGATTTAAATACGTGTACCTTTGGTGTACTTCAGTTTCATAAAACGCGCTTATCTCTGGGAGGGAACACTTTTGGGGCATGGTATCGGTCTCATTCGATGCTCAGATGTTGTTCACATAAAAAAAAAAACAAAGTGAAAATTGATTTTTTTTACCCTTAAGTCCCTTTCTCTATGCGCTGTCACATATAGCATCTTAATGCATTAAAAATTGCTGCTGTTAAAAATAAAAATGAATTGCTGTTGGAAATAATTGTTTTTTCTTACTATTTGGAACGTTTTTATATGTGATTCTTAATGTTGAAGTCTCCGTAAGTTGAAGTTTTTTCGGGATAATGGTGATTCAATTTATAGAACTTCGACTGTATTTAATTAATAATATTTAACGTTGTGAATACGATATTCCCCATCTCTGACGCATATTATTCCAAATAAAATTAAACTTTTAAAATATGCATGTGGTTCAAACTGAATTTCTTTTATATTTTGCAGAAAAAACATAATAAAAATATATATTTGTGTTAAAATTTCTACATAATTTCATATGTTTAAATTTACTGTGCTACAAAAAAGAAATTAAATATGACACTTTTATACATGGTTCAGTGCACCAGGTCGCCTTGGGTTTTGTGTTTCATTGAATTACAATTTCCAATAAATGCTGCGTACGCTAAAGGGATATAAACATATGGTGCTGGTTTGAGTTCATGGTAAGCGGAGAATGTTAATGGTGAGTTGTAGTTGGATACGAGTATGTAATTCTTCTTCCGCTAAATTGATTAATTACTTTATGATATCAATGAATAATTTAAGCCAATAACTGAAAAGAAATAAAATGAATTATTTATAAATACAAAATTACAACATTTTTATAACAGCAGATACACTTGAAAAAAATTCAGGCGTAATAATATTCTGTTTTTTTTTTTGCTTCCTATGCTAATGTTACATATTTTAACCAACGACGTTTCTAACAGAAAAATAAAGTCTACCAGATAATTTGTAATCATGTTGTAGAAAGCTGAAATAAAGCGCAGTTATTAGCACATAAAATTCAAAAAAGTGACGGATCTCAAAACGTAAAACGGTTAAACACAACAAGATACGTGTTAAGAACGTAATTATCTCGTCATACGTGTGCAGTTGTGGCGTATTGTGAAATTTCTCAGCATCATCGACGGGAAACACAAGAAAATTTCTCAATAAGAACTTATTAATGAATTAAATAGTCTGATATATTAAAACGAAATTTCTCTTGATCGAAGCTTTGATTCCAAATTATTAATTTATTATCATCAAAATTTAATTTTTTTATTTTAAAATATCGGTATCTACGAATACCGATAATATACGAATGAGAAACTTAACAAGATCTGCTTCAATTACGAATAACGAACATAATGACGAAATTTTCAACAACATATTTTTGTCCTGTAGTATAATGTATGCGCTCATATGATACCTGCAGTGAATTATCATAATTTGGAATAGAAGTAACATGGCGTTTATATTAACAAAGGACTTTATGGTGGGGTAAATTTGGTCCAATTGTGAGTAGGTGTACTCGTGGTTGGACAAGTCGCATTCTTTCATTTTAGGCTTAAAATATATTCAAGGTCCTTATTTAAAGTAGGTCTAGCTCTTCGTCTTATCTTTTCAAAATCTCACATTTAACACAACCACAAAAAATAATGCTTACAACATCGTTATCTGACATCTTTCATGAAATTTTTTTATGAATTAGGCCATAATATTTATTGTTACAACGCTGAAAGCAAATAAAATTATGTGGGAGAATTTTAATTCTAACAATTTCTAAATAATATATAGACCACGAAATTGTATATAATTCTTCAATAGAAGAATATATTTGATAATATTTTTGAGAACATTCTAAGTTTCTAAATTTTTTGGTGTGATATGAGCACCTAATTTTTCAAGAGTCAATAGAATGATAGTTGACAAATATTCGAGCTGCAGGAGATAGATTCATGTTATATGGAAAACCCCATAGTTTTGTTGGGCAGTGTAAAAAATGTTCTCATATTGTACGTTTATAGCTTTAGAGTTTAAACTAGTTCAAAATGACATCTAGTTTGCTCTAAGATTTTGGCAAAACCCTACGAATATTACATACGCTCAAGTTTACACATTTGTGTATCAGTGAGTTTTGGATCTAAAATTTCACTCAAGATAAATTCAAATAAAACAGCTGATGACTAAAAGTGAAGTTGCCTATCAATATCTTTTGGTGAAAGCAAACATTTACGATTTCACAAAATTTTGACTGTAAAAATGTTAATTATTTATCTGCTGCTAAAAAAGATATTTCCCAACTTATTAATCAATTATTGATGTGAGTGTATACAGTGAACATAAATAAATAATGGAATGATTGTTTTCACACGTTGTAATTTTAATATGAGAGACTCTTTAGGAGTTTGTTAAAACATCAGCCACATATCATATATTCCAATGAAAATGTCTATGAAATTTAACAGAGAAGGGCCTACAAACAACTGAATCCCAAAAACAGAATTAAATTGAAATGATGAAATACAATTCGGCTTTAACGCTTAACCAAAACCAACCCCAATCAGCTCTTCTTTGCCATTTTGGTTTATATCATTATAATCCCTTGATGTTATTGTTACGATTTCCTTCCATTGAATTTTCAAATAACTTTTTTCCCAGTTATTTTTATTCGTTTTTGCTAGCCAAAGCATTAAAAGCAGTTTTGGTCATAATACGAGTTCCATTCTATATTTTTTTCCGTAGTATTATATTATTTATTTATGTGCCAGAAAAAAACCCCAGCATCCAGGAGATGATGGTAAAATGTCTGTACGTGTGCTTATGTGCAGGCATGAACGTGTATCCTTTCTGTTGTATTTGAGATGTGCACGTCATAGATTAATGACAGCAATTCATCAAAATCACTCGATGGACATAGCGAGAAAAAAGTGTACAAAAAATTTACGAAAAATTTAAACGAACAGAAAAATCAGTATCACAATTTCAAGGAAAGCAAATGTTTTTAAATTTTGTTTGTTGGTCTAAACTTGTATATGCTATTCAGTCAGTTTTTGTTCATACCATTTTTTCATCCACAAAAGTACTTTGAAATATGTTTGAGTATGAGTGTATGTACATATATTTGTATTTTTTCACAAAAATATTTGGGGTTTGTTTTTTTAACGCATCACTAGTCTTATTTTTATGTTGACAATCCAAATTTCCGAATAAAATTAGAAGCCTTTGTGAGGACGCTGTATATTCCAATCTGCTAAAATTATAGCCTATTAGTTGAAAACCTAGATAAACGTAAAAGTTTGCTGAAATTACAGTCTCATACAATCTCAAAAAATCGAATGTATCACAAAAGTGTTGTCCGTAGTGTTCTGTTCAAAGGTCCTGCACACCACGTATGAATTGAAAATATGCAAAGAGGTGACCCTTTAACTTCATGAAAATAAATTTTGTTAGCCAAAAAGAATAGGCATATCACCGCCAATAAGTCACCTACTACAATGGAGTTTGAACACAATTTATGTATCAAATGATATTATGTCCAATAATACGAATACAAACATTGCAAGTGTTCCAGTTGAAAAAAATCAATAAAATAAAAAAATTCGTTGCAGTTTTGAAATCTTACTTATTCTTGTTCGAACATTGAAGTTTATACAGCTGAGCAGGAAGGCCATATTAACCATTAAACGTCTCTATTTCTTTAATCCTTGTACTTAAATGATCTGCCAACATCGTTCTGAAACTTCGTGTGATGAAAATTCGCCAATGTTGTTTGTTCAGGTACACATGCATACAGAAATGATCTTCATCGCTGAAGATGGCTTTTCCACGAAAAATCGCGCTGTACGTTGTCCGAACAGACCACCAACTTCGATAACACTATTTTATTATTTGCACGTGTTGCTTAACCCAGTATCCGTCCATAGTAATTTTTGAAAAAACAGACTGAATAAACTTGTTAACAGCTGTCAAAGAATGGAAGTCGCCTGATGGAACACCCTTTATTAAGAACTTGTGTGAAGAATGGACTCATTGTTTATTTGAACTGTTGATATAGTTCTGTTCCATACATACAATGCGTCAACGCTGCGATATGCCAACACGCAATACAATATGAAGAAATTCGATCGTTTTTGACAAGAACCTTTGATCAAACTTATGTAATTTTAATGGGTTTGATCATAGGTTATTTTCAAAAACGAGCGAATGAACAAGTTCGATATAAGTTTACGATTATCTAAGATGCCACATATGATCAAAAGCTTGCTGAACATTTGAAAACACTGCGCAACAGTCTCTAGAGCTTCTGTAATATTTTATATGGCATTTAATAGTTTTTCCATCAATTTAAAGTTTTCAATAATGGTTTCGAAAGCATTATTACCATAGCAAGTTTCCACTCTAATATTTCATTGCACATAAGCTAGCTTTAAAACTCCTCTATTTGGATGTGCTTCAGCATGATTCTATTTATTTAGTCATTTCCGGGAAACATATACCTACATCTATTATGTAAGATTTCTTGCTTCCATTTTGGTTTCCAAGGTGTTTTATTTGCACCAAGGCTCCTGAAACTCTAAGATTTCTTCAACTTTTGTTGTTTTCATCTTTGATTTCTGGATCGCCTTCTGCCACCCTTGCCACTTTCCCTGTATTATATTCATTGTTTTAGCTTAGTTTTAGTACTTATAATTAAACCTATATTAAAATATATTTGAATTTGCTTATCGTTTCAGTTAAACGTTTGCCGACAGCACTTCAAGTTCGTGTGCTAAAAGGATATTGCGCTTCTTGTTAGGTTTAACAAAGGCTTATTTTTTTAGCGACTAATGCCTTCACTTATTGTGGTAGGGTTGATTTATTGGGTTTCGACAAGGAGTTTATAGCTGTTAAAATATGTGATGCTTCGTGTATTTTGTCGAAAAATCATTTCTTAGTGATATCTTGCTAAGCCATTTTAAACAAAAAAGTTCAATGTGCGTTTTTTTTATTTAGACCTGTCAATTGATCTACTAGTTCAGATGACTGAGTAATTGTGGCTCTGAATACATCCAAAAAGCTCTCGAGTACTTGTCCTTGATCCTCAGCAGGGCTGTTTGCAGTTAAAATCACTGTCGATAACAAAATTTGAATCAAAGTATTCAATGAATTGCAAAAAGTCAAAGCGTTAGTTTTTAAACCATATAAACACTTTTAATGTCATTTCATAATGAGGAGCACATGGGGTTACTACTCTACACAAAAAGAATATGCATTAAGCTTTGAAAATGGATTATTTTATTTTTTACATTTATACAATTAGCTTTCCATCGGTAAACAAACATGAGGTACTGTTGCCAAACGACTAACAAGTTTAAAAACATCAAATTAATATGGAGGTAAAATAATCGTTAACCTTTTTATTTTCTAATATTATTTTTACACACAGAGAAAATAGAGTCTGCACATTTAACCCAAAAATCAACTGTAATGTATGCAATATAACTCTGAACAAGTATTAATAAAATGTCGACAGTTGTGCGACTTAGAAAATGACAACGAACATTTATCAGAACAAAATGATGCACTTTACGCATCAATTACAATTGTTTTTAATCCAATTTCCTGCTTTAAAATGTTCCCTATACTGCTTATGCAGCCAAAGAAAGTGAATATGCAATCAAGTGGTAGTAATGGAAGAGAAAATTCCAAATATCGTCCCTGCTGCGTATAATATTTTCGAAAGAAATCAATGACAAATACTGCATACATGACTTGGTCCCCCGAAGTCAATAAAAGAAAGTGAAATGAACTTAAGTGATTAACAAACGAATAGAATGCGTGGTTGTTTGTGCCTGCCCATAAGAATGCAAATATTTGTTTAGGATATGAGCAAAAACATAGAGAAAGAAATATACAAAACCGGGATTTTCATTCCCCACGAGAAATTACAATGGAAAACAAAACACTGCCTGCCACTCCTAAGTTACTTACAAATACAGAAGCCAGCCAATTCTGGGAAAATTTTTAATAAAAAATGTATTCATTATAACAAAAAAATATTTGACAAGAGATTCGTCAAAGTGAAAGAAGGGTGGCTGTCGGTAGTGGAAAACGTTTTATTTGGCAGTCATGATATCTGTCTGTCTGTCTGTCTGTCTCTCTGATTGTTAGTGTTTGCTGTTGACAAACACACGGTAAAAGCATTTTTGATGAATACTGAAATATTGACTAACTAAAATTGTCCTTTGCTGTTAGACACGACACTTTAATATCACTTTAAATACTTGAACAATAGTACGAAGGCAACTCGAAAAGTACACAAAATATAAAAACACATATTTTAAATGCAGGTTGCCTTTTGATGCGTAATTTTAGCTAGGAATCGATGGACTATAATAACAATGCGTTTCAATGCAGCCTGGAACTTTTACGTTATATTTAAAAATTCATAAATGCTGTTAACTAACTATCATTGTTGCGTAAAACAAATTTTTGGATTGCCATTGTTATAACAACCCCCGATGACAATTCTAACTTGATTTTCTTTGTATGTATGCGTGTATGTGACTGGCTCAGTTTTTGTGTGGATTTTTTTCTCTTTGCAACACTCCTGCCATTAGAATTTCTTTCTTTGCACAAAGAAATGGAAAAACAAAAATGTCTGACATTGACAAATGTCATCCGTCATTGCGAACATAAGATTGATATAGATTGTAATGTGACATACACATACTTACGCAAGCTAAATGTACACATATACCAATGAATAGAATGAATTAGATTCACTAGAAATAGCAACAACCACCATAATCATCGTCAACATCAACGTAATCATCAGTTCCATAATCATGGGCAGGCATACAAAACGAAAACTTTACATACAATTGGCAATGGAGGACAATAAATACGAAGCACTGCCGTACTTACGAGTAGATCAGCAATAGTGAGTACAACACACGTATATGATAATACAACGCATCACGCATACGTACATCGGTACGTACTGCACGCATACATTCTCGTATAGAAGATGACAGGCGAATTTGACACCTGTCCATCACATAAGTCAACCCCATGTGCAGCGATGTTTCCATCGTTCCATCTAGATAATATTTCTCAAAACCACTTCGACATAAACATTTATTATTTCATGTTTCATAGCAACGAAAGAAAGAATGAAACAACTTCTACTTTTAATTTTTTTTTATTTTCCGCGAAAACATTTTTAAAAATAATATTTCTCTTTATTTCAGAATATTCTACATGGCAACAAATAGAGAAAATTAGGCTTCGGAGAGGCAACGCGGTTTATAATATGAACCAAAATGGGAGACGAATACTAAACGCATCATAACTTATATTTAACTATGAAAGTACACAAGTCAACATAGATGGCATAGATAAATTTCCTCAACCACGGTAATACTAACGCCACGTAAAATCTATGGTAACAGGACAAAGGAGATCCTAACATTGAGTAGGCCAGCATTACGGAGATTGGTTTATTTAATAACAGGACATACAGAGTTAAGGAATCACCTGGCACGAATGGGTATCGTTGGCGATATAACATGCAGAGCCTGCCAGGAAGAGGACGAGACACTGGAGCACTACTTGTGCTACTGTCCAGCTTTAAGCCAAGTCAAAAGGCAAACATTTAATCAACAGATTATACAGGAGATGGAATTTCTTAGGGGCTCTAATTGGAGAGACTTGAGGAAGTACATTGAAGAAACTCGGTTTTTGACGTAATCAAACTCAGAGATTTCCATGGTATCGGTGGAGGCTCACTACAGTGGAATGGCAACTCCTTATTATAGAGGGCACAACAGGCCTACGAGGCCTAAGTGTAATCCTGAACGGATTGGGATAGCTCATGCCCCTCTCTTCAACCTAACCTAACCTAAACTCTATGTACTATTGAACATTTAATTTATGGCTTTATATAGTGATGCTTTCATGTCAAAATGTGTTTCTTATAATTTATTTTTAAAAATTAATGAAGGCGTACTTATGTTTGCAAAACTATTTTTCAATATGTTTCTTAAACTTTTTCAATTCTTGCCCCAGGCCCTGATTATTATGACTATGAATAGCAAAACATTTTCACTGTAATACTAAATTAACGATGCCCTTCAGCACTGTTTCAATTTAATTAATTACAATGAAATTCCTAATTCGCTTATTAAAATAAGAATATCTTGAGAACATTGTGTGTTTACTTTAGAATTTAACAAGCTCCTTTCCAATCTAAAACCAATTAAAGGGAAGTAGTCACAAAAAAGTCTTGCAAATCGTTAGTCATTTTACAAAGTGTTGAAAATTCCCAGAATAATAATCAAGTGATAATTATTTTATGGTTTTCAAAAGTTAAACTTTATATATTCAGCACATTTTCTTCCTTTTGGCGAAATTTTCATAGCATCAAGCTACACGGTGGGCCAATTATCAATAATGCAGGAGAAAGTGTATAGCCTATAATTGCGATTCTAATACCAAACAAAAACATTTTTCTTTAAAAAACATGTATTTATTAAATATATTCTTTAATTTCATAGAAGCTTATGCTACATCAGTTCACCTAGATATTTGAAAACTTCTAAAAGATTCTTGCTTATGTGCCAAATTTCAAAAACAAATTTCGGATAAAATATTTGGGACTCAGACTGAAAAGGTGCACTTTGGATTATATGAAATAAGTATTGCGTGAAAGTTCCTCTTATAACTACTACTGGAACAGCAGAATGAAACTAATATTTTTGTAATTCCAGATGTAAAAGTTGTACTTGCACTTTTATTTTGGTATACTGTGCGACATAAAAAATTATCCAAGATGCTGCCTAACCATCTTTATATACATGTGTGTATATAAATGTCTATGTATGTGCACAAATAATAAGTACACTGCCTGCACATATCTAGTTATACATTTCCTTAAGGTAACATAACAAAACTTCAAGTGTTTCAGTTTATTTAGTTTTCTATTCGAAGTTTTATAGTGATGTGTAATTTGCTTTTGTGCCTTTGCCCGCCAAACAATGCCTCTTCACCCACTTTTTCGGTTTGGCGTAAAATAAATGTGATGCCATCAGTTGACGAGATGGTATTCAGATTAAGCTTCTGGCAATGACTGAATGAACTCTGAGCGGTGATAAAAACATTAATCATCTGAAACAGAGATACTAACTGATGCAATGAAAGCAGTCATATAATGAATTTATATATTTAATATGTGTGTTCGCTTATATATGAATGTATATTGTGTTATCAGATTTATGAAGAAAGTTGAAAGCGTAGACAATACAGAACCAACTTAAATTTTCTACATTTTAGAAGTTTTTAATCGTTTTCAGTTCTAATTAAAACTGGCATCAACGACTATCAACAGTCAAGTTTCTTTTAACCACTTGCAAATATAACATTTAGGACTAATAGAAGTAACACGATTTTACATGCAAGGAAGAACGGAGCCGAATTGCTGTACTGCGTGCCTCAGTACAGTATTTAGTAGGTACTTACCGCATGCATCAGTCTATCAGTGCAACAGTCGTTGGTCTGATTCCTCCCGGAGACCATTGGAAATTGGCAGACAAGCAAATCGTAATATATAAAATAAATATTTACTCATGTAAGTATTCGAACTTGAAACTTAATTTTATTTTAAAAATTTGTTGTTAAGAGTAGGATATTTACCATTTTTTTATATAATCATTCCACTAACAGAACGGATATAAAAATGTTTTTTAAATCTGAAATTGAAAAAAAGCAATTTAAATAATTCGAGCCGGGAGACAAGACAAGTATTCAGAATTCGAAGTCCACATCGAATATACGTTTCCTTACAGTCGTCTCGAATATGGTTTGATAATTTCAGCGGCTTAATATGTTTAGTAAGTTCATGACAGCCATTAATATGTATTAGAAATGTATTAAAGAATTTCCTTCAAGTTTTGTGTAAAAATAGAAAAGGAGCTTGATGCTCGTCCACCACTCACCACCACATTAACAAAAGTTCAAAAGGGCATCGCTTTACGACGATCGAAGACGCAATCGCTGGTGAAAATCAAGGACAACCCAAAATTTGCACATCAGAGTTAAGGAGACAAAATAGAAATTGCCGGATAAATAAATATCCGGCAATTATATTGAAAACCTGAAAGTCAGCATCAGATCTCGTATGTATGAGTTAACAACCTATTGCCTTAAATCCATAAATTCTCTTTATCTCAATATATTCCGACTTTGAGAGTATCTCTGTAAATATATCTATTGAAAAGATCATTAATCCTCAGGTAAATTCATGTTACATAAAATTAGTTTAATTACATTATTAGTAACTATTTAATATAACGCATGTCAAATCCATTATACAATATAACCATTAATCAGCCAAACAATATGACGCACGTAACAGTTACAGATAACTGGAACTGTCAAAATATATCCAGGACACCATTCAACATTTGTAATAAAATAATGCAAAACCAAAATAAAAACAGTCTGAGAATTGAGAACAAACAAGCAATTATTTCACACAAATTTACAAGGCAACAACAATAAATATAAAGTAAACTAACTGAAGATGTCTTCACAAATACGTGTTAACCAAAGGCCATTGCAATAAGCATAATAACAAAAAACCATTAGTATTTATTTCGTTATGATTGAAAGAACAAGGAGCAACAATAACAATAAAATGTTTAAAATATTCCTACACTCAAACTTTTTAAACAAAACGTAAATAAAATAAACACTTTGCCGAACATCATTAATAATAAAGTGCAACAAGAGTTTGTTTAAGAAAAAAGAAATAAATGATTTCATCATCAAATGAAAATGGTTCAAGATTTAAACTAACAAAACACCTTCCTGCCCATAATGATAAATTAAACAAAAACATAAAATAATTTTTAAGTTTTGCCAAGAAGTCTGCCAGTAGTTAAATTCAAACTCCAACTGAAATAATGCGTGCTAAATGAGCATTTAGCCGGTCACACCGCTGGGCTAAGCCCACCTAATAAATGATGGATCCTTAAGAGAAAAATTAATGAAGTTTTGCTGAAATAATTTCATCTTCTTGACTCATCATTAACAACGAGCATTTAAATGGGCACAATCGTATTCGTATAAAATTTTAAACTAAACAATAAAGATCTTGTAAACATTCAAATTCATTTGTCAAACGTGTAATTAATTAATTAGAATTCTTAAAGAAAGTATTGCTTTCACTTTAGTTGTATTGCATTAGTCGCACTGTAGCATGCGGATGCAATGATGAAGTGCCAGAAAGTCTAATCTGCGAAGTTAAATGGGATGAATGTGTTTTAGGATCTGCACTAAGCAGATGAGTAGGGACGCACACATGCCACGCATTGGCTTCGCACTGTAAGAAAAAGCGCGTAGTACGGGGCTGTCCTCCAAAGGGGCCACGGAAGACTAACAAAAAAAAACGGGATTCCCAATTCGAAAACTAGAGTCCACGCAAATATATCAGCTGATTCGTTACAAAACTTTTAACAAAAATTGAGCAGAATGAAAATCACGCAACGGGGAGATTTCGGGTTGCTCCCCGCGAAACTAAATGAAATTGATAATTTCCTATAAGTCCATGGAGTCAATCGTCAATTAATTACTTAACATATAAAAACTCAAATAATTTTTTTCGACAACTTTTAGTTCGTGATTGGAACTCAGCCACGTTATTTATAATTTTGACATTTTTGGTCGAATTTTGGGATATGGCAGAAACTTAACTGCAGGGGTACAGCCATAGATATAAAGTGCTCTATAAGAAAACAAATAAAAGTGCTATATTCGGCTGTGCCGAATCTTAAATACACTTCACAGATATAATTCTTCTTTCTTTCTTTCTTGCCAAAACAGAAAGTAAGTTTAATTAAAAATTCAAAATGATGTTATCGGTTACGTTTATATTTAAGACAACGTTTAAATTTTTCGGCTAGGAAGCTAAATGTTTGGCTTTTCTTATATCTAATACCTATGAACCTCTTTCAAAAATATTATATATATTTAATTTACAAACATCCGTTTCATGTACCCCAAAAAGTTCTAATTGTCCAACCGTAGAATCGTCTTTTAGATTTTGTTGGTTTTTAATACCAGTTTACTTCTTTCTGATATATAAAGTAGGTATAATTCATCATAAAAATTAAAAAATAACAAATAAAATGACTGCTTTTATGAATCAGAAAATGTCGATTTTCCAACCCTGGTACCGAATTTTTAATTTTTTAATACTAATTTAATATTTGCTGATGTATAAAATAGGTTTAATTAACTAAAAACACAAAATTTGGAATTTATGAATGTACTTTTATGTACCAAAAATATTTAGATTTTCCAACCCTGGAACCGAATTTTTAGTTTTTAAAGTTTTAGTACCAATTTAATTCTTAGCGAAGTGTCACTGAAAAAAACCAAAATTGGGAACTTATATGGTTACTTATATGTACCAAAAATTTTCGATTTTCCAATCCTGGAAGCGAATTTATAATTTTTTGATACTAGCTTAATTTTTTCTGAAATATCTAATAAGTTTAATTCACTAAAAGCACAAAATTTGGAATTTATGTCTGTACTATTATGTACGAAAATATTACGATTTTCCAAGTCTGGAAGCGAATTTTTATTGTTTTTATTGTTTTGCAATTCTTAGTGAGGTGTAATATAGTTTTATTTGACAAAAAAATTAAAATTTTTAAACTTTTTGGTCACTTTCATGTACCATAAAATATATCATTTGTCCAACCCTGGAGTCGGAATTTTGATTTTTTTGTAAGATTTTAATACCAATTTTGTTCTTCCTGAATTATAAAACAGCTTTAATTAGCAAAAAGAAACAACGTCAATTGCCTTTTTGGTTACTTTTATGCAGAATATATATTTCAATTTCCCAACTCTGGAAACGAAATTAAAATTTTTTTTTACCAATGCAACTCTTAATGAAGCATGGAATAGTTTTATTCAAGAAATCATAATATTTGTAACCATTTATGTCATTTTTATGTACCACAAAATATTGCAGTTATCCAACCCTGATATCTAAATTTTGATTTGTTTTTAATTTTTGATACCAATTTTGTTTTTCCTGAACTAAAAAATAGTTTTAAGTAGGAAAAAACAACGTCAATTTCCCTTTTGGTTACTTTTATGTATAAAAAAAATTCAATTTCCCACCCCTGGAAGCAAAATTTTAATTTAAAAAATTTTAACAATTTTAGTTACTACATGTACTACAAAATACGGGATATGCCGAAAAAAAATTTTTAATTTCCCATCCCTGGAATTTTTTTAATTTTTTTTAGTTTTAGCCCAATTAACTGTTTAGGATTAATTTTATAGTCATAGCCATGGTTATGCTTGTTAAAAGATTCGTTACGGGTTAATAAAGAACCCTTAAAACTTTTTTGATGCTGAAACTATTGAATTTATACAGGAATGAGCGAAAAAGGTATAAAAATGGTGTACACGATTATATCTATTTAATTACTATCACACAAAACGATTCCACAGTTTGAAGCGTCATTTTTGCTATTAAATTCTGTGGTGGGAGGGACACTCTACAAATTTCATCTGAAGGTGGATGAGCGTAACTAAGCCTCAAATAATTTATAAACTCTTACAAACGTAAAATAATCTATAACTGCTTACAACCCGCTTTAGCCCTAAAAGGGGGGAAAACCTACAACAGCTTCCACTTTATTAACAGAACAAAGGATCCTTCAAGATTATGAAAATGGCTTAAAGGCAGTATAAACTCTAAATATCTGGAAATATAATTTTACGCGAAAAAATTATGATGATGTACGCTGTCATTTACCACCTTTGAAGGAATTAACGGGATCTCTGTGGTTTCAACATAATGCTTCTAATATATGGCGGTTGGAACTTTTTCACATTAAAACTAATATTTTCAATGACATAATTGAATTTCTTTCCACATTTGTTTCATGTACGAACGTGTTTAGTTTATTTAATTAAGCAGCTAAGTAAGTACATCAAAACCTGTTTTTACAAGTCTGTTTTTTACGCGAATTTGAAATAACGCGGTTTTTTTAAAACCAACTTACCCTTTTTGTACTCCTTTTTATACGGATTTATTTTTTTAGAATCACAAAATGAAATAAAATAAACACTGTCGGTCTTATGCAAAAAAAAATATATTAATTTATGCTTGAAGTTCACGTTAGTTAATAGCTACTTTAAGGCTAACATACCTATGTTAAAAAATTGTATGCAAAAACAGTGCGTTAACTATTGCATACTTCAAATAATTTTACTTGTTGATACTGGCAACGTCATCATTCTCTCATGTCTCTTTGTAGTTTACGATGCAAAATAGTGCGTACGAATTCATCCTGATAGTCGGATGTTTTAACAATGTTTTGTATATATTTAACATAAAATAACATTTTTAATTTTTTATATGCAAAATAATATATAAACTACAGAAAAAACATATAGATAAAGAATATTTATAATAGTGCAAAATAATAAATACGCCGTTTTTTGTTAAGGGTTTAAACCGATTATTTAAAAAACAACCATTCTTTACTTGTGTTGATTAACATTGGTTTACCAGTCTGTGTTAAGTTTTTTTGCATAAGGCTGTGTGTGTATACTATTGAACTAAATCTGTGCGTTTTCATAAAATTATACAATTTTATAGGCATATGTATGTAGGTTGCTGAATCAATCCTATGTATTTTTTTTTAATTTTATACATACACTTACATACATACATAGTATATGTCTATTTTTACACGGTATCCTTTGGAACGTATCTACCGTGTAAAAAGAGGTTTGGGTGTAGTAAATTAACATATAATATGTACTGCTACTTTTAATTTAATTAAAACTGATGATCCAGGACTCGTAGATAATATTCTGAAAGGGCTGGAGAGTATTCCAAAAACAGTAGCAAATCAATTATTCATATTACTTCCAAAACAGAGGAGTTTTCAAAAGCCGCTACACTTCCATTGTCAGTACTCCTATAGATATTTGTTTATCACCACTTATTAGGTGATAACCGTATACCGGAAATGTATCTATACTACGCTGATATTGCATTTGAAATTTTCCCTTTAAGTACATCTGCAGCTACATCTGTAGCTGGATTGGTTCGAGCTCACTGCCGCAAAATTCGACATTAAAAATTATAAACATTTGTATAAAAAATTAGAACGTTCATAAATAGGTTCCCACTGAATTTAATCCACAAGAATGTACGCCTGCTTTATAATTTTTAATAATTTCGTTGCCACTCCTAAAATTCTATATCCTGTCAATAATCATTAAACATTAGAACTATTTCACAAATACACAATCATGATTATTATTCGAACTTCAGTGATTTAACTACCAAGATGAAATTTATTAGTCAGGTCTAAGTTCAAATCTGCGAATTAACAAATTATTTTCTATATAATACAAGTCATGAAATTACAAAAACTCATGCACACGTCCTGCCATGAAAACTAAAACAGAAACTCAATTGTAAAGACATAAAAATAGTAAACCAAAACCAAAGAGAAAATGGAATATTAATCAGTGGGGGGAAATCGTAGTAAACAAAAGGGAGTTAAATATAAAATTATTATATGAAGGTCTCATATTCTGTTTCGTTAAAAAAGTTATTAAATAGTTGATATTCCTATTAACTAACACCATCCAGAAAAATGGAAAAATTTAACAAAGAACGCCTTGAAGTCAGCACTGATCAATTTTTTCTAAATGCGCAGATTTGAACTTAAGCCTGACTAATAATATTCATTATAGTAATTGTGGTAACTCTGCCACAAAGTCCACAATGGTATTGCTGTAATTGATACCAAGTACCTAGAGTACAAGTTATTTTTATATTCTAACATCACCATTAAACAAACACATTTTTTAAGTTGTAAGGTTATTCTACTTCCTTTACTTTACTTTACTTTTTGTTTTCCCTCTAGTAAGATAAAGACTGAATAAATAGAAAATTCATACTGAAGTTAAATACGCGTGTGTTTAATTCATTACAAGGTTACAATAATTTGGCGACGAGGATAATTTACGGCTTGGTAAAAGTTCAATCATCAATATGGATACCGCTCAGTTTAAAGCCTTCATGGAAATTCAACAGAAAATTCTGGAATCGATGTCAAACAACGTATCAACAAGTGGCAATGGTGAAAGATCTTTAAGCCTTGGTGCTACTACAGCATTAGTGCCGAATTTCGAGGTTCTAGACACTACAAAGGAATCATTCCGGAATTATAAATTGAGATTCGAAAATTATACACAAATGAAAGGCATACATAGCAACAAAGCGTACTGCGCAAGTTTACTTTTAAACTCGATTGGGCCAAAGAATTTTGGTATTGTGACAGCTTTAGCTGCACCGAAAAATCCAAACGATCTTACGTATGAAGATCTAATACAGCTGCTACAACAACATTTGTCTCCTCAACAAAACGTTTTAGTTGCTCAGCATCAATTCCTGTCGAAATACCAGGAAAACATTTCAATTGCAGAATATGTAGCAAAACTGAGGGAAGATATTGGTGACTGCGAATTTTATTGTGAATGTAAGAAATCTGTAGCAGATATTTTCCTTCGGGCGCAATTTATCAGAGGTATTAAAGATAATGCGATACGTGAGCAACTGCTACAAAACAAATTATGTGGATTTTCTGAAATCGTAACGAAGGCTCTCGCATTAGAAGCAGCAAAACATGACTCAAAGCAACTTGCACAAAAATCAAATCAGTCGATGTCGGCAGAAATCAACAAAATTTCAGGAGGGAAAAAGTTTCAACATAATCGTAAGTCAAATAAAAATAAATCAAAGAAAGAAAAATTCAACGTCGATTTTAAATCGTTGGGGCTTGATGGTCTCTGTCTAAGATGCGGTAAAAACAATCATTACGCTAAGGATTGTCTAAGTAGTAAACATAACCTCAAATGCTCTGAATGTGGTAGGAGTGGACATGTGGTCAAGGTTTGCATTAAAGCACGTTTGAAGAAAGGTAACTCAAACCAAGAATCTACAAATCAAATTGAGGAAACTCATCACTATGGAATTTTAAACGTTATTGATGTTCATAAAAATACTTCTGAAGATTCAGACAAAATTTTTGCAACCATAAACATTGAAGGCAAGGCTATCAAATTTGAAGTTGATACGGGTTCAAAATTTACGTTTTTGCCCAGAAACCAGTATTCTAAACTCAACCTAAAAGCTCCTCTTCTTTCAACCCCAATGTCATTTAAGTCATACACGTCTGATCCGTTTACAGTTGATGGCAAAGTCCAGGTTCAAATACAACATAATGGGTTATCAATAACTGAAGAAATTTACATTGTCCCTGAAGATTTCACTGCTATCATCGGTCGTGATTGGTGTCGGAAATTAAAACTCAAAATTAATTTAGAAGGAATCAATACGGTTAAGCAAGTAAGTGATACAGATTCATTTAATTCGATTTCTGGAGAATATGAAGACATTTTCCAACAAAAAATTGGTTGTGTAAAACAATATACAGTGTCTCTTAAATTACGCAACAACGTTAAACCCATTTTTAATAAACAGCGTGAAATACCATATGCCCTAATAGAAAAAGTAAATCAAGAACTAGAACAGCTAGAAAAAACTGGAATAATTTCGAAAACCGAAACTAGCGATTGGGGCTCCCCCTTGGTTATCATACCAAAGGCGGATGGAGGGGTGCGTTTATGCGTTGATTATAAGGTGGGTGTGAACGATCGCCTTATAGATGCCCATAGCCCAATACGGAAAATTCAAGATATATTTAATAGTTTGCGGAATTCAAGATATTTTTGCAAACTTGATCTCTACAAAGCTTATCTACACATCCCAGTGGATGAGGAGTCAAGTAGGATACAAACGATTGCAACTCACCGGGGCACGTACAAAGTGAATAGGCTTTCGTTTGGTATCAAAACAGCTCCTTCTGAATTCAACAGAATTCTAAATCAAATTTTACAAGATGTCCCCAAGACCGAAGCGTATTTCGACGACATAGTCATTCATGGTGAAACAAAATCAGAATGTGCAGACAATTTAATAAAATGTTTAAAGCAACTAAAAACTTATGATTTACATGTTAATAAACAAAAATGTAGTTTTTTTCAAGAAAAAATCGAGTTCTTGGGACACACTATCAAATACAACGAAATTCAAAAATCGGAGGGTAAGACTGCGGCCATAACAGATCTTCCCAGACCAAAGTCGATTGACGACGTAAGACGTTTTTTAGGCATGATTACCTACTATTCGAGGTTCATCCCGAATTGTTCGGCGATAACTGCACCTTTACGAAACCTCACTAAGAAAAACGCAAAATTTGCTTGGAATATGCAATGCGAAAAGGCTTTTAAATCGATAAAAGAAGAGATTGTTAGTGACCGCGTTCTTGTGCCCTATGATCCCAAGTACCCCTTACAACTAGCTTGTGACGCAAGTCCAACCGGTGTTGCCGGCGTGTTATCTCATGTTGTGGAGGGACAAGAACGTCCAATTTCGTTCGCCTCAAGATCGCTCACAGATGCTGAGAAGAATTATTCCCAAATTGACCGTGAGGCATTAGCTATTGTTTTTTCTGTAGACCATTTCTACCAATACCTGTTTGGTCAACATTTTACGCTGCTGACTGACAACCAACCACTAGTTCGAATATTTCATCAAAACGCAAAGTTGCCACAAATGACGTATTCACGTTTGCAGAGATACGCAGCTTTCCTATCGGGATTCGATTATGAAGTTATTTACAAAAAGGGCGTGGAAAATGTAAATGCCGATTGTTTATCGCGAGCTTCTATAAAACCAAAAAGTTTAACAGATTCTGCAATCAACGATGAAGTAAACAAACTCTGTGAATCGTCAATACATCATATTTCAACATTAAACCTAGATTTCAAAACTCTTCAAGAAGAAACAACAAAAGACCCACAATTGTCATCATTACTATATAACCTCCAACGCAATCGAGTTGAAGATACGATGTTTACTATCAATAATGGTATACTCTTTAGAGGACAACGGGTATTAATACCGCCGAGTTTACAACCTGCCGTTTTAGCTGAACTCCACCAAACTCATATTGGAATATCAAAAATGAAGCAGCTTGCTCGCCGCTATGTCTATTGGACATGTATCGATAAGGACATCGAAGCGTTGGTGAAACAATGTGCATCATGTGGTTCAGTTAACTCCAGTCCACCAAAGGCAAGACTACATTCCTGGGAGGAGCCAGGACATAATTGGCAAAGGCTACATATTGACTATGCAGGAATTTTTCAAGGTAATTACTATTTAGTAGTTATGGATGCTAAATCCAAGTGGGCTGAAATTGGCATAACGCCTTTTGCTCCTACCTCTAGTTCAACAATAGAAATGTTGCTTGATTTGTTTGCAAGGCATGGGTTACCAGACGTGATTGTCTCAGACAATGCGTCGATATTTACCAGCAACGAGTTTCAATCATTCTGTACGCGACGAGGCATTTTCCAGAAGTTCATTGCACCAGGTCATCCAGCCACGAATGGCCTCGCCGAACGTAATGTTCAAACTTTGAAACGACGACTCGAATCAATGGAAGATGACAACCGTACAGTACGTGAGAAAGTTAGAGACATACTTTATCGCTATCGAGCAACACCATTGGCAAATGGCAAAACGCCTTCAGAACAATATCTAGCCCGTCAAATTCGTATACAACTGGATGCTCTAAAGCCTCCTCAATTTCAAAATAAAATGCCCATAAATTGTTGTAAAACTCGTCAATTAAGGGAAGGTGAGAGAGTACAAGCTCGATATTACTCCAACAATAAAAGCTTATGGAAATTAGCCAGAATCATCAAGAAATTGGGTCATCTCCATTACCTCGTAAAATTTGATGAAGGCTACGTCCTTAAACGTCATATCAATCAACTTTTATCAACAATGATACAGCAACCTGAAGAAGAGAATACAAAACCTCATGGCCAACCAAAAGCAGAAACTTCAGAGCCTATAGTTCCTGAACCAACCCCACAAACCTCAGAGCCTATAATTCCTCAACCAAATCTTCAAGATCTTGTGCAGATTCCCACCAATGCGCAAACAGGAAGTCCAGACATCGGGAATTCGTCTGTTAGAAATCGACCAGTAGAGCAAAAAACTGAAAGAAGAATTACTAGACTTCGCCGTCGCCCTGCTTACCTAGAAGATTACGTGTCCGACACCTGAAGCCTTCCTGTAAGCCTGGGAGAACTGTGGTAACTCTGCCACAAAGTCCACAATGGTATTGCTGTAATTGATACCAAGTACCTAGAGTACAAGTTATTTTTATATTCTAACATCACCATTAAACAAACACATTTTTTAAGTTGTAAGGTTATTCTACTTCCTTTACTTTACTTTACTTTTTGTTTTCCCTCTAGTAAGATAAAGACTGAATAAATAGAAAATTCATACTGAAGTTAAATACGCGTGTGTTTAATTCATTACAAGGTTACAATAGTAATACCTACTTAATTTAATTTTTTTTAATACGAAATTATAACATGGGCTACTTAAGCCCACGCGTTCCAAATAGAAACTCTAATTAAAATTGCACTGAAATCTGGTTACCAAACATGCAGTTAAGTATCTTGAATGCTAAACTGCAAAAACACTGTTGGGTTTAATTTTTAATATTATTTTTATTTCGTTATTTATTTTATATATATTTTATATATATTTTTTTTTGGTAATTTGCCTTTTTGGATTATCAGTTCAGTACAATACTTGTTTCGCAGAAATTGCATAATATGTTTAATGAAACAACTACTGCTAAAATATAATATTCTTAAAACGAAATAGTAAATTATTATATAATGGGCCTCATTATGGCTATTTCTTACCACATTTGTGTAATTACATTCTTCGAAATTTGTTTTCAAAGCAGTTAATTTTTATGTTTTACAAAATAAAATAAGTTGTTACTACTCATCGCTTTCTAGGCCACAAAAAGTTTACTACCGATCATCACAATTCTAAAAGATTCCCCACACACAACATTGAAAATAAATATTATGTTATTTAGAAAACGTCAGAGGCTCCCAACGAAAATGTGTTCTCAAATCAAATGTGATTTATTCTCGTCGCTCCACTGGTTGGGTGATATTCTGCAACAGCACAAGCAACTTGGGCAATTTCTATATAATCCCCATGAGGTTTTCGAACTAGAAAGTATCGCCGGATTGCATAGTAATCGTTCCACGAGCAAAATGGTTACTTGAAAAGGGCCCGAATGCCATAAGCCTGTTAAAGAGGGGACCAAACCAATTTTAAACACTTTAAACTGTTATCGTTGCAAGACAATTTGTTAAAAATATTTTGTATAAAAAAAAATCGTGTTTTCCAAATAAATAAAACTGTTTATGCTTGTGTTGTATGTTAGCCTCTTCTTACTTTTGATAAATGATGTGCTAAACAATTTATATTTTCAAGTTGCAGTGGCAAAGAATCTAAAGGCTAAATGTGTATAAAGTATTGGAAAATAAAATAAGTGGTAAGTAACAAATGACAGATCGATTGATTTGACGCTTAACGCTAAACGCCTCACGCTACCAACAAAAACAACCACAACATATCTTCGATCATTAACATTAACTTTTACGCCACTTTTATGATATTCGTGATGATTATGATGACGATCGCGATATCAATATAAACTGCAAAAGCCCCTCTTGCTCTGCTTAACCGTCCGCTAACATGTCTTTTCTGCTGTCTTTCCTTTGTATTCCAGTTCTGAGCATAAAAGCTATCAAACATACGAAAAATAATACCTAGAAGCAAAATGTTGATCTTGCATACATTCAATATATACTCACATATTCATGCACAGATCAATCGATCGTTGTTGCACTGATCGCGAATCATTAATTATCCCTGAACTAAGTTTTTTGCACGAGTTTATAAAAGGAATTCATTCTAATAGTTTTACTCGTGATGTCCATGGTTCTCCTTGTTGTTAAGTGGTTATTAATTTTATTAATAGTTTTTATTCTGTTTTGTTTTCTTTTGCTCCTGATGGTTGTTTGCTCTCTCCCCCTTCTTTGTTCATATTGTAACTTTCCGTTTAACCAACAGGTGCTCCGTTGGTATTTCTCCTTTGAAAATATTGATTAATGTTGTTTGCTCGCGTTTCGAACAATTTGTTATTATAAAATTTTTATTTTTAGTATGATTTTCACTGTAAACACTTGGTATAAAATATTGCATATTTTGATAAATGGCTTAACTTATTTTTATTGAAAATACTTTTTTTGGAAGTATGAGTGCAAATAAAAATGTGAATGAAAGTCGATCTTAAAATATGTATTTTTGGAGAAGGTTTTTCTATCATAGTAAAAGACACAAAAATAAATCACCTTGATCGCTTCACACACAAATTTAAATCACGATAATCCTAAACGATACTATCATACAATTTTCCTTAAGGAAATGGAGAGGCATGCTCACTTCATTACTCTGGCGTAAATTAATAAACAATATGGGATTAGTAGATGTCAAATATTTAGTGGTTTAAGTTCATAAGGTGGCTGCAACAATCTCCTATCGCCTAGATCGGGCTAAGGGGCTGCTTTTAGAGGCAATAATCCAAATGCCCTGTTGTAGGAACAATCAGATTATCTAAAATTAGAGGGATTAAGTTAGCCGGTAAGACATTTCATGGGATCCTTTACCCAAATTCTTTAGAACTGGAGGTATCAAACTATAATACACATCTTTTGAACTTAAATATAATTACATTTATTAGTTTTTTATGTAGATTTTATGTCAATGATCACGTCCTGCGTTCACATATAAATATATTGCTCGTCTTTCATATGAGTGAATATATGTCTTGAGCACTTCGGAAGGCATGCAAACACTATTTAATATGTAAGGCGTACATATATTTCTTGATTGGTATTTTAGGATAATTTTGAATTTGAGTTTATAATAGCCAAGTTTACTAATAAATTCTAACAACTTTTTATACAAACTTCCTCTCTCAAGTCACAAACTTCAACAAGCAAATAATTCAATAACGTATTACTTATTGTTTATTTTTTGTCAAGGAATTAAGCCAGCGTTTATTTCACCAGAGAACTATTTGCTGGCTTTTTTAGCCACTTTTAATTGCTGTATGTGTGCAACTGTACATACTGGTATAAATTAGCTAAATATAATCAGCCCAATTTAAACAAATTTATTGATTAATAGGAGGCTTATAAAACAAATTTTTGTGTAAAACTTTGTCCTAGTGACCAGTTATAAATCAAAATATTTTTATGAGTTAGTCCTAATATATTTTGTGTTTGTAGAGAAGGAACATAAAATTTGGACAGGCTATATGCCACTGGTGAAACCCGTCGGAAGAAAACTACAACAAAGAGAAAAACACATGTAAACTTTATAATATTGTGGAAATGTTGTTCCATCTCTAAAGTTGGCATCTTAGTCCTTACACTTTTGCTCAAAGTCAATGGATATCAAGTAGATGCGGCCTGCATCCTGGAAAGAATTAAAATTTTTGTAAAAAACTGGTTATTCCGTTTGTCATCACCAGCTCTACACTAATCAAGTCCACATAGTTACTAGTATCATGCAACAATTCGCTTGTGCTGTTGTATTCAGAACGCACAATAGGGTAGAAAATCGGGTACGGAACCAGATCTTTTTACACTTCTATTTCTTATTTGTTTTCATTATCATTACCTATGGAATATAGTTCTTTAGGAACATGCCAGTTTAGCAATTACCAGAAAAACTCTTACATTATTTGCACGCTCAATTCGTTTTAAAGTAAGCATTTCTTAGCACAGAATTATGTTTTCTTTTATTTCTTTTTAAACTTTTTACTTACTTGCGTCATAAAAAAACGTCTTTTCTTTTGAAACTTTTCAATAGCAATAATTAATAATAAAAATATATAAAACCTTTCTTTTGTAGTAATATTTCTTAATATTTATACAATTTCCAAAAGTATCATGTTGAAGTCTCAACGATTTCAACAAAACTGAAAGTAAACTGACCAAATATTTAATTACAAGCCGCATATACTCCTGGATACATGTTGAACCGTGAAAATAAAACATAATAGTGCCTTGAAAAACTACCCAAAACGAGAAGTAGTTTATTTTTATAGCATATATGGGATTTTTGTACTTGATGTATATGCAAACGTCATAAATCAAATTCGATTGTTGTCGCTTAAAACAAAGTTATCGACAAATAGTAAACAAACAAACAGTCAAATAGAAGGCCAGACAATAAACACAAAAACATGCAA
Source organism: Linnaemya tessellans (assembly GCA_951800035.1). Classification (NCBI taxonomy): domain Eukaryota; kingdom Metazoa; phylum Arthropoda; class Insecta; order Diptera; family Tachinidae; genus Linnaemya; species Linnaemya tessellans. The sequence goes on along the minus strand of OX637532.1, from coordinate 106,254,933 downwards.
TAAAATGCAAATATATACAGAGCAACTAAAACCCATACAGTGATTTCAGAACAAACAAAAGATCTAAAAGGACGAAAATACAATCCAGAAAGATGCTTCAATCGGTTGACTTTTATGACGCCCAACAATGGGTCTGGCTGTGGCTGATAGCAGCGAAACCTTTCAACTGGGAGTTTGTGTGTAATGACTGTAGAGCATATTTTAAAAGGATTTAACTGGGAAGAGATTAACTTTTGTTTTCTTTATTGTATTTCATGGCTAAGTCAAACCTAAAGTAAATGTTTGTTTTTGTTTCTATGTTCCTTTTACGTATAACTGCCAAGGCCAACAGCAGAATTATAGAGCTAAAGTTAATTGTATATAGGCGGCTTATATGTAAATTCTGTGCAGAGCTGGTCAAAGAGTGGTAGCAATGAGAGGCAAAAAAAAAAATATATATATATATATATACGCTACGGCAGTAGCTGGTAAGTGAAAGTGATGCCAATGCCAAATTATTAGCAAATAGTCCACAATTTTACATATGGATTAAAGTTTGAGTATATTAATTTGATTTTGAAAAATGTTCCTATTATTCCCATTAGAAGTATAGGACCTCAAAGATTGCGTTCAACTAATTTTTGTCTGATACGACAGTTTTCAGCACATGTCATAATTTATTTACTCTCGCCGTCTGTATATCCAACTGCCATCACCAATTGTGACTTAGCGATCTAACTGTTGTGACTGGGCTGAGGATCTGGTATAGTCAGGTCTTAGTTTCGACTGCGCTTTGGTCAGTTTGTGTCTGCGTTTCTATACACATAAGCATGAATAACAACTCCAAATATTTTATAAAAATTGCAAGAAGTTGACTTCGGCTTTCACCGGATATAACCGCTCCAGACTGTTTCATTATTTAAATGGATAAGTCTATATTATTAAGCCTGGAACCATACAGCAATTAACAAAATAGCACGAAACAAACAACAAAACACTTGAAGTTTAGCGAAAGGTTATGGAAAATGTTTTGTAAAGAGCAGGATTATGCGAGATATATTGTTTCATTGTTAAATTAGAAATATTCCCCATTAATATACTTTATTTAAAATAAAAGAAACTAATAATTATGTCTTCAATAAGAAGTCATAATGAATTCAAATCCCTTGGGCCATTATGGGCCAATCTATATAAAATAGTTTTAATTAACAACAAAATATAAACAACAATTAGTAGCTTTTTTTGGTTACATGCACTCGTATGTACCAAAAACAGCTTCAGTTTGCCCAAACGTGAAATCGTTTTTATACCCTTCACAAAAAAGTGAAAGGGTATATATAGGTTTGTCATTCCGTGTGTAATTTCTTCGATATGCACATTGGACCCCATAAAGTATATATATTCTGGATCCTTGTGAATAGCGATGACAATTGAGCGATGTCCGTCTGTCCGTCCATCTGAAGGTGAAATCGGTTTTCCCAAGCCCCCAAAAGAGCTAGAGACTTCGTTCTTGGACCGTTGGATTGGAAATAAACTTAAATAGAGTGATATTGAAATTCAGAAAGATCCAAGGTATGGTTCCAGAGCTGGGAAGCTTACACCTATTTCTCGACGCAAAGTTTATACCAAAAAATAATTATTTATTTTACTGTTTGTAAATAAAACCCATTTCGTGATTTAGGAAGCCTCAATGGTCTATTAAAAACTAAAAAAATTAAAAAAATTTTCCAGATATGGGAAACAAAAATTTTTTTCGGCCTATTTCGTATATTGTAGTACATGTAGCAACTAAAATTGGAAAAAAGTTTTAGTTTTTCTTTAACAAAACCTCTTTATACGTCATGAAGATTTGCACTGGCCAAAAAAAAATTTTTAATCCAAATTTTGCTTCCGGGGTGGAAAATTGCATATTTTTTATACGTGAAACTAATCAAACAGGCGACTGATGTTGTTGTTGTTTTTTGGCTTACTAAAACTGTCTTATAATTTAGGAAGAACAAAATTGGTATCAAAAATTCAAATATAAAAAATAAAATTTCAAACCCAGGGATAGACAAGTGCAATATTTTATGGTACATGAAAGTTACCAAAATTTTAAATAATTTGCAATTTTTCTTAAATAAAACTACTTTGTACCTCATGAAGCGTTGCACTGATAAAAAAATAGAAAAAATTAAAATTTCCCTTCCAGGGTTGGGAAAATGGAAATTTTTTTTGTACATGCAATATTTTGTAGTACATGTAAAAACCAAAATGGTTGCAACATTTGAGTTTTTCTGAAACAAAACTACTTTATACCTCATGTAGATTTGCATTGATAAAAAAAATTTTTAAATTAAAATTTCGCTTCCAGGGCTGGGAAATGTAAATATTTTTTTATACATAAATGTAACCAAAAAGGCAACTAACGTCGGTTTTATACTAATTAAAACAATTTTTTAGTTTAGTAAAAACAAAATTGGTGTCAAAAATTTAAACAAAAATCAAAATTTAGATTCCAGAGGTGGATAACTGCAATATTTTGTAGTACATAAAAGTGACCAAAATGGTTACAACTATTAGCCCAATTCACAATCCTGTGAAAATGGTCTTGCACTATAGCATTTGCAAACTGTGAGAGTATTTGAGAGCATTTTCAATGTATTTTGTTGGTGTAGAGTACAATTATTTTGCAAATGCAATGATGCACGACCATTTGCACAAGATTGTGCATTGCTATTAAGTTTTTCTTAAATAAAACTATTTCATGCCTCATTGAGAGTTGCATTGGTAAAAAATATTAAAATTTCGTTTCCAGGGTTGGGAAATTGAAATATATTTTCTGCATAAAAGTAACCAAAAAGGCGATTGACGTTGTTTTTGTTTGTTTGCTAATTAAAACTGTTTTATAATTAGGGAAGAACAAAATTGGTATTAAAGTCTTAAAAAATCAAAATTTCAACTCCAGGGTTGGACAAATGATATATTTTATGGTATTCATGTGACCAAAACGCTTAAAAATTTAATTTTTTTTTTGTCAAGTAAAACTATGTTACACCTCACTAAGAGTTCCATTGGTAAAAAAATAAAAATCCGCTTCCAGAATTTGAAAATCGAAATGTTTTTGGTACATAAAAGTACCCACATAAATTCCCAATTTTGTTTTTTTTTTCAGTGAATTAAACATATTTTATACTCCGCTAAGAATAAAATTGGTATTAAAAATTTTCAAATTAAAAAATCGGTTCCAGGGTTGGAAAATCGAAATTTTTTAGTACATAAAATTAGCCATATACGTTCCTAATTTTGGTTTTTTATGGATGAAATCCTTTTTATACTTCGGGAAGAGTTAAATTGGTATTAAATACCGAAAAAATTAAAAATCCAATTTCAGGGTTGTAATATCGGAATGTTCTGATTCATGAAAGTAACCATATTATTTGTTATATTTGATTTTTTTGATGAATTATACCTACTTTATACATCAGGAAGAAATAAATTGGTATTAAAAACCAAAAAATCTAAAAGACGATTGATTCTACGGTTGAACAATTAGAACTTTTTGGAGGTACATAAAACGGATTTTTGCTTTTTGTTTGTAAATTAAACATATCTAATATTTCTGAAAGACGTTCATAGGTGTTAGATATAAGAAAAGGCAAACATTTAGCTTCCCAGCCGAAAAATTTAAACGAAAATGATGTCATCTGTGAAGGGTATTTAAGATTCGGCACAACCGAATATAACACTTTTACTTGTTTTATTTTATTTTTAATATCAATTTAATTCTTCCTGATGTATTAAAAGCTTTAATTCGGAAAAAAATTAAAACATTTTTGGTTACTTTTAGCTACTAAAAAAGTTTTTTCAAGTTTTTCTTTTATTTTTTTATTTCTATTTTTAGTACCGGTTTAATGTTTTGTGAGAAATAATATAGCTTTACAAAAAAAAGTTAGCAGCCCATTTCAATTCAAATTTAGATTTTTTATAGAAGTTTAGTTCTTATTAAAGAATATAGTAGGTTTAATTAAAAAAAATAATTAGTTTCTGTTAGTTAATTTTATGCACCAAAATAAGCTTAAGCTTCCCAACTCTGGAACCGTATTTTGGATTGTGCTGATTTTCAATAGCATGCTATTTAGGACCATTTCGAATCCCTCAGTTCAAGAATAAGGAAATTATATACGGAATGACAAATATTTTTCCGATTTAAGGTAAGTTCTTCCAAGGGTAACATTTTTGCGCCTTATAATGTTAGTATAAAGTCTCTATATGCGACTTAGAAATTAAACTGAACTGAGGAAAAAATTTTACTTCAACTTATAAATTTTCGAATCTTTAGAATTGAAAAAAATCAACTTCCATTCAAATTTTAAGTCAAAACATTTGCAAATAAATCAAGAATATGCGTGTCCTTCTCAACTAATCTCGATGTATTCCCAAAAATAACACGACTTTTTCTTAAGATTATAATTTTGGAGTAATACAATAAAAACCTTTTTTTATAATTTTTATATATCTGCATATGAATATCGTATAACAGGGGTAAAATTCATCGTGATTAGTTAAGTAATCGTTATAGATTAACCAATGATGCTTATTTTAAATAAAAAGGCTGGGAATTTGATACAAAACATAACAATCCAGTGGTAAATAGCCGTCATAGTACAGAAATAGTTTTGAGTCTCTAATGCCAACGAACAATTCATACTGTTTTAATCATTTTAAAATATATTTCTGTATGAATAATTTATTTCTAGCCAATATTTCATATTTGAGATGGCAGTAATCAAAATATAATTAAACAATGTTCATTACTTCTATCACTCATGCCAACACACATACACACTCGTTTGGATATAAAAGAAATTTTCTGCATAAGTGGAGCCACAATCTTCAGAGTAAAACACATTAACGTGTTAAATGTGCATAAAAGTGGAATGGAAAAAGAGTGCCTTTGTAATTATTGTAATTTATATTTAATTATTTTTAATCAAGTGGAAAATAAAATATTTTCATAATTATTTTTAACAAAACAACAAATGAAAAAATTAAGAAACTTGCTTGCATACAAACAATCTCCAAATTGCTCAAACCATTTTCATACGTGTTGGCAAATATTTAAAGCCAAAGTTTGCATGTGAATGGAAGCGACAAATAAATGCAAAAGTGAATACAAACTCAAAGCTGATAGGAAGATAGAAGCAACATACGAATGACTAACATTGGCCGAACATCAAATAATACTTAAGTTTTGATCATATTGCAAGTTGTTTTGTACTTGATGAAGAATAAATGAATTTCTAATGATGATGACCATGAAAGAGAAATGTTTGTGTGTGGTCAAAACAAGAGATGTATGAAAAGAAATTAGTTAAAGAATAAATATTAATGAATACATTCAAATTGTTCGTATATGTTTTGATCCTAACCTTCGAAAATTATATTGACGAATTTTGGAGCAAATGTTTGTTCTTTAATGCAATTACAATTTTCTTCAATAAAGCTGCCAGCTTAAACTGTGTTGCAGGGGCATCTCAGTAATAACTGAAAACAACATTAAATGTAGAATTGAACAAAACTTATTAAGCATCAATTTGAAAAAATTAGTAAGACTGTGAATGCAATACTAATGAACCAGTCGCATCGCAATGCCACAACCAGAATAGTCTTGGAATTAGAACGGCGTTAATTTATTACGCGAAAATATGTTCTACGAATTCTTACTGCACTCAATGCAACTATATGTTTAATACGGTTCAATAAATCTATTAGGTCTTGCAGTACCGGGACCTCTTCCAAAAAAATTCTGTTCACATAAATAAAATGTACTTGAAACATATTTTCTACTTGAAACATAAGTATTTTGTCAACTATTTAAAAATGTACAATGTTTGTATAGAAATAAATTTTTGTTTTCCTATATTATTATTATTATTATTATTATTATTCTTATTATTATTATTATTATTATTATTATTATTCTTATTATTATAGAGCGAACTACAGTCGCTCATTCTTTCAAATGATAAGCAACTATAATATTCAAATTTGATTAAAGATTTTGTTGGAAACCTTCTCCATCAAACACGTTTTTGAGAACTCTTTTCAAAAGCATATCTATTCATCAACTGAGTCGATTATGAAGCTTTTAACCTACATAGATATCTTCGTTAGAAACACATGCACATTTCCTTTATATTAAAATATAATAAGTGAATAAAAATAATATTTTACCTGAATTATAAAAATGTATACAAAACGGCAGCCATTGACCTTAAAGAGTGTAGCATCAAAACTGATATTCCCGCTTTCCAATAAATACTGATGATTAGTCTCTACACAGACTCAATTCTAAGCACAAACCTTCATCAATTTTGACCGAGTTGCACACACCATTTAGGAAATATAAAAGAAATATAAATTTTCTACCTGTCAATGGCAGCCAACTACAACCACTACTGCAAGCCCCTTTCACCTTTATGTACAGCAACACCAACAACAGCTGAACATAATGTGTATTTAGATAAACCAAAATAAACGTCAGAATAACTTGTTTCTATGCTTCTAATGAACATGAATTTAGAAAAGACAAGCTAGTCGGGTCGGTTCATCAAATAGTTTGTTCCCATTGTTTCTTTTTTGTTGTTGTTTGTATCTTAATTGTTTTGTTATTGGAATTTATCAGGGAAATTTTTTTGGCTTTTATTTATAATGCTGCCGCATAATAATTGAAACAGGGGGATTCTGTTTGTTGTAAAAATAATGTAAATTTCTTTTTCAAATATTTGGACAAAATGGAAGAATAACCAATGGCTTTTAAGTAGAAAAGAAATTTTTTGTTCTGTAATCGCAATTAGTAGTAGAACAGTTGATTCCACAGTCCAATCGATTGGGATATAATGATAACGGCTTTAGGGTTTGTATACAGGTAACTAAATAATGGAAGGTATATTTTCGAGGACGGATAAAAGACTTGGAACCAGATTCAATAACTCCACTAGAACTCTTTGCAATTATGAATTCAGCAAAGGCATTGAAACTAAACATTGGTGGACATTGGAATTAATTACATATGAGTACTGATGATAAAAGTGTATCGGCTTTCGAAAATAGCTTTTCTGCTCTACTGTGTAATTTGAATAATTAAAATCTGATGTCGACTTTCCTTTGTGTCTTGGAATATTTATCATGTATTTCTGAATTTAAACTAATTTTTCGAACAATTAGCATATGAATCTTAATTGAGTTCAATAAAAAGTTTTTATCTTCTAAAAAGTAATAAGCAAATCTATTAAAATAATGGATGCAAAATAGCTTCGAGTATAACATATAAGAAAAGTAGACTCTGTCCGTTTGTTATCTCTACACTCTTTAGCAGCTGAACCGATTTAGAACAAATTAAGCATAGAGATATTTTTAGATCCAATGAAGTGGTCAAGATTGGTCGGAAATTTGTATCAAGATATAAAATTGTGGAACATATAATATTTAATATTTTAAACTTTGATAAAGCACAAAATACATACCACACATCATTGACTTAAGAAGGTTTTTGTTTTTAGCAATGACTTTATGACGGGGTCAGGGGCGGACTAGCATTTCTAGAGATATGAAATTATGTGGAAACTTTAAGCTCTGATATAGTTAAAATTACATCATTGATACAACCTACACACTGTCTGAAGTTTCACATATTCTTAGCGTACAAAGTCGCGGGCAAAAGCTATTAGTTTATAAAATTGGAATCTAGGGCTAAATATTATCACCTACAACTAAATTTTGTGGGCGCTGTTGGCTGAAGTAGTAGAACACGAGACTATGAAGCGGAGGGTCCTGAGTTCGAGCCCCCGCTGAGTCATGAAATATTGTGTTGAATTCATCTGATCAGCATTACTGCATTGTTGTGTTAGTTGTTGTCAGCCTGTTTTCAGTGATGAAGGCATTGCACGGGTCACTGAATATAATTGACAGCGACTGTACCTATAATGTACCAAAAAGCAGAGTAACAGCACCCACCTTCGTCGACCCTGTAGCAAAAGTTAGCCGGCGAAGTAAAAAAGGTTGAAATAGCTACAAAAAAACTGTCTATCTTCTCATCTTTCCTAATTTGTCCCCTCAATACTATGCCCTCGTTTTCAGTTCCGGCGCAATGCATTGCATATATAGGGGTCATCCCCTGAGTGCTGGTCCAAGAAAAAAATAAAATAAAGTTTACGTGAAAATGAAACCTTAAATCTGTCACTGACTATTCTGCTTTCTTGCGCGATCTTGCAAATATTACATGTTTGATTACAAAAAAAAAGTATGTTAGCGTGGTCTAAAATGTAACTGCGTAAAAGATTTTTCGTCAAACCCTATTTGAAAATGTTTATGATAATTTTCCATGCGATCAGAGTAGTATTTATTATTATCCAGATCTCTTTGCATCATTGGTATATAAAATTGATTTAAATACGGATTATTTAATTATTAATTCCAAGTTGGTATTGATGTTGTTGACCAAAAAATAGTTTTTCTTTCTTTATTTGCTTTTCGCTTTTTTTTATATATCTCTTTTTTTAAATTTTAGTTTTGTTTGACTGCAAAGTTGAAGTCGGAACTTTCGTGTTCATAATCTGGTGTTAAATACTTCAGCCAGCAACCCGCTTTACATATGTACGAGTATGTATGTATATATAAAAATTCTTCAATTTTAGTGTCGTTGAAAAATATTTATTTGTTCAAACAGTCCGTGCTTAATTCAAATTTTTTGTACTTGACTTAAGCATTTGATACTAATTTCGAAAAACCCCAAGATTGCTTTTCGAGTCCATTCCCGTCTTCGCTTATTTTAAGTATATATTTTTAAGTACAACTCGTTCTAAAAGTAAGTTGAAAAAATTTAAGTTTAATACGAGTTTTCTTCTGTGTACTAGTGCAGCAATTATAACAATCATAATGATAATTATCAGGCTTTGAGCGAGAGACTGTATGTGGCCTTTATTATTGTATTTTTATTGTAGGTTCCAACAGTAATTCAAGCGCTAATAATATTGTTTATATCAAGATACATAGCCCCGAATATTTCGCGCTAGGCTTATAACGTCTTTACAAATATTTATTAAATCAAAAATAGACAAGCGTTAAAAATTTAATTGTGGGTGCTGTTGGCTGAAGTAGTAGAACACGAGACCATGAAGCGGAGGGTCGTGAGTTCGAGCCCGCGCTGAGTCATGAAATATTGTGTTGAATTCTTCTGAACAGCATTAGTGCGTGGTTGTGTTCTTTGTTGCCAGCCTGTTTCAATGATGAAGGCATAGTCACTGATCATTGAACATAATTGGCAGCGACTGACACTATCATGTACTAAAAGCAGAGTAACAGCACCCACCTTCGTCGGCCCTGTAGCAAAAATTAGCCGGCGAAGTAAAAGGTTGAAATAGCTACAAAAACAACTGTCTATCTTCTCATCTTTCCTAATCTGTCCCCTCAATACTATCTCCTCGTTTTCAGTTCCGGCGCAATGCATTGCATATATAGGGGTCATCCCCTGAGTGCTGGTCCAAGATAAAAAAAAAAAAACACCCAAGAATTTCGGTAAATTCGTTCCACATCTGAAAAGGTAAAATCGCATTGTGCAATCTTTAAAATAAATACATTTCAATTTAGTCTTACTCCAAACAAATTACTGCTTTGCTATTTTTCATTTTGGAAAATTTTCTAAAATCGGAATACTAGTTATATAATGCTGAATCAACTTATTCTAAAAAAATTTGGCGATAGTGCATATGCCAAATTGTATATAAAAATTTAAAATCGCCATAAAAAGTAACTGCTTTGCCCATGATTAGTGCAAATTGTGTCATGACTGGTAAAAAAAAGATATAGTGCAAAACTAGAAGAAAAGTGACTCACTCAGACTGATTCCGTGAGATTTATATTATTTACAAGCTTTTTGAATGCAAAAATATTTTAAGAGCAACTCGTAAATTTAAATTCACGTACAATTTAATGTACAGGTTGGCCTTAGGGTGGTTCTACTAATGGTGTTCATGAACTATTCTTGAAGTTGGTATTAAGGAAACCAAGACAAGTACCTTAAGTTTAGGTCCTTAACAATCACTCACTATCTTAATAATTTCTATTAGACCTCCAGAAGGACGCTATTTAAATGTTGCTGAGTTCCAGAACTCATCCAGTCATAGTACCTATCTTTCGACGGTGTAGGATATTCACTGCACTTTTTTATAAGACTCAGCAGATTTATATTTTCAAACTTAAATAAAAAAAGTCATAATTAAAACAACTTTTTTTTGAACGATAGAATGAAAACGCGGATTTTATTATTTAAAAAGTATGTCATCCAGATGTCTTCCGTCAAGTTGAACACACTGCTCAAACCGAAGCCTTGTGGTCTGCGCAACATGCTGCAGTAAACTTGGTTCAATTGAGCTGATTTCTCGACTAATATTTTCCTGTAAAGCCACAAGAGATTGGGGGATTGTCATTATAAACCCTCTCTTTGAGGTAGCCCTATAAAAAAATCCATAGGAATTCGATCGGCCTCGGTGGCCACAGGATGTCCCCAAAGCGACTGATCAGTTTTTGGGGAAAATTTTCACGAAGCAAATTCATCGAATCTCTGGCGGTGTGTGCAGTCGCTCCCCATCCTGATGAAATCACGTGTGTAAAGAGTACGATGGATGAACTCGCAGGTTTGGCAAAAAGAATTCCGTAATCATGCATCGATAATTTTCACCATTGACATTCGTCGGCTTTCCTCGAGAATTTTCGAAACAAAATTATTCCTTTCACACAAATTTTTGCGTTAATCAAAGCTACTTTCTTTTAGTTCCTGAACGATTTGAATTTTAAAAGATGGAACTTCAGATTCTTTTTTAAAATGTCACAAATAATGCCTCTTGGAAGTCCCAGTGAGGCTGCTCCTTTCCATATTGAAAGTCCCGGATTTTCGTGTAAACTGCTTTCAACTTGTGCAATGTTTTCGGGAGTCCTGGAAGTGGGACATTTATAGCCGAAGCAGTTGCGCACACAAGAACGAATTAAATTTACACTCGGTCCATCACTTATTTGCCGAATACCGAACTTTGATCAAATTTTCGATGAGCAATTACGTAGGAATCATTACTATTAAAAAATGTATCCACAGTCAACGCGCAATGCTCACTCGCCATCTTCCTTGAAATAATCGTATTTAAAAATATAAATTTTCCACCAGATATATTATACTCGTATATGAATTTTGAAAAACTATTTCGCTTATTTCAAATGTTTTGCTTAGAATGAATAAAAACAGAAGATATCGAATGTTTTATGATTTTTGGGCTTACAACTTCAGACTCAATATGGAACTCATAAAAAAAATCGTTGCATTATAACGAAGAGGTTAAGAGTCAACTCTACTAGTGTTTTTAGCTGCTGTTCCCATTAGTCCACTCACGAGCCTTACCTTTTAATTAATTTCAAGAGATTTGGAATGATATGATTGCGACAGGTTTGTCTTTTTACCGCGCGTTTTCTGTGACACGTTTTTGGCTGTTATGAATATGTTTTATGAAAAACTTTTTGTTCCTATCAAAAAAGTTTCAATATAATTTCTTGACAGTTCACCAAACTACAGCTGTGGACTCAAATGTGTTACAAGTCCATCGATCAACTACATCTCTTGGTCACAAGTAAAGATCAGGCGAGCAGTACTTTAAACTTCCACTCATTAATTGTATTCCGTCATTGCTATTTTTACTGCTGCAATGCAATTTTAATTAAAAATTAAACGTAAAATATTTAACACATTTGTAGTGTTTCACACGATCTCAAAACCAAAAACAATGTTTATTACTTAATTGCATTTAATTATGAATAAATAATGAAAAACTCAACACAGTTTATTGTCATTGCATGTAAAGATGTCATCATTATAAGAAGCCTTTTATAAAAATATTTACATAATTTTTATGAAAATTAAGTTCGTTTCATTTTGAAAAACTTTTATAAAAAATCGATTATAATTGAAACAAAATTGTCAATTGATTTTTTTATTCAATAAAGACACTGAGTTTACACGAATGGAAGGAAGTGCATTTAAAATATTTAACCCGTACGATATCATTACCAACGTCACATGATATGATGTTCTTAGCTGAAACACGTTCGGGACATGGTAAATACTTTCATTTTGTTGCATTTATGTACATATGTCCAAAGCAGAACAACAGTAGTAAGTGGCAATTATGGGCACTTTTAAGTGCTTTTGTTTTTGGCTGCAGAACTCTTACACGCAACATAAGACAGTTTCAACAGCAAAACACAAAAAAACATGGCAATAAAACCATTAATATATCGCCCTTATTACAATATTTAAAGTGATTGCTATCGTATTAAGCGTGGACAATGACCAATAACTCACTCGTAGCTCTCGAAAAAGAAGCCAATAAAAGCAACCACATTCACTTTACACATCTTATCAAGTGTATTGCGTGAAAGTTTATTCAATGTACCTGTTGTACATATTTCGAACAACTACACAAAACCAAACATCTCTACCTTATGATCATGGACATCATAATGAAACTCGCTGTTCGTGTGACTTGCAATGTTGATTGACTTTTGAAAATGTCTTCATTTTATATGCGGATATTTAAAAAGAACTTGTGTGCTTATTATAATAATTATATTTTTGTATTTTATATAAATATATTCATAAAGACGTGTAGCCAATGAATGAAATTATTCTGGAATAAACTTGAAATCGTTCCTTGGAGAAGGTTGAATAAAATTAAATCGCAATCTGAACAAAATTTACAAGGTGCAAGGAAGCAATTTGAAATAATTGCTACCATTCCTATTAATCATACACTTTTCACTTACCCCCACGTGCATGACGAGATCACGAGCTTTTTTCCACCATGTACATGTTAAAGTTATTATGGTCATGAAAAACATATTCATTTAGAATTCATTTAAAATAACATGATGAAATACTTATTTATGATATTCGTTTAAACGTAATTATATTTTTTAAAGCAATTTCTTGTTGCTATATTTTTCCTCTTCGAACACACATTTTGCAAAACGAAATTGTGGTTTCAGACAAAACTCAAGTCTCGTACACTCATGGAAATATGGTAAAAAGAAAAGGAGTACAGAAGTAAGTTTATTACGGTTCCTAAGCTATTAAAATGGTGTACCTTGGCTTATATTAAAAAACTTGCATAAATGTATAATATTCCAAAACAAACTTTGCAGAACCTTTGAAGCTACTAAAAAGCTATATGAAATATTGCTGCGTAGGTTAATTTTCGGCACACAAATATTTGTGAGATTCTAACTGCAATTAACTATTGGTAAATATTTAATAAAATAAGTTCAACTGCTTCCGGTTACAAAATTGTTACCACAGTATGTCCAATTTTTTTTTGAATACTGCTTATGAAAATGTTTTTAATGTACAGTTTGTATTATAAATAAATGTAAAATATTTTCCAACGGGCAAGCTTTAACTGTTGACAACGAACATCCTGTCGTAAAAGGTGAAGTTTTTTCAGTAGGTTAAGCCAAATCACCATGGACAGATATATGGACTCGGGAGAAGTTGACCCTAATATTCGTCAAAAATCATCTTCGACAAAATTGTCGAATTTGGGGCGATTACAATCCACATGAGATCCGAAAAAGTTACTATTTGGTGAGGATTTTGGGGTGGGTCGTCAAAGGTGAATATTTCTCTGAGAACGACGTTGACTAGGTTATCACTTCCCAAAGCGAGCGCTATAGTTTGATGATTACCAACTTATTTTAGCCTGAATTCGAAGAAGTGGTCGGCGCTATGTGCCTCACATCTTACACCACTTTGAATATTCTGCAGGAGTGATTTGAGGTTTTCCTCATTTTACTTGTGAGGTTTTCTTAAGTCGCAAGTGTATACGAATAAACCACAAACAACAAAGAGCTTCAAATTCAGCATAGTCCATGCAATCGGTAAAATTCAGAGTATTTTAAAACAAGGAAAATTAAACATTTACGATGCGCCATGGCGAACATATGAACGATGTTATATTCCACACATTATGGCATCAATAAGTCTTTCAAATAAATAAAACATTTCCATTTTACAAATACTTTGCTTCATTCAAATTCAAAGAAAGCGCTTAACGAAATACTCTTTTTATGCTTTTCTCAAAAAAGTGAAAGGATATATATATATTATATATATATATATATATATATATATATCTATATATATATATATATATATATATATATATATATTATATGTATATATATATATATATATATATATATATATATCATTCCGTGTGTAATTTCCTCGATGTTAATATGCGACCCTATAAAGCATATATTCTGAATAGGAAAATCGAATAAGCTATGTTTGTATGCCCGTCGTGTATGGCCGTTTGTACGTTTGTATCGTTTTCCGAGGATTTATGGACTATTGATGAACTATTAAAAATGAAGAAAATCCATAATACGGTTCCTGAGCTATAACTATTTTGGTACATAAAATTAACTAGCAAAAACTAATTATTTATAGTTTAGTGTTAATTAAAGCTATTTATACTTCATTAAGGATTAAATTTGTATAAAAATAAAAAGTTCCATTCCAAAAAATTTAAACTTTTTGTGTTACATAAAATTAACCAAACATGCTCCTAATTTACGTTTTTTTAATTAAAAGTATTTTACATTAAATTTATTTGTTGGTGGTCAAGCAATGTCCATATGCATTTCATAACTTAAACTACTAAATGCATAAGAGAGAATTAAATTGGTATTAAAAATCCACTAAAATTAAAAACATTATTTCAGACATGTACGTGTACAATTTAATCGTTTTTAGGTACATAAACGATTCTATACTTCAGGAAAAATTAAACTGGTAATAGAAATCAAAAGACAAGTTCAGGGTTGGACAATTACAAAATTTTTTGTTACATAAAAGTAAATGGGCTACAATAAATTTTTTGTATCTCTGTTATGTGCAGGCATATAGACATACTTAACCACATTACAAACAAAGCCACTAAAATTTCTTGTTTATTATTATTACTATTTTTTTATTTCATTTTATTTTTGTTGTTGATTTTATACTATTAAAAATCAAATAGAAGATTCAAGGATTGGATGACTTGAAATTTTTTGGGACATAAAAGTAACCAACTGAAACAAATGCTTTCTTTTTTTTACAAGTCCAATATATTTGATATATTTGAAAGAAGTTCATTAGTATTGGAAGCCAGAGAACCCAAAAAAATAGCTTCAGAGCTAAAAATGTTAAACATTTTTTATACCCTTCACAAAAAAGTGAAAGGATATATAGAGGTTTGTCATTCCGTGTGTAATTTCTTCGATATCCACATGGGAAACCATAAAGTATATATATTCTGGATCCTTATGAATAGCGATGTCCGTCTGTCCGTCCGTCTGTACGTGAAATCGGTTTTCCCAAGCCCCCAGAAGAGCTAGAGACTTCGTTCTTGGACCGTTGGATTGAAAATGAACTTAAACAGAGTGCTATTGAAATTCAGAAAGATCCGAGGTATGGTTCTAGAGCTGGGAAGCTTACACCTATCTCTCGACGTAAAATTTATACCAAAAATCAATTATTTTTTTAATGTTTATAAATTAAACCTACATATTTCTTGCTTTGGGAAGCCTAAATGGTCTAATAAAAATAAAAATAAATAAATTTTTTTTCCAGGGATGGAAAATTAAAAATTTGTTTTTCGATCCATTCCGTATTTTGCAGTATATGTAGTAACTAAAATTGATAAAAATTTTAAGTTTTTGTTTTAAAAAACCTCTTTATACGTCATGAAGATTTGCATTGGCCAAAAAAAAATTTTTTAATTCAAATTTTGCCTCCAGGGGTGGGAAATTTCATTTATTTTATACGTGAAAGTAATCAAACAGGCAACTGATTTTGTTTTTTTTCTAAATAAGTCTGTTTTATTATTTAGGAAGAACAAAATTGGTATCAAAAAATTCAAAACTAAAAAATAAAGTTTCAAATTCAGGGATAGACAAGTGCAATATTTAATAGTACATGAAAGTGACCAAAATGGTAAAAAATTTTAAATATTTCTTAAAAAAATTACTTTATACCTGATGAAGCGTTGTACTGATAAAAAAAAAAATTTAAAATTTCGCTTCCAGGGTTGGGAAAATTAAAGTTTTTTTGGTACATGCAATATTTTGTAGTAGATGTAATAACCAAACTGGTTACAAAATTTGAGTTTTTCTTTAACTAAACTACCTTATACCTTATGAAGATTTGCATTGATAAAAATATTTTAAAAATTAAAATTTCGCTTCCAGGGTTGGGAAATTGAAATTTTTTTTATACATAAAAGTTACCAAAAAGGCAATTGACGTTGTTTTTTTGCTATCTAAAACTATTTTATATTTTAGGAAGAAATTTCGAAAAAAAATCAAAATTTCGAATCCAAGGATAGACAAGTGCAATATTTTATAGCTCATGAAGGTGACCAAAATGGTTGAAAATTGTAAATTTTTCTTAAATAATACTACTTTATTCCTCATGAAGAGTTGCATTGGTTAAAAATAAAACAAAAAAAATTAAAATTTTACTTCCAGGGTTGGGAAGTTTAAAGTTTTTTGGTACATGCAATATATTGTAGTACATGAAAGTGACAAAAATGGTTGAAAAGTTTTTTCTTAAATAAAACGTTTTTATACCTAACGAAAACTAGGATTGGTAGAAAAACAAATTAAAATTTCGCTTCCATGGATGGAAAATTGAAATTTTTTTATACATAAAAGTAACAAAAAAGCCAACTAACGTCGGTTTTTTATTTACTAATTAAAACTATTTTTTAGTTCAGGAAAAACATAATTGGTATCGAAAATTAAAAAAAAATCAAAATTTAGATTCCAGAGTTGGATAACTGCAATATTTTCTAGTACATGAAGGTAGCCAAAATGGTTACAAATATTAAGTTTTTCTTAAATAAAACTATTTCATGCCTCATTAAGAGTTGCATTGGTAAAAAAATTTAAATTTTGTTTCTAGGGTTGGGAAATCGAAATATATAAAAGTAACCAAATAGGCAATTGACGTTGTTGTTTCTGCTTATTAAAACTATTTTATATTTCAGGAAGAACAAAATTGGTATTACCATCTTAAAAAATCAGAATTTCGACTCCAGGGTTAAACAAATAATATATATTATGGTACATGAAAGTGACCAAACAGTATAAAAATTAAAATTTTTTTGTCAAGTAAAAATATGTTACATCTTTTAATTGAACCTACTTCCTGTTTTAGCAAGAAAGAAAGAAGAGTTACATCTGTGAAGGGTATTTAAGATTTGGCACAGCCGAATATAGCACTTTTACTTGTTTAAATATTAAACTAACCCAAAAACAGAAATTTTTTTATATCGTAATCAAACTTATTTTCTATTTTAGAAAAAAATAAATTAGTATTGAAAAACAGAAAGATCAGAAAGATGGTTCCAGAGTTCGAATGAATAGGTGTATATGCCCCACAGGTACGTCCATGAAGGGTACACATGATTCGGCACAGTGGAATATGTAAGTTTTACTTTTAATGAAATTAAAAATTAAATTAACATTTTTTTTAATATTAATTTGCACTTATGGAGTGCATCTATTCAATTATTACATCTTTGTAAACAATTCAAATTTCGTTATAAAATCGTTATTACATCTTTGTAAACAATTCAAATTTCGTTATAAAATAAAACTTATATTACGAAAATTTTCTTGTATGTTTGATTTTGCAACCTTCACCTTCATCGTGCTAGACCACGTTTACAGCCAAAAAAATAACCACAAAAATATTTACCTTATTGTCTTAAATTATTCAGCTTCAACTTATACATTTTAACTTTAATATGATTCTTATAATATTTTTCTACAGTATTTTCTTTTCAATTATGTTAATTTGACTATTTTTTAACACTTCCAAAGTCGAAAAATTAAAAATGAAACATTAAAATATAATTTCAATTAATTATTTATATTCGTAAATGTATGTGTGATTGATTTTCATATTTTGAAATCAAGTTTTAAGTGCATTATTTGTTTTGCATTTTTTTAAATAAATTAAGTTTAATATGTATTTAATTGCATGATGCTTTATATACAGTTAATTAAAATATATGTGTTCTGCATTTAATAACTATAATAATTAAAACTTAATTATGCATGTTTCACGCATCGTCAAAGTAGATATTTTTCATTGGCTGGTTACGGTACGGCGTTGAGATAATCTGCGCTGCTAGTTTTTTATACCCTTCACAAAAAAGTGAAAGGATATACATACATATATAGGTTTGTCATTCCGTGTATAATTTCTTCGATATTCACATGGGACCCCATAAAGTATATATATTCTGGGTCCTTATGAATAGCGATGACGATTGAGCAATGTCCGTCTGCCCGCCCGTCTGTACGTGAAATCGGTTTTCCCAAGGCCCCAGAAGAGCTAGAGACTTCGTTCTTGGACCGTTGGATTGGAAATGAACTTAAAGTGCTATTGAAATTCAGAAAGATCCGAAGTACGGTTCCAGAGCTGGGAAGCTCACACCTATTTCTCGACTAATTCCAAAAACCATTTTTGTTTTGTTTGTAAGTTAAAACTATTTCATGCTTTGGGAAGCCTCAATGGTCTATTAAAAACAAAAAAAATATTAAAAATTTTTTTCCAGGGATGGGGATGTAAACCTTTTTTTGCACATTCCGTATTTTGTGGTACATGTACTAACCATTACTTTATACCTCATGAAGCATTTCACTGATAAACAAAAAAATTAAAAGTTCGCTTTCAGCGTTGCGAAAATTGAAGTTTTTTTTTATACTTCAATATATTGCAGCACATGTAATAACCAAAATGGTTAAAAAATTTTAGTTTTTCTTAAACAAAACTACTTTATACCTTAATAAGATTTGCATTGATAAAGACAATTTTAAAAAATTTAAAATTTGCTTCCAGGGTTGGGAAATTAAAATTTTTTTTTTTTGGTTCATGGAATATATTATAGTACATGAATGTGACTACAATGGTTTCAAATTTTAAGTTTTTCTTAAATAAACCGACTTTATACTTAATGAAGACTAGCATTGGTTAAAAAAATTAAATTTTCGCACCCAGGGCTGGTTACTTTTAACCAAAAAGGCAACTAACTTCGGTTTTTTACTAATTAAAACTATATTTTAGTTCAGAAAAAACAAAATTGGCATCAAAAATTAAAAAAATATCAAAATTTAGATTTCAGAGTTGGATAACTGCAATATTTTGTAGTACATAAAAGTGACAAAAACGGTTACATATATTAAGTTTTTCTTAAATAAAACTATTTCATGCCTCATTGGGAGTTGCATTGGTGAAAAAAATTTAATTTCGTTTCCAGGGTTGGGAAATGGAAACATTTATTCTGCATAAAAGTAACCAAAAAGGCAATTGTCGTTGTTTCTTTTTGCTAATTAAAGCTGTTTTATAATTCAGGAAGAACAAAATTGGTATTAAATTCTTAAAAAATCAAAATTTCGACTGCAGGGTTGGACAAATGAAATGTTTTATGACATGAAAGTGACCAAAAAGTTTAAAAATTTTAATTTTTTGGTCAAGTAAAACTATGTTACACGTCACTAAGAATTGTATTGGTAAAAAAATAAAAATTCGCTTCCAGAGTTGGAAAATCGATGTATATTTGGTACATAAAAGTACATACATAAATTCCGAATTTTGTGTTTTTAGTGATTAAACCTATTTGATATATCAGAAAAATATTAAATTCGTATCAAAAAATTAAAAATTCGGTTCCGGGGTTGGAAAATCGAAAATTTTTTGGTGCATACATTTGGTACCCATATAAATTCCCAATTTTGTTCTATTTATTGAATTAAACATATTTTATACTTCGCTAAGACATAAATTGGTATTAAAAATTTTTAAATTTAAAATTCGGTTCCAGGTTTGGAAAATCTACATTTTCTGATTCATAAAAGTAACCATATTATTTGTTATTTTTGATATTTATGATGAATTATACCTACTTCATACATCAGGAAGAAATAAATTGGTATTAAAAACCAAAAAATCTAAAAGACGATTGATTCTACGGTTGAACAATTAGAACTTTTTGGGGGTACATGAAACGGATTTTTTCTTTTTGTTTGTAAATTAAACATATCTAATATTTTTAAAAGACGTTCAGAGGTATTAGTAATAAGAAAAGCCAAACAGTTAGCTTCCTAGCCGAAAAATTTAAACGTTGTCTTAAATATAAAAGTAACTGATAACATAATTTTGTTTTTTTTTGTTATTATTTTTTATTTAAAGATACTTTCTGTTTTAGCAAGAAAGAAAGAAAGAAGAATTACATCTGTGTAGGGTATTTAAGATTCGGCACAGCCGAATATAGCACTTTTACTTGTTTGAATTTGTTTCATTATATTTTGACCTAAAGCAACTAATTAGTGTATTACGCATACGTGCATTTTATAAGATGCTCACAATAACGCACCTGGAGAGTTAGAAAAGATTATGTTCATCGAAGTTTCTTAAATATATAACGCTCAATTATGTGTTTTAATTATTATTTTATAAGTCCACCAATTGCAAATGGTAACTTAAGTCAAACTGAACGAGACTTCCTAAAATAATTTTTTTTAAATATATGTTAACAATAATTTTTCAAAAGTAATGTAAGTGTGTATAAAGTCTGATATCATAAATTTTGTATCCAAACGAGTTGGGGTTTCCTCATGAAAACTTGAAAATTTGCAAAATAACTTTAAGTAAATAATGTATCGTATTTAGTTAAAAATATCTTTTTTTATACTACATTGGCAATTTTTATTTATTTATTGCAATAATGGATATGACTAACTAAATTAATCATATATATCAAACATAAATATTATCATATAAATTTAAAAAAACAATAATGTTTTGTTTTACAATATTTTAATTTAAAGCATAACACTACTTCACAAAATTTCAACAAAGTCGTGACCAAATGAATCTGACACCTGATCTGTATGTAAAATTGCTCACTGAATCCGAATATGAAATCAAAATGGTAAAAAGTAGAACAGTTTTCGAGATATTGCGTAATAGCCGTTTTTTGCGTTTTCTAAAAAGGTTATGTCACTATAGTGAACGTACCTTCAAAACAGCTTTACGGATTTTGAAAGTCTTTTTTGCCGTTGAAAGACAATAAAATTATCAAAACAATCACGGGACGCTTGCAAAAATTGGTTAAGAATTTAGAGTTTTACAGTTGACCAAAGCTTGAACTTCACGAAAATTTTAATGATTTTTTGAAAGTTTGCTGTTTTCAACATCTTTTTTGTAAACCAAACAATAACCTTTTCTTTAGTTTCATCACTTACGAGATTAATTTATTTCAATACAAATATTACGGGTCCAATAAGAATCAGATCGGTGCAAAAATCACAGAGTTATAGAAGATTAATTAAATTATCCCATTTTTAGATTTTTATAAAATTAAAAAAATGCATGTAGGTATAAATTGCATTATTAATAATAAATATTAAAAATGACTTAGAACTGTTGAATTGCTTTGCCTATTGTAATTATTTTCTACCTCTCGCACAAGGAACCAACAATAGTCGCCCAGCATCACCTCATCATACACCCCTTGGTACCGACGTTCCATTTCTTGTATTTGTTGGTGAAAATGCTCACCATGTTCGTCACTTTCATCGCCGAGGTTATTTGGGAAGAAATTTAAGTGCGAATGCAGAAGGTGTATTTTTAAAGACATATTAGCTCCTTTTTAAGTAAGATATAAAAATGAGTGTTAAGTAAAATTCTTCAATGAAAAAACGATTTAAAAACCTTACCAATTTTCTCATAGTTTTTTAGCAAATCACGAATGATTTTGAAATACATCCGAAATTCTTTTTGCAATTGGTTTGAAAAATTTGACGGCTGTGCAAAACTGTACACTCCACAAGCATAGCAAAACTTGTTTGGATTGTTCTTGCAAATAAATGCCCGTTTTGCCTTACGCATTTCGTTCTTGTTAACAAATTTCACGCTTTCTTAATTTTTTTTTTCGCAAAATTAAAATTTTTTAATATTTAAAATGTTTGTTTTTCCTTTGGGCACTTGATTTAAAAATAGCGAAAAGTGGCTAAATTCACTTAATCTTCTGTAGCTTTGTCACTTCTGCACCAATCTGGATCATGTTGAACGCAAAATATTCCCACTTAAATATACTAATACGCTATGTAAAAATACATACAAATTTTTAATTGTTCGGTTTAAAAAAGATTGATTGAAAAGGGCGAAATTGCTAAAAATTAACAAATTTTTCATGGAATCTGAAGTTTTTTCCACCATTACTCTGTCATTTCATGACCGATCTTAACAAACAACCAATGGTTATTTTAGTAATTTTGTTGTCTTTCATCGGAAAGAAAGAAATGTCCGAACCGACGGAAATTTTTGAAAATATTTTATTTTAAGTGCCTTCATCTTTTTTAAAAACACAAAAAACGGTTATTTTGCAATATCTCGAAAACTGTTCTACTTTTGACCATTCTGACTTCATATTTGGATTCAGCGGACAATTTTACATATAGATTAGGTGTCAAATGCGTTTGGTCAAAAAACTGTTTTCTAGTGTAATTAACAAATTCAGACAAATAATTATATTGGGAACATATCCTTGCAAAGGGATAGGGAGAGGCATTATAAGACGTACAAAATTTAATAACAGGTGGATTATAATAATGAGTAGTACGACAGGGAATAATTAGGTATTCGGAGGAAATAATAATTGGTTTTACGAGATTATTGCTGTAGATATTGTAGTAAGGATCGCCCCTAATTGAAGCGTATTCCAAAATAGGTCCAGAATATGGTACGTGCAGCTACTTCGAAATGTAAAGGTCATCTTTATTTATTGTCAAAGCAAAATTTCCAAATCAAGAAATGAATCCACCAACTCCAATTGAAGTCCTCCCAAAGAATAACATTACTTTTTGAAAGGGACATGCATTTGCATTTATCTGAATTCAGCTCCATCAGTTAAGATCAATCTGAAGGTGCGCATTGTCAGCAATGTTGTTAAAGGAGTGAATGATGTTTACATCGTCAGCGTTCATGAATATATTGATGAACTTGATAACGTCAGGAAGCTCGTTTATAAGCAACGAAAACAGAATAGGTCCACGATGGCTACCTTGAGCAGCCGTTACTAAAACCATTTTGACAAGGTGGCATTAACGATGCTGCATGATGATGAAGAAAATCAGCAAATAGTTTTTCAAACAGTTTGGGAATGGAGTTTAATATTGCAATACCTCTATAATTATTTACATCAGATTTGTTCCAATATCTATGAAGAGGTATTATATTGGTTCTAAAATACAAAAATCTATCCCACAAAATATTAATATACCACATCGACTCAAATTTCAAGTAGAATGTTGACTTTTTTGTTTTATTGTATTTGAAGTTTTTAGTAGGTTTTCAGCGCGTCGCGCCGCACGGTGGCTCAGAATCAATTTTCATTGGCCAAACCCTATTTTTTTTTTTTGACATAGATTCTTAAAATTTTTATGCCATCAGAAAGGAAACAGATCAAAACTAAGGTAGCCGAAAAATGTTGTCAAAATATTCGCAGTAGTAGGCGCGGCATGCCGCAAGAAATAAAAAAAAAATTGTGAAGATGAAAGGGGAGCGAACATTGTTGAGGCTAAACTGTACGAGTAGTTATTAATGTGCATAAAAACATTTAAGTTCCATGATAAGGGCATAACGTATACATTCAGTGTATATGCTTATGGCTGCAACTGAAGCAAATATAATTCCATGTTTTTTTTTTTTTAGGAGTAGGACCAGCACTCGGGTATGAGCCCTACATATGCAATGCATTGCGCCGGAACTTAAAACGAGGGGATGAGGGGACATATTAGGAAAGATGAGACGATAGACAGTTTTTTTTTTAAGCTATTTCAGGTGGAGCCATTTGGGATTTCGAAGGGATATAAACTTGCTCATAGTAATATCTATCAGTCTTGTAACTACCTTTCAGACTTACGTTTATAACACCAAATCCCTCGTAATAAAGTTGCTGCCTCCGACCATCACCCACAACTCATAATCTGGAACATTATAAGTTGTGTATTTAAAAAAAAAAAGTTAAAGCTCGCGTATGTGCTTAACATACCAAATATCCTTCATATCATTTAAAACATTGTTTTATATATCTAACATAATACCATCTTTTGTTTGAACTGCCTACGCCAAACTTCAATATGTTACAAGCCATATATATTCTTGAAAATTCAGGTTAAATACACCACTTTACTGCATCAATTCGTCTTCGGTTTTGAATAAAATTAAGGTTAAAGTTCATTATCAATTTGTAATTCAATCCTACATACAACATACATTTCCAACATATCGGCCGCTATCCCACTAATAAATTCTTCAATGTTGGCTTTCAGGGCGGTATTGTCCCTATGGACATTAGGCTTAACATAGTGTCGCGAAAGTCAAAGTCGTTAAATCAAACGATCTTGGTGGCCAATTGATTGGTTCAAAGCGAGAAATAAACTGTTCACCGAACTAGCACTAGCATTGGGCCATTGTTTCGCATGTTGTGTCTCATATGGCACCGTCTTTTTGAAAGCTTTGAATAAATCAGCTGTTCATGAAATAAATTTCAATGTACTGCAGCATGATACGCAGCGTTTTTCATTTAAATTATCGAAGTACCGTCCACGAAAATCAAATTGTTTCATTTTCGTACCACAAACTGCACTTCATTAGTACCACAGCATGATTCATTTTACTGACGTTTTACTTGTACGATATGTCGTATCATCTACTTTTTCTATAAACAAATCTACAAAGTATTAAAACTATATAAACAGAAACATAATAATTTTATACAAAAATTGAACTAGAAAAATCGCTGGCTCTTAAGGTTTAAATTCAAGAATGGCCTCAACGATATCGTATAAACATTTTGTTAGTGGCATGCGGCTATTTGATTTGTTATACCTTCCAACTATATCTAGAATATTGGACGATAATGTAAAATGTCCTGCGAACATAATATATTTCTTGGGTGACAATACAAGTACATCTAAGGTAGCAAAACAAACAAGAGATTAAAATTTGTTTCATGCCGCATTATGCAATTTTGCATAGTAGTCCACACTCATGCATACAAAAATAAGCGTGCCAAAGATCAGCCAGCATGACACAATAGATTAACTGTAACGTGTCAAAAATAAAACAGAAAGTGAAAGCGAGTTTTTTAGACAAGAACAAAAGCAAATTATTACTACCGAAGTATTACTTGTGTTCAGAACTGTGGACAACTTGAAACATCTTGCAACTTAAAGAATATAAAAAATATTTGTACTAGAGCTTTAAAATATATTTAATAGAGTATGAAATAGAAAAAATTCATGTATTGGAAAATGAAATAAAAAATATATAACTCACGCTAAAAATATGAGGATAACATTACATAGAATCTACATTATAGTTTTAATAAATGAGTTCGCATTAAGGTTTTTATTATACACATTAGAAGTATTGTGTTGCTCTGTTTTTTTATTCATTTATTTCCTTTTTTAAACCTTTTAGCTTTTAATAGAAAGATGAAAAAAGGAAGTAAAATAAAAAAATCACATGTATGTTTGTATGTGCAAGAGAGGATGTCTTGATGGTGTAGGGCTGCCAGAAATACTGTCTTTTGAGGCATATCCCGAATTTTTTAGCGGAATCTCCCAAACTGTGAGGGCTTTGAAGTGTATGAGATCATATAAGAACAAACAACTTTGAGAACGATAGAATACGTGATGGGCTTAAGTACAACACTTTCCATTTTGCTATGTGACGAATATCATAAAATCAGATGGTAAAGTATTTTACCAAGTGTTATTGATTGTACCAAGTGTTATTGTATACCCTACACCAAAACTAAAGAAAGTAGGATTTTTCATTCCGTGTGTAATTTTCAGAATATTCATATGGGTGCTTGTGAATGGGGGTAGTCGTCTGTGCGTCTGTACATGAAATCGGTTTTCCAAAGCCTAAAAGAGCTACAGATTCCGGCTTTCCCGTTTTTTTTGTGTGTATTGATGTTCATATTAGGTTGCTATTGAAAATCAGCAAAATCCAAAATACAGATCCAGAGCTGGAAGAGCTAAATTTATTTTTGGTATATTAAAGAAATGGGTTAAATCTAGCTCAATATCTCACGATGGCACTCGATTTACTTCTGTTGGGTAAATACATTTGAAACAAAAATAAATACCGAAATTTTGTTTTGATTTGATATATATTTAGAGCGTTAACGGACAACATCGTGGACTAGGTAGTAATTTTGGACTTCCCGTTTAGAAAATTGATATTTTCAGAACATCGGGAAGTTGTTGGTTTTATCCCGTATTGAAAATATCAAGTTTTCACCAGATCATGAGGTTTGAATGTGTGTGTGCGTGTGTGTGTATATGAGTAACCATACTACCCGTTTATAACTTTTGAACCGATCTAGTCGCATTTCAAACTTAGATTTTCTGTGAATTGAATCCCGTTCGCACAGGTCGGTATCGAGGAATAACAAAAAACTAAAAACAAATTTCAAATGGAGTTTGTTTGAAATAACTTTTTGCGCGATCGAGTTCAGAAACTAATGCCGATCACCTTAAACCGATTCACGATTTCGTGAGATATATACATACGTGATCAGTTATATATACGTGATCAATTCTTTACAGGACACAAAGAAGTACATCAATCATAGTTTATCACCTGGAAGTCGGCAGACCCATTTAAAAGTTAATACAATAGCATTATGTTTCGGGTCAATCGTTTTTTATATTTTTGTTTTTTTTTTTGTTAATTAAATCTGTAAACAGGAACAACTCGATTTGTATTAAAATTTAAACAAACTCAAAGAGACGATTACAGGGCTGGTCAGTTGAAATTCTTTTTGGAACATAACTTTATTATAATCCAGAATATATAACAAACTCCCCAACTTGAAAATTTAAACTCACTTTTGATATACAAAAATAAATAAATAAAACTGATTTTGTTTTTTGGTAATCGAAATTTATATTGAAAATTAAGAGATTAAAATAATGGTTCCAGGGTTGGAATGAATGTATGATATATTTCAGACGTACATCAATGAAGGATATATAAAAGAGCGTATTAAGTATATTTAATTTTCATTTGGAATAAGTAAAAGAATATGTACGCAAGCAAACTTGTTTGGTCTAAAAAGATTGTTTCAATTAAAATATTACTTTCGTATTGGTTTTATGCGAGATCATTTAGTCTTAGAAAAATCTGTGAAAGAACCAATTTGATTCGTAGGATCTATCAATATGTATATAAGATAAATGTTGTGGAGTGGGGTGGGGAAGGTGATTTAAAATTTTTTTGTACAAAATTTTATATTTTATGTTCAGAATACGTATTATTGACCCGTAATACTCATTATTGCCAATTATGGTTGCAGGGTATTTTTATTTTCGGCTTATAAACGTTAGTTGAAAGTGCACAATTTCTAATTTATAAACATGTTTCTGGTATTTCGGAAATAATTTTATATTATATCTTAGTAACATTTCCATCAACATTAAGAAATTATGGCAGCAGATGGATGTCATAAAACCAATTTTGCTGCTGCAATAAACGACTTTATAAATATGCTATAATATTGCTGAAGCCAGTCAGTGCAGAACTGTCAGTACACTAAATAAATTCCTGATCGTGGCACTGCATATACGAGTACATATGCGGAGAGACTTGGTGTGTTACTAAATATACGAGTTGTTATACCTTTAATAACCCGATGGTGCACTGCGCTAACTACTAAACCACATGCGTCTAAGGTTACATAAAGATCCGAAGAAGTTTTAACTCCGGTAAGCAAAGAATAAGGCCAGGCGATAACGGTCTGACTAAAAGCCAGAAGAGAATAACAGGAGGTATGTTTTCAGTTTTATATTTTTTGGTGCGGTTGGTTGGCTCGAATGTCTAGTTATAGTGTGCGTGGAATGGTCAAGCATTTCTTGAGTGTTATTACTACAATAATGGACACGCCATGACAACTCTTAAATAAAATTTAATTTTAGCGAAAATATATATTTCTCCGAAATAATAATGCACCGATAATAAAACGGACACCAACACAATTTTGCTCGCTAAAGCTTTTTCTATTGTCGCTGGCTTTGCTGAGTTTTCTTATTTAGCCTTTTTGATTTTAGCTGCTTCACGTTATTGCCGGTTGTAACTGTGCTTTTTTGTAGTTATCCTTTTACAAAATTTATTTTGTTTCCTACATTGTTGTCTACGCTATTCGTCTATTTCAAAGTAAATCTTGGATCTTTATGAATGAATGCATAAGTGTTAGTGTTTCTGGAGAATTGTTGTAAAAATGAGAACGTGTTTGATTGTGTGGATGTTTGCAAATGTTAAATTGTTTTATTCCTGCATAGGAAACAGAGATTAATTGGTTAATTTCCCCTCGTCATTGTTGTGCACCCATCAATCGATGCCTCACAAAGTTGTAATGGACTCAGCTTAATAATATATATGTGCTCCTGCTACTACTATTCTACGTTCGTTTCCTCCTCTTTTACAAAGTAATTTATACATTGACACACACACACACACACACATACACACAGAGATCTGCTCTAATATCATGGACATGTTCAGCTACATTTGTTTGTACAAACACATACAATATTCTGAACATCGATCTTGACAAGCAAAATTTATTCAATCTAGACAGTGGAGAATTATTTAAAAAATTCCCAAATACTTTTTTTAACTTTCAAAGCTTTCATTTAAATTTAATGTGAAAAATACTGTAATAGATTTTTTATGTTCACTTCAACTTCATTTTATGTTTTAAATGCAGTCAAAAATTGTATTTATATGTATATATTAAGGAGGTGCTTGAAATTGGTATTACTTCTTAATTTTCAACAACAATTTACACACCACAAGTGTGACTAGTTGTTAGTATAAACAGACATCCGCAAGAGTAAATTCGAAAAAATAACCGCTATATAAAATATCGCTAAGCAGGATTTGTTTTAGACTCCAAATACATCAAACTGCACAAGCACATAGGGTAATTGTTCGAAAATTTTATTAAATTCAGATAGACATGATAAATATTCCAAGGAACAAAAGAAATTCAAATTCGGTTTTTTAATTATTCAACTTACACAGCAGAGCAAAACAGTTGCTTTCGAAAGCCGCTACATTTTAGTGCCTTAGTTGAATATGATAACAGTTTTTATTTATACTGTATCAAACCGATGGGAAAACACACGTGTTACAGCTTGATTATTTCCTTCATGTTCCATTTTTTCGAATTTTTTTATACTTAAGTATATGTGAAAGTTTTAATTTTTTGGTTTTTATAATACTTATATAATAAAAGCAAAGTGGAGATATGAGCTCGAAATGTACGGAGCTTTCGAATTATACTGGTGTACAGCATGTGATCATCAAAAGGCAGGATAAGAAAGGGTTGCCAGTAGAAGCGGAATAAATTTGCTACATCACCCAAAAAAGCGCTTAAATGTTTTGCAGTTAAAATAATAAGTACATACTTGTTTTTTGATCATAGCATTTTATTATTATAATTATTAGAATCAGCATATATTTCAAACATTTGTACAATTTTCTTTACGTGAAGAATATCAAGCACTTGCAAGCATACCCGGAGACCCTGCTTTTGTTTTAAAAATGTTTGTATAAAGTCTCATTTCAAAAGATATTCTGTGTAAAATAAACATTCATTTTATTAATATACATAAATATGTTAATATTTTTATGTATTATATATTTTAAATTAAGTTCCAATAATTCAAAATTTTAGCGATGGTCTTCATATAGAAATGCGTTTTGGTTCTTTACAATATCGTCCGATACATTTATATTTATAAGCGCGAAAAATCATTTCATTGAAAATATCTTTTATGGGACTCTTGATTTGTTTCAGTGCATTTATTATATAATGAAACTTTTGATATTTTCTTTAAAATAGTTATATGCTATAAAGACTAGCACGGCAATGCACTAGAAATTTGTATATCAAATTCTCTAAATATTTTTGTTACCAATTGTGTCCCGTGCTCTTACGAATTGGTACCTTGTCAGTTTTAAGATTTTTCATTTTGTAAAGATATATTTATTTTATGTATAATTCCTAATTTCACTTTTTTGCAGATTTATAAAACATAAATATGAACTAGTTAATTTATTCACTTAAACGCCTCTGTTGCTGAAGATACTTCTTTTATTTTCTTAAACTTTTAGTTATAAGTTAATATAATAATAAATAAATTTACGTTCCGTTTGGGCAACGTACCGCACTTCAGCGATGAGGACCATTTATGGATGAATGGATACGTGAACAAACGAAATTGTTGAACTTGGACGATACCAATCCACATGACATCCAACAGCGCCCAATGTATCCCGGTAAAGATACTGTTTGCTGCGGATTTTTGCTAGCGGCAGCATCGGTCCATATTTCTTTGAGAACCGACTTTAGTCATCACGGTCAACGGCGAGCGTTATAGGTTGATGAATACCACCTTATTTTAACCTGAATTAGATTATCTTCATACCAAGATTATCTTCTGATTCAACTGGGCTCTACGTTCAATGGTCACCTCATGTGGAGGTGATATGAACTGACATCGAGATCGTGCGATTTGACCTCATAAGACATTTTAGTGGGGTTTTCTTAAGGTGCAGTAGTATGAAGTCAAAACCAACGTAACGCACTCCATCGAAAAAATTCGGCCTGATTTATGCCCCAGAGTCATGCACAATTTTCCATTTCTGATGCGTTCCAATCAGAGAAGCGACCATTTTGACTATTTCATATTCCACACATAATGGCATTATGATGTCTTTCACGCGAATAAAAAATTTTGTTGATGGCTCACACAGACTTTGTTTTATTTAAATTTATAGATAGGAATCGCTTAATAAAATACCCTTTATGTGATTTAATAATATTCTAGTACAGTTCAATTAATAATATTATATATTTTAAGGTCTGTCAATATAACAGCTACTGTTGTGAAAACAGTTTAGTACGACTAGGAGCTCAAGGGGGCCAATAAAAAATAAATATATAAAACAAGTAGAACAAAACTGAAATACTGTTGCATCATTAAATTTAATATCATACTCATTTAACGAAATCGTTGTCGATTTGTTTCAAAAACACTCAAACCAAACTCGAATACAAAATTAAAACAACAATATATAATAATGAAACTCTCAAGCAGTTTAATGTTGTACATGTTTGTTTCGTTTTTAATTTTAGAAAAATACATGTTCCTTTTTCTAAAAATACTATCATATACACAGCACTACAAATGTTTTTGGTTACACTGGAGTATAACGAGGAGTGTTCAAGTAATCACATCCTTTGATATTCACGTTTGTTCATCAAGTGTATGAGTGTAACATGTGAATTTATTTGCATGTGTGTTTGTAGGAGCATGAACATAAAGGTGGTAGTCAGTTTGTTGTAACTATTTGGATTGGCAAAAGCACTTCTACCAAGAGTGTCCACACATTATATAAGACTTAAAACTGGTAAGTGTCCTATCATTACATTCAATGTATTCCTTTGTACATTGAATATATCACCACTTTTCTAGGTTTTTTATAAAAACATGCACACAAACTTTTTATCTTTTGCATCAAATCTAAGAAATGACATCGGATTAGTCTTTATGGTAGACATCTTTGATGTTGTAGCTTTTATTTATATGAAAATAAGTTAACAGCTCTTAACGTATTACCAAAATATAGCCATTAACACATTTAACCGCAAATTATATGTAATGAAATTTTTGGGTAATAGATATATGTATGTGTGTTTAATGTAGATTAACATTTTTCAGAAAAAGCTTACTCTATGAATTTCACTACGAAAAATATTACTCATGCTTTTATAGACACTCTGATTTCTCAATATTTTGTAATGCGATGCGAAAGGCATTGCTTTCACATACAAATACGTTAATAGCATACAAATGCGTTTAGTTTTACACTACAGAGTAATTCCCGGATTTTATTAATAGAACACTGAAAATTTTAATAGATCACTTTTTGGATGGTGAAAGTACTTCATATTCCCAAGAATGTGATCATAATCTATTCTGGTTGAAATCTTTATTATTCTTATCCAACTTTGGATCTAAATATAATAAATCCATACTACTCGTATTATCTTAAAATCATGCACATCGATACTGTTGGCTTTTCTAAAAAAACGCAATATTTTTTGTACCTTTCATAGAAAAATTGCCATATTATTTCTTCTGAAAACAGTGAATTTATTGTCTGCCATCACTTAAAAAATAATTTTGTGGTTTAAAACTTACTGCTTGCGCCAGTACATACAAAAGGCAAAAACAAATTCTAAGATTTTGTTTTTATTTTAAGTGTATTTATTCGACAAAACGATACCGAGTGACATCATGGGCCAGACAGTTAGTTTAAGTCAAAATTTTTGTAGAAAAGAAAGCTCAATAATCTTATTCTTCTGAAGTTTTTATGCTGTTTGTATCACCCATAATATTAATAAGAAAAATATAAAATAATTAAACACATATTTTAAAACCTCTAAGCTTCTACCGCTGGTTTTGCTTAAAAAGGTAACTAAAGCGTGTTTTTTGAGTGTCACAACACCAGAAAAATGCGTGCAAATAGTTGAAATTTTTAATGAAAATAATTGTTCTATTTGTCAAACTCGTCGTGCACTTATGGGGTACATAATCTTCCTTCAGAGCGGCTAGTTCGAAGAACAACGGATCGTTTTCGGACCACAAATACTGTTACTGAAAAGGTGCAACCCGAACACCGCAAAGGCCACTTATCAGTATAACTATGGAATCCTATGATTCATTTATCGATGCCACTTTCTTAGTTACTCAATCCAAAAATCAGTAGCTCTAATAAAAGGTGTGAGGTATGAAGCTTTAACTTGGCAATACTTTTTTCACTGATGGCCATTTTGCCAGTTGTCAAGTGATTTAGTTTAATTTAAAAGAAGCTTACTTCTGTTTGTGGAGAAAATTATCCTCAAGTGTACGTTGAGACGCCGTTACACCCAGAAAAACTCACTGTTTGGTGTGCCCATAAAAGTGGTGGAATCATTCATTCGGACTTCTTTAAAAACAAAGTCACAGTCAATGGTGACTGCTACAGATACTTGGCTACTGACTTTTTCGTTCGTCAAGTGAACAACCGTGGTATGCAGGTTGCAACAAGACGGGGCAACATATCACGCAGCTCGTGTCGCAACTGATTTATTGTAGGAAACGTTTCGTATAAAGTAAATTTGGTGTCAATTTAAAAAATTCACCATTGATGTATTTCATTTCAAAGCTCTATACCTCTATAAAACAGCACCCTTTATATTAACTTTACGTATTTTAGAATGTCTTCATCCAAAATTATCCCTCACAGAAACTTAAGCTAGACGGTGCTTTTCTCAATGTACGATTATAAGGTTAATACATATAATAGGCTAGCAAAGATGGGAGCATTAATGGCGAACATCACACTAGATAGTCCGAAGGCATTTCAGGTTTTTAAGAACGAACTGAAGCGTTGGGCTATAGAATTGCATACAAGAGATTGACAGCACTCTACCGTAGGTAGGGTGACTAGAATTCTATGGGGGGACCCAGATGGTAGAAGCACAAAGGAGGTCCTAACATTGAGTAGGCCAGCAATAAGGAGGTTGCTTTATTTAATAACAGGACATAGGGGTTAAGGACTCACCTGGCACGAATGGGTATCGTTGGCGAAATAACATGCAGGGCCTGCCAAGAAGAGGACGAGACAATGGAGCACTACTTGTGCTACTGTTCAGCTTTTAGCCAAGTCAGAAGACAAACAACTAATCAGGAGATTATAGAGGAGATGGAATTTCTTAGAGGCTCTAATTGGAAAGACTTAAGGAAGTACATTGAAGAAACTAGATTCTTGACGTAATCAAACTCAGAGGGTTCCATGGTATTGGTGGAGGCTCCCTACAGTAGAATGGGAACTCCTTATTATAGAGCGCACAACAGGCCTATGAGGCCCAAGTGTAATCCAGGACGGATTGGGATGCTTATGCCCCTCTTTTCAACCTAACCTAATATATATAAAATTTCGACACAAATCTGATTATAGTCATTAACGTTTAGATGATTTCCACACACAGTAGCATCTTAATGTTATAGTTACCAATCTGATAAAACGCTGGTTTTGATATCACGATGACCGTAAATAAAGACTAAAGGGTTATGTACTTGTTATTGAGGCGAACATAGTGGTATAGGCGACAAATGCCTTAATCATGTTTAAAACATTTATATCGATGTTGTATGGCTCTTTCTACGTACATCAATAGATTAACATAAAATTTGCCATGAGGCCTTGAAAGCCATTTGATGTAGAAATTTGTGTCATTTATAGATTTGTAATATAACTTAATGACTACCAATATTTCGAATTTATACAGAGTGCGTCATCTTATTAACGAATCTTCTAGCTGGTTTCAATAGTAAAAATCTAAAATTTTTTTAAATAAACATTGAAGATACTTTGTAAACACTTGGAGGAGGAACTGAAATACCAGGGACACTTGCATTTATTTCCTAATATTATTTTATTCCACTTTTACGGAGCTGACTAAAAACGTTTAAAAATAGAAAAATTTCTTTTAAAAATTAGTTACTCAGTTTTCTTAATTTTCTGGACGAATAATTCTTATCAATTTTCTATTAAAGCTTTAAATTCTTCTTATAAGGTCTTTAGCAATTTTTGTAACATTTTATTAAAAAAGTTCGCTATTTAAATTCAAAGTAATAAAAAGTGCACAATTTTTAGTAAAAATCAATTATACACGCCAAAATAGATGCATTATAATATTAACCCGTGACAACAAATACAAAGGAGAGGCTGATTAAAGGTTAAAGATAAGCATAAAATTTAGTTCAAATTGATGAAACACTCTGGATGAAATAGTACGCTTTTGAACATCTTATTTTGAACGCATGCACTAATTGCATCTAGATTTCAAAATTAAGCCTCTAAAAAAGTTTAGTGTATCACTCTTCGGAACTGTGATTCTTGAATTACAAGAAATATGTATATACTAGAACTTGAATTATTGATATATTTTCTCTGAAATTCATATACTATTGTAAGGAAAGTATTCTTAAACAAATATAGTTTTTTTTAAATAGTGTTTTTTGCGATTTTGTATAGTACGCATAAATTATATTCATTTGAAAGACCTGCTTTGAAATTATATACGATATATTACTACATGGTGTGGTATTGCATTATAGTATGGCAGGATTAAAAACAATACAAGTATATTGAATCGTAGCTTAAAATAACATTCAGACACGACATAATTAGTTTATGTTAAATATTTAATTAAAATGTCTTATGTACTAAATAAATAAAAACTAAACGAAAAAAAAATTAAGCTGCAATCATTCATCAACCGCTGTTTACGAACGATCACAAACGAAGAGCTATGGAAAATCTTCCATAAATGTTGAAATAAAAGCTAGAAAATACGGGTGGATAGCCCATACATTGCGCAACCCATACGATGACATTACACACGCGGCGCTGACTTGGAATCCGCAAGGGACCCGATGTAGAGGCAGACCAACGATGACCTGGAGAAGAACAATCATCAATGAAGCTGGCAAATCGTTTAATGAGCTAAGACAAATAGCAAAAAATAGACCTAGTTGGAAATCGTTTGTTGTATCCTTGAGCTCCTAATGGAGTATGAAATATTATTATTATTATATGTTCTAAATAAACTCTTAACTTGAGTTATATTTTAACTGAGAAAAGCTGGTTTTTTTAATCATTCTTCAGACACAATCCATTTATTATTTGAATGTTTGTAAATGAATAGCAAGTAATATTTAGTTTTCATTTAAGTATTTTTTTTCCTTTTTTTCGTTGACATATAATTAAAAGTTCGATATTTTAATTTATGATATGCTTCACAAAACCTATTTAATTTTTTTTTAAATCTTTTTTCTTTGTATACGCTATAAAAAGCCTTAGCAATTTAACAACAATATTATCGAGAATAGTTTTATGTCTTTATAATGTTTTTAAAATAGGTAATAGAACATATATATTTTGAAAACACTATGCAGCAGAGCATTGCTGCGTTAAAAACCTTTTCCTAGATTTCATTTTAAATAAAACAAATTGGTTTCCATTATACACATGAGTGTTTAGTATGTTGAGAGAAATTAAAAATAATGTTTGAGCATTTGTTAAACAATAAAAATCAGCAGCTAACAATAACACAAAAACTAATTCAAATAAATGTTATTTACATACGAACGAGTAGTAGGAACATAAAAGAAAGAAACACCAACAAGAAGTAAATTAAGTTATTCAAATCAGTGTCAACACTTAATAATTTTGTCCATTGTGTGGCGGCTTTCGTATTTTGCTCAGAAAATATAATTTAATCGTTAATAGCAATGGAAATAGCCAACGGAAAAACAACTGACAGTGTATTTACAACAACAATAATATATCATATTCCAAAAATATATCTCATATAATATAATATGAAACGCAAGAAAGCGCGCGCCGGCTGACATTTTTGTAGGTATGAACAATTGTACATATCAATGCTTACGCACACTCTTTCTTTCCTTGCAATTCAGTCTAACATATTCCTTCTCAATTTTGAAGTTAGTACAATCTAAAACAAACATCACATTTCTCACACATGTCTCTATTGTTGTTGGGGAGCACAAGCAAAATTTTGCGTTGGGGATGCCAAAGAAAACACTCTATTTCCCTGGATTTAGTGAAAACTGCTACTGCTTTTATGAAAGTGTGCATTTGTAAGATACAAATAATGGCGCTGCAGCTTTTTATGTTTTGTTTTTCCACTCTCATCCATTCATATCACTAACCCACACAGTCTAAAAGCAGCCATATTGAAATTCATTCAAGTATTTCGAATATCGTAGGCGGAGTTTATCTCTCATGGTGCTCAATATATATATAAGTATGTGTTGTTTAGTGGTTGTTTGACTGGGGTTAGTAAAACAACAAGTGAATTTCTTTAAACACTCAAGTGCAAGTGCCCACTATAGTGGATTATTGTCGTTATTCATATAGCCTGAGTTATAAGAATGAGCAGAGCAACACTATAAACTCTGCACAAATGTGTTTCCTTAACTGGTTGTGTGTTTTATTATTTAGCTAGTTTTAGCGTGTATGCGCATGCTTTATACTGTGAAGTTGCCAGTAACAGGACTTTTGTTGAACTGATATGAGTTTTCGAGTTTCAGTAAACTGTTTGCCGAAAATTCCATGGTCCCTGGAATGTATGAGTGCGGTCTGGAAATTGTAGTGGTAGGAAAAGGTTTTCGAATATATAATTTCAAAAGGTTTTGAAAATAATTGTTCATGTAGTGGTTTTGGATTTCTCTCACACATACTCTTACACATATTCGATATTTTCGAACAATTTTGAAATTGTTAAAACACTCCTTCGAAACCAGGATATATTGAAGACATTTTACACCTACACGTTTTCTTTCTCTTGCCAGAACAACAAATATTTTTTAAGCTTCTTATTATCACTTTTGTAGGATAGTTTTTCTGGTTTTCGAAGAGATGAGGAGTGCTGTTGTATTTAAGTTAGTAACCGCAATACCAAAATTGCGTTTTGCAGTTAATATTCTATTAGAGGTTCATTTGTGGTGATTGCCAACAAATGTACAAGGATATCGCTTGGCATTTTTTATTTCCTGCTTTATATACTATATTGGTCTTTCAATTGATATGTATTTACTTGTATGTGTGCTAGTGACTGTAATGTATACTAATGTCCTTAGTAATTATGTCTGAATTTCTATTTTGTCGTTTTGCTCTGCCATTTAAGTAATTTATTTTAATGGCATTGCAATTTTTTATTTTAACCACAAAATAACAACAGCAACAATATATTGTACGTTTTGAGTTTTCATAAAATAAATGTTTATACAAATAAATGTTTACACAGCGTATAGCAAGTATTTAATGCAATATTACTTAAACAACCTTTGCCGTGTATAATAGATATTTAATGTAGGTATTAGTTTTTTAAATAAATGCTCAGAAACATTAATTTAATATGAACTATCTCTTCTTATGATTGTAAGATATTTCAATTTTACAAAAAATAATGTGCGTAAAAAACTGGTATATATACAAAAAGTTTATTATTACAATTACGAGTAAGAACTATTTAGAATTATAGAATTTAATTAATATTGGTATCGTACTTGTCAAATAGTTTGTAAAAAAATATTGCAGAGATTTTTAGTACTTAATTCAATTATTATAGAAGTTTGTTTCTTAGTACGGATATATAAAGTATGTCTTTCGTAGCCTTGCAGAACTTACGAAAGCATTACCTGTAACATAGTGTTCACTTTTCGGCATTTATGATTGTACAACACTAGCAAATTGCATATATTTATTTTGGATATTAGTAATGAATTAGGACATCTTATGCAGGATGGTATATTACAAAACTTGCCATGGGTGACCAGGAAACTTTTGACTTAACTTGACTAGACTTGTTTCTAATGACAAAATTGCTGCATTAGGAGTGGAACCAAACCACGGCACATCCTTCAGACGCAGCTACATCCAGAAAAATGCACCGATCGTAGAGTTCTACACTTTTGGGGGTATCATAAGCGTCTTTGCGTTTCTTTAACAGAGTCACGACATTGCTCCAACGAAGATGTGTTTTCAATAGGACGAACTACGTCTTATTACGCGACCACAGCACTAGACTTATTGAAATTAAAATCTAGTCATACAAAGATTTCGGGATATATGCCCGTCAATTCTTAATGCCATGAGATTCAAATTAACATATATTTCGAATTCACTTTTGTTAGTCTTACAGAAATGTAAAAAGATTCATACTGTTATGCAATTTTTATTTGGCATATTGTCACAATTCTATTTTAATTGAAATTTATGTGTTTAGAATTGTGACAATATGTCAAATAAAAATTGCATAGCAGTTTTTTATTTTTTATTTTTATTAATTAAGTTTGTTTTTTGCTAATTTTTCGACCTATTTTTTATATAATAATACAATCATTGAAAGAAAACATTAAAAATTATAACAATTTCCTGAAGAAGTTAACCAAAGGTTAACGAAATACTGAAATATATATATATGTATATATATATATATATATATATATATATATATATATATATATATATATATACATATATATATATATATATATATATATATATATATATATTAATAATTTTATTTATTTTTAATATTAAATTTTTACCCATAAAAACCAAGTTACTTTTATATAAAGTTTGTATTCGGCCTATACTATAGATTTTTGAAAGACATATTTTACGAAAATGTGTTGGGAAAAATTATAAAACGCGTTTAAAAAGATTTTCAAATTATTTTATATATGACAAATGTTAAATAATACCTATATCCGATTACGCGTTGGGTTTAATGAAAAAAATTCTTGAAAAATTAATTTTCTTTGAAGGCAATATTATGAACGATATAATATCTAGTGAAACTGATTATGTTGGTCAAATACAAATTGTATTTGACAACAATTTGAAAATATTAATGGACAAAACTTATATCATAGAAATATTTCCGGCATTCACAGAGGGTACAATTTAGTTTTAGTATTAGTTTTAAGTTTATTTTTTAAGCTTTAGTTTTGAGTTTATTTTAAATAGATTTTACTCTATTGATAACCGTAAGTGTTGGGACCAAACACTGTTTTTTACATATAAAACAACTTTTATTTAACTTATTAGTTATTCTAATCCATTCATAACCATGTAGCAATTACCTCTTATTAAAATTAAAATAATACTTTATAACTTTAAGTTTCCAATCAATGTTTAATTTAGCTAATTGTTATGAAATTATTAAGTCTCAATAAATTAAATTAAATTAAATTTTCATTTTGCCTTATAAGTACTTTTCTTGTTATCCAATAGATTTCAAATTGAATAAAGGTGTAGAAAAATAAAATAGATTCATATCGAATATAATTTATTTATTGGGTTAGTTTTGTATTAGTTTCAAAGCCTACTATGATTATTCTGCTGTGATTTTTGCAAATAGCTTGTAATATACAAATCGTGAGTTCTCAGATGGTTTTCAGAAGTATGTGCATAAGATAATGTGTCTTTAACTTTTTGAATCTGTGGTTAAAGTCTACTGATGATTTGGTAAAGCACCAATGAAATGCATATAGACATTGCTTGACCACCATTATATATTCAATGCCCTGAAATAAACATCGAACAATAAATTTTCCCGTTTCCGCACCTAAAAAATCTTGGTATGCTTATTCTGGATTCTCTTCTTTGTTGAACTACTTCGTTGTCAGCCCATCACTAGTAGTTTGTAGTTCTTGCCGAAGGCGCATTGAAATTTTCCTTGACTCAATTATTTTCATGATATTTCTATTTTTCTGGCTTTCATAATCTAAGCTTTTTATTAAACAAATAAAATGAAAGAGACAATTCCAGAGTTGGCAAATTATATATTTCATACATAAAAGTAATAAACTTAAGAAACAATTTTTTCCCTATAAACAAAACACATTTGATATATTGCTATTAAAAATCGGAAAATGAATTGAGAATTGGAAAATTTTTTTGGAACATTAATGTGACAAAATTAAACTAATTTCTAATTCTCTTTGGTAAACAAGCACAAAAAGATTATTCCAGTGGGGTGGATGTATGCATCCAAATGTACGAATGTGAATGCTATATAAGATTCGGCATAGCCGAATATAGTCATTTCACTTGTACTTAACCTTTTATTCTTAATTACTATTACTCTAGGTATAAGATATTCGTGCAGTTAAAATTTTATATAAAATATACCTTAAAAATGTAAAGATATATAATTAATGCTCAAAAAATGCATTTATTATTTTTTTCTCAACATGTAATAACAAACATACAAAATTTGATTAAATTATATCAAGTCGAAACTTGTGTTTATGCAAATGAATAAGGGCCGTTGTAATAGTATAAATTCAGAAACTTTCTTTTTATTTTGTGTTCATAAAACAATATTTTAAGCGCATGAAAAACTTAGTTTTATTTATAAGCGTTCACTGTTTGACTTCGATTTGAAAATTGCTAAAGTTATTCGTATCAGGAAATGTACATGTAATGGAAATTACAATCTCGTTGGAAGTCAATCTCGTTGGTTCTTGTTTCAATAAAAATTTTTTTAACTTGTCCTCAAGGAGAATATTATATTTTTTATGACAAAAAGATCTGTATTAAGGCTATGCCGGTCGGGGTATCGCGAATTCATTTCACTCTGTGTTCAGGGCGAATTAGCGTTAATAACATTAACATGGTGTTTTAACTCGTTAACATTGTGTTAGTTTCGGATTCTGTTTATATACTTGCAGATTTTTGTGATTCTATATCTATATATCTACCGGTGACTATAAGAATGCTGCAAAGACATATCATAGACTCTTTATTACTATGCTCTATATTAATGACTTTTCCATTATTACATGAATTTTAGTGGGACATTAAATATATTTTGCAGACTGTTGCATTCCTACTGCAAGGTAGTGCTAATTAATTTTCCAGTATGTGCATACAGATGTTTTGCACCTTTTTAAACATTTTGTAGGATTAAGATTCTAATCTACCATTGTAGTATATATTCATAATATTCGTTTTTTTAATTTTGAACTCGAAAAAAACTTAAAGTAAGTACGAGTTTTTTTCTGTGTGCATATGGCTCTAGAAGACCAATTTAGTTTTCTGAATAAATCAAATATATATTGGAAATACTGGATCTTATTAAAGTTAATTTGATTGTTGTTTTTTAATAAAAATAGATTCTATAATATATTTTCTTAATAACATTGCGCATTTTCTTATATATAACCACATACTCGGAAATACTTTATTTATATAGCAATCCAAAGGATTCATGAAATAATATAAATTGTTATGCATTTTACTTCCTGGAAAATGATTGAAAATCACATATCAATTTCTTCAGACGCAACGATGACAAACCGTGCTTTCATTTGAAAAGAAAAGGCTAACCATCGTAAATAAAAAACAAACATCAAAATATAATTTTCTGCTTTTTTATTTCTAAAACTTTAATTAAGAAATCTATAGATGGTAATTCAAAGAAAAAAATTATACAACACAACACGACATGACATAGAATGCTTATAAATCATTAATCAACCACAATGAGATGAAGCAAAATTAAAACTTCAAACTAAAAAAGAAATCAACTTACAATAATTTAAACGAAAAAAAGGAAGAGAAAACAACAAGAGATGAATGTTAAAAAACAAGATGATAGAATATGTACAATGATAATGTACAATAAGACACTAAAGGAGGCGGAAATAGGAGGAGAATTCAAAAAGAAGATGTCATACGATTTATCAATAGCACTTGAAATAAAAACACTTGTCTCAAATGCACTCAACTTCATATAAAATATTATCCGCATCACACAAGTCAACAACGGTTCATTTAAAATTTCAAGGCCACAGAATTTCTTCCGTATTTTTCCCGGATGATCTTATAGATACTAAATGCTCTTGTTGAATTCCTAATTATGCCAATGTTCTGCAGGCTGTCGGCATTTTCATCGATGGCTGGGCGTAAGTTTTTCCCTAGTAGGCTGGATCAGGAGTGAAACTGTTTCATTGACGTGGATGCTGGTAGACTAAAGTACGTCTCTTATCAGGGCTTTGACACGTTGCAGAACAGGAAAGTATCATTATTATTTTCATGTTTTCACAAATGTTACAGCGGGTACCTAGCTTTTATGTGATTTGGTCTGAGAATTATGTGCATCGTTAATAAGAATTTTAAAAGTTGCAATTAGCCGAACGGGTAGCCCCCATTTATAAGTCACCCTTATTTTTTCCATACATACATAACTATAATTGTAATACCGTGTTCAGACATACACCTAAATTGAGCTTATCGCAAGAAATAGCATTATTTATATATTATAAAATTTTAATTAATTATTGTTCAGTAATATCTGCGCAAATACAACAGTAACTCCCTATGTTAACTGCTGTTATCCCGCCTCTACGCCTCGCAAGTTGTGGAATCAAGTTAACCAAATGAGTTGAATGAAAATTTAACATGTGTAATTTTTTTGGAATATTGATAATTAACTTGCTTTTCAACCTGTGTTGTATCCTCTAGATATCCTGCAAACAAAAATACAGCTTATGCCAGTATTTTAATGAACCGTTCACTAAAATATCAAAAAAACGATGATGGTTGATGAGCATTACGATGTACTCATACGTTTTTTTATACAATATATGATGAAGAGTAGCAGATGAGTGGTGGTTTGGACAGACAGCAAGTTCACACCATCGATCATGTAATCATTTCTCTTGGGGGCTTAAAAAACTTATGGATATAAACATGTTTAATAAGTTTTATTGCATTTTTATACAGCAGAGGCTTGAGTTAAAGTTTTAACTTTTCTTTGAAGATTTAAATTATTTGAGAAATTCAAAAATATTTAGTAAGTTCACGAGAGCTATACCGCAAATCTCTAACATTATCAGCTTGAATTGATTTTTTAATTTCTCTTACTTCGATTGTACTAAAATCAATATATTCAATATTGAAAAAAATTCGGAATTAATTTAAAACAAAACACGTACAGCATGGTACCTATCAGCTTCATTAGAAGCCCGTTGTATGGTACAAGTATTTCCTAAGGCACTCCTAACTTTTTGTGTTATAATATACTTCAACGTCTTTCATTTAGCCAGACACCGAGTCCTATGGGGCCCTTCGAAATATTTTAATATTACCAAGTCCGTCATTTCCAACAACAAACAACATAAAATGACAATTTAATAAACACATAAACCATATTGATTACTGGTATGTCCTTCTTTAAAACGATCTTAATAATCTGACATCATAATAAGCCATAAATCAATTGGCATTATAAACAATTTTAATGTTGTTATTGTGTATTGTTAGTTTATTAAAGAGTTTGTGTGAGTGTAAAAGTTACTTTTATTACTTGCCAGCGTATGAAAAACGAGAACCTGGCCACAAGTAACACTCGCCGCACAGTGGCACGTTCTGTGAGGAGGCGGTCAATAGTATAGAATTTGAATTACTTTATATAAATTCCTTTTCTTTAAATGTATTTCTAAATGCAAACACTAAAATATGTTAATAGATTTATAATGTAACTGCTACATTTATAAAAAGTTTTGATTTGTAGTGTAGTTTCAAATATGATTTCCATAAAAATTTGCTTTGGTTTTTAATACAAAATATTTTGCAGCTAGCCTGCAGTAAGTGGAACTGATTCATTATAAGTTTTAAAGTAGGGGTTGTTTCAAAGCGTGATAGAAATTAAAATTTTTAAAACTAACAATAATATGTAATTAAATATTAATAAAAAATATATTTTTCGATATAACGAAATGTAAAATTTCAAATGATCGTCACTTGTTCTTCTTGAAGCCTATTCAGGGTGTACAATAATCTAAATACTTTTTCCAAAATTGCTGGCGATATTTCAGGAATAACAATGACAATTGCGTCAATTTCAGGTAGTTTGTAAGACGCAAAATGGTATTAAACCGCATCTATTGAACTCAATTTTGCCATAAAGCATAGCACCAGTTACCAACAATTGATCACTGATATTGAAAAGTAAATATCATTGAATTAATAGCCTGTACTGGTCATAAGAGCTA
The DNA here is from genome assembly GCA_951800035.1 of Linnaemya tessellans. NCBI lineage: Eukaryota > Metazoa > Arthropoda > Insecta > Diptera > Tachinidae > Linnaemya > Linnaemya tessellans. The sequence continues at coordinate 106,210,083 of OX637532.1, read as the reverse complement.
TAAGGAGCCCAATGAAACAATTCTTTTGGCAATTAACATTTTCGTAAGCGCTATCGGACATAAAATAATTCATATCTAGCTACTCTTTTCATCATTTTACTCAGAATACGATTCTGACCAGAGATATATTTGCTTGTTAATGTTTTAAGTGTTGGAGTTTTCTACATCTACAGTGCAATAAAACAAAGATCACACAACTGAATCTATTTAATCCCTTCAGAGTAGTCCCTCTCACCTTCGGTTCGGTGTTATTTACTCAATCATCGTAAAACGTCAACCTTTCATAGGAACAGAAAAATTTCGCAGTGGGTAAAATCTGATAAATACGGCGGCTGAACCGTATGATTACAGTGTTCTTCCTGGCCCAAAAATTTTGATCTTTTGTTATAAAAATTCGTCTATTTTGACGAACAATAAGAACATTACTGTCATAATCTTCATGTCTAAAATTAAACAGTGAAATGCGTAGCATGAACCAAACGATGTGCCGTAATATTCAGTGGAGCACTCAAGATGAGCGTTGTCATCCACATCACCTCAACTTTTCTGAATTCTTATACCAGTTGAAAATATTTTTCGGATTCGGATCTCAATTATGTTTTTTTATGTTTGATTAAATATGAGTTGGAATTATTTATTAATTTTTATTTATTTATTTGAATTGCGACATAGCACAACAAGACAAGATGTCTTATAAATGATAGTGCTATTGATTACACAAAAACAGATAAGTCATAAATAAAATATAATATATAATTAGGTTTCAAAGGCTAGCAATAATATTAATATTTGTAACAAAGGATTTGATACAAATTCTTTGATTCATATTTTCTACAGGAGAAAATCGTCAAAAGCGCAGAAAATTTCTATTATTAATAATTTTCACAACCAAAGTAAACAGGACAAATAGCTATTGAAACATATCTTCCGGATGAATCGAATGTACAAATCCAGGAAAATTTGTTCGACAGACCTCGTAGTTGAAAATATAACTATAAGTACAGATTATTAAGTAACCAAACATTTATGCCTTCATGTTATTGCCTCCTACTATATATCATCAGCAGATTTCAACCTAAATTCAAAGAATCCAAAACTTCTTAGTTGAAAAACCAGTTGAGAATTGTATGAGTAACTGCATAGTAGCTTTAAGAAATTATTCAACAATATAACAAATAAAAACTATTGTGCCAAAAATTCAGTTTTTACCTTTTAAAAATTAAATCAGTATTATAATTTTGCAAGTCTTTTGCCCGCCTCTTTCAAAATGTTCCTAGGTGCACCGCAAAAAAATTGTGATAAAGTCGTTAGAATTTATTGTTCTTATTTTTTGAAAGCAGACAGCAAAAGCATTTATAAACAATAGACACATTAAGGAAAATTCAATTACAGTCAATAACTTATGGACCAGCAATCCCTTAGGGAAATAATAAGTGCTCTCCATATATAGTTTAAAATTTTGTATATCTGAGAAAATAAACTGATTTAAGGGTATGCAATTTTTGCAATTATATAACAAATTCTGCGAGGTTAATGAATCAACTTGCCTCCAAATTAATGTAACTGACTGTATTCACGCTTATGCAACACGCATAAGTATGTGTTTTACATTTGCCGCATATGCACTCGTATTTATTATAAACTCAAACACATTCAATTAATAAAGATACCAACTGTGAGCCGACAACTATCCAAAGTACTCGCTCGTCCAAATGCAATTTTTTTTTGTTCGTTCGTTCTTTTTTTTTCTTATTCAGCATTTTGTTAACTGCAGTGTGACATGAAATAAAATGATAAATTTCTGAAGACATTTGTCATAAATGCATAAATACTTATATATAAAACATTATTCGCACGACGGACATCTTGTATTGCAAAATCATAAAAGAATTTTAAAATTCAATACGAATCGACTGAAGTATGGGTTGTACCAGCACATGAACTCGTATGCATAAAATTTAAAAGTTTTGTTTTGCTTTTGAGTTTTTATTTGCTTTAGTAGAACAAAATAGGTGGAACCACTTCTGTGTGCGTACACAGGAAAAAATGAGATTAAATGCTTTGTCAACTCGCAAATACTGTGCTACAGTCTTGAGAACTTTTCATACCTCAGTTCTGATTGGTATAGCATTTAAACATGGTATATACAATTTAAGCAATTTTACTCTGGATCTGAAAAAAACCTTGATAGGTTACTTAACTTATTGTGTAAATCCTGCACTCATAAATATGATTTCACTTAAATTTTTTAATGCTGCCAACTTATGGTCTTATTTACACGCCAATGTAAATTAGACTTACAATCATCATATTACAGAGAGTCAAAAACATTTTGATAACATCATACTATACGAAAAATTTAGCAAATGCTACCATTTTGTCTAGATAAATATTAATTTTAATGGAAAAAGTTAATATATTATATATTTGTTACCTTAAAAGATATATACAACCTAAATGTTTGTTTAAGCACCAATGATGTATCAAATAATTCCTTATATATAATATATAGTTTTACAAATTTTTTGTTTAAAATCTCAATGTTTGGAGATACTAGGTAGCTTTCCTGACTACTCCTGAGAAGCCGTCAAAAGTATTTGTGCGTGTGCGTGTGCAAAATTTCGAACGTCTGAACTGACTCCGACCCAACTCGGTTCGTTTGAAGCACTCATAATTTTTTACATCATATTGTGATTTTGTTAGATAACCTTTTCAGAGATGTTACAATAAAAGATATATTTGATAACAATTTCTGACCATTTAAATTTATTGATTTGAGCGAACATACTGGCATTTCTAATTGCACCTGCTTTTAACTTCTTTAGAGATATATGGATAGTAACATGTGCCATTGCAATCGCATGTTGCACTAATGCTTGAAAAATCTGCCGAGTAGTTGCGATTATTTTGTGTAGTCCACTGCTGCCTCTTGTCTCTGGCATAGGGTCAAATGATGATAACTTCGTTTTATGGAATGTTTCCTAAAGTAAATAGGTATTCTTCAGTACAGTTTTCAGTGTTTGTATAAATTTCTCATGCAATTGAGTTTATTCCATAGTGCAACAGCAGCGACAAGCTGATCTGTTTATTTTTTTAAGTATGATCAGCACTCTGGGGTTGACCCCTACTTATGCAGTGCATTTCTCAGGAAGTAGAAAGGAAGGGATAGTACTGAGAGAAATTATTGTAGCTATTTCCTTTTTACTTCGGCGGCTAATTTCTTCCAGTCAAAGATTTTATTCTAGAGATGTTGCTCAGATTCAGTTCAAAATATGTATCCAGTTCTTGCAAAACATCAACAAATTATTAGTCAATATAGGGACTGATACCTATTTGAAATGTTTTATTTACTGTATAAAGCATCATTTAGTGTTAAATTAGATGAGGTCAGTAACTTTGTTATATTTCCTTATATTTCCATATTGACAGTTTGCTTTACGAGAAGAATTTCTTGCAGTGTTCATCGCGTTCAAATATTTTTACAAACGATGATGAAAATATTTTATAAACGCTGAAATGGTTTTAGCATCTAAAGAAAATTTAAATAAGTTAAAAAATTGAACTTACGCCAATTTAAAAAGGGAATATAAGCAGAAATTTAAAAACACTACAAAATATTAAATAATAAATATAATTTTGCTGCATACGCCAAAAATAAACAAACCAGATGAAACCATTAATTCACATTTGCCACGTGTTAGTAATTATATATCTTCACATGCCATGGTTCAATTATTGTAGATAATGCGAATTATAAAGAAATGGTTGTTAATAAAAAATACTTGCCAAGTGAGATACAGGAGGAAAGAAATGCATACGCCATTTTTTAGGCGATTTTTGTAGTCGGTGACAACGATTGTATTGTGAAAACTATGTGATGTCAGTTCTTTCATGTTTTTTTCTATAAAGTTGATGAAGAACGTTTAATCTTCGGTCTGATGAAATTAATTTAAAATTCTTGTTTAAATAAATGATCTCTAACGAATAGAAATTTAATTAAATCATTCACAATTATAAAAATATTTTCATCAAACATATTTCATTCTTTTTCCTCATTTTTTGTACAATATATCTTGTGTATAAGACTTTTTTTCAGATTTAGCGATATTCACGGTTTTGTGAAAATAAATGTTCGTATTAATTTTTCTACAATAAATTATAAAATAATTAAATTCACATTTGCTTAAGACTTTAAACACATATAAACTGTATATAATTTAAGTTAGTATAAAGTTAATTAGTTGTATTGTATTTTAAGTAATTTCTTTGTTTTATATTGTTAATATGCACTAATTTATTCTAATTATATTTAGTTTTTGTGTTGTTTGAAATAGTGGAAAATTAATTAAGGGGTCACACTTCCAATCCACACCGTTTTATGGTGATTCTTACTTGCTTTTTTCATAAAAAAAACAGACAGAAATTCGAAATACGCGGTTGTTGTATAGATACTGGCATTAGCACCTATCAGTTGTTAGTTTTTGGTAGCTAGCGAGAGCAATGAAATTCAACTGCTGTAAATTAAATTTTGTGTGAAGGTGTTGATTTGTTTAATGAAATTCGTATGACAGCTTAAGAAATATAGCTTAACGCTATTTTATTTCAATAACACTGATATGCAGAAATAAAAGGAAATGGCGAGCTTAAAATTACGACAATACGAGGGATCAATTTCCAGACACACAGTTGAGACCTCCACATCTGAAATAATTGTAACAAGTAAAAGTGCTATATTCGGCTGTGCCGAATCTTAAATACTTTTCGCAGATGTAATTCTTCTTTCTTTCTTGCTAAAACAGTAAGTAGGTTTAATTAAAAGATGTAATATAGTTATACTTGACAAAAAAAATTTTAATTTTTAAACTTTTTGGTCACTTTCACGTACCATAAAATATTTTACTTGTTCAACCCTGGAGTCGAAATTTTGATTTTTTGAGATTTTAGTGCCAATTTTGTTCTTCCTGAATTATAAAATTATTTGAATTAGCAAAAACAACAACGTGAATTGCCTATTTGGTTACTTTTAAATATATCAATTTCCCAACCCTGGAAACGAAATTTACATTTTTTTACCAATGCAACTCTTAATGAGGCATGAAATAGTTTTATTTAAGAAAAACTTAATATTTGTAACTTTTTTGGTCACTTTCATGTACCACAAAATATTGAAGTTATCCAACTCTGGAATCCATATTTTGAATTTTTTATACATTTTTGTTACCAATTTTGTTTTTCTGAACTAAAAAATAGTTTTAATTAGTAAAAACCCGAAGTTAGTTGCCCTTTTGGTTACTTTTATGTATAAAAACATTTCAATTTCCCATCCCTGGCAGCGAAATTTAAATTTTTTTTTACCAATCCTATTCTTCATTAGGTATAAAGTCGTTTTATTTAAGAAAAACTTATAATTTGCAAACATTTTGGTCACTTTCATGTACTACAATATATTGCATGTACCAAAAAAACTTTAAACTTCCCAACCCTCGAAGTGAAATTTTAAATTTTTTGTTTTATTTTTAACCAATGCAACTCTTCATGAGGTATAAAGTAGTACTATTTAAGACAAATTTGCAATTTTCAAACATTTTGGTCACCTTCATGAACTATAAAATATTGCACTTGTCCAACCCTGGATACGAAATTTTGATTTTTTTTTTGGAAAATTTTGATACCAATTTTGTTCATCCTAAAATATAAAATAGTTTTAGTTAGGAAAAAAACAACGTCAATTGCCTTTTTGATTATTTTATGTATAAAAGAAATTAAATTTCTCAACCCTGGAAGCGAAATTTTAATTTTTTTTAATATTGTTATCAATGCAAATCTTCATGAGGTATGAAGTAGTTTTGTTTAAGAAAAACTCAAATTTTGCAACCATTTTGGTTATTACATGTACTGTAAATATTGCATGTACCAAAAAAAAGTTTTTTTTCCCAACCCTGGAAACGAAATTTTAATTTTTTGTTTATCAGTGCAACGCTTCATGAGGTATAAAGTAATTTTTTTTAAGAAATATTTCGAATTTTTAACCATTTTAGTCACTTTCATGTACTATTAAATATTGCACTTGTCTATCCCTGGATTCGAAATTTTATTTTTGAAATTTTTTGATACCTATTTTGTTCTTCCCAAATTATATAAATATATAAAAAACATCAGTTGCCTGTTTGATTACTTTCATGTATAAAAAAAATTAAATTTCCCACCCCTGGAAGCAAAATTTGATTTTAAAACATTTTTTTTTTTGCCAATGCAAATCTTCATGACGTATAAATAGGTTTTGCTAAAGAAAAACATAAAATTTTTAACAATTTTAGTTAATACATGTACTACAATATACGGAATAGGCCGGAAAAAAATTTTATTTCCCATCCCTGGAATTTACAAAAATAAAAAACTAAAATTGATTTTTGGTTTAAATTTTGCGTCGAGAAATAGGTGTAAGCTTCCCAGCTCTGGAACCATATATCGGAATTGAATTTCAATAGCACTCTATTTAAGTTCATTTCCAATCCAACGGTCCAAGAACGAAGTTTCTAGCTCTTCTGGGGGCTTGGGAAAACCGATTTCACGTACAGACAGACGGACAGACGGACTTCGTTCAATCGTCATCGCTATTCATATGGATCCAGAATATATATACTTTATGGGGTTCTATATTGATATCGAAGAAATTACACACGGAATGACAAAACTATACCCTTTCACTTTTTTGTGAAGGGTATAAAAATTCAATATATGGTTGCAGCCGATCGGAGATTAAAAGTGAGAGAGATTGTGGAAGCCATAGGCACCTCAAATGGCTCAGTGGTTTCAATTTTGAATGATAACTTGGATATGAGAAAGCTTTCCGGAAGGTGAGTGCCGCGTTTGCTTACAATTAAGGGTGCACACATTTGCAGTTTCCATAGAAAAATCCATGTATTACTATATAAACAATATAATAAGTAATATAACTATTTCTTGTTCCCAAACTTTAAGAAATGACTCGGCGAAAAGAGAGTTGACTCCAACAATGCTAAAAGATGCAAATTTTTAACAAAACAAAATAAGGCTTGATTTGTTAGTTGAAAAAGTAGCAGAACTAAAATAACTGTAAGCATGATCATATTATTATCCATTGTGATATAATACTGAAGGAAGAGAATATGACAGAGCGTGGAGTCGAGCCAGGAACTTTCCGCTTTATAGTCTCGTAACTACTGCAGGTAACAGCATCATCAAGTTTGCGACGTTATCAACCCACACGAAAGCCCTGAGCGCCCCAATCCTTCCCAAAAAAATACTATTTGGTATGGATTTTATCGTCATTATCGGTCCACGTTTCGTTAGGTACGACTTTGGTCGAGCAATGACTGTCAACAGCGAGCACTGTAGATCGATCATTAGCAACTTCTTTTGGCCTGAATTAGATGATCTGAACACCAATGATACGTGGTCTCAACAGGATGGCGCTACGTACGACACAGCCCATGCCACATTGGATATTCTGAACGAGTTGTTTGAGACATGGTCATCTCACATGGAGGTAATATTAACTGGCTACAGAGATCGTGCGACTGATCCCTTTGGGCTTTTGCGTGTGAAGTTATCTCATGTCACGGATGGATGCGATTAAGTCACAAAGCATAGCTGTTCTCAAATAACCCTTTCCACCAGTCAAATTTTACCTGATGTATGCACTGATGTCATGGGTAACTCGTTCTCTCAAATGCGCTCCATCCAGAGAGACCGTGACGGACATTTGCACGATGTTCTATTTTGTAATGGCATTACAAGGTTCGTCAAACAAACGAGTGAAAAATATCGAGGATATCTCACATACATTTTGTTTTATTTAAAGTTAAAAATATGATATTAAAAACCCTGGAATCAAAAAATAAATTCATTTTTATATATCTGTTTTTATTATTTTATTTCTGATACCTTTACTCTAAAAAGTATTTATTTGTTTATGAGTTTATTTATTTACAATAATAGTATTTCTTTACAAATAGTTATTTTCCGTGTTTTATTTTAATGTAATTAATATATGTAAATATATTTAATATTATTTAGCAAGTTCTTTGATTTTAATTTAAATTTTGTTTTATTTTTAATTTGTAAAATACTTAATCAATTTCTTAATATATAAATTTTTGATAATTTCTTACAGAAACAGGCCTAAATTTACGTATCATCGGAGTTTTTTAGCGCCAACTACCATTTGCAAACATGGCCGAATATTTGATTTTTAGTTTTGAAAATTATTAGTTTTTACTAAATACAAATGCCGCTTTTATTTATTTTATGAAAGGATAATTCCGTTTTATACATAATAATACATAAAAGGAATCGGTTTTCTTAGATTTTATCAATTTGTTTTAGAAGAAAAAAATCACAATTAGTTTTATGTGTCATTACTTGTATTAGCACTTAGCTCATGTCTGACTTGACAGATAATTAGTTTTAAATTCCGCTGAACGAATTTGGTTGACCATCCAATGCGTTTTCACTTCGCTAAGTGGGCCTGCGATCGAGTTAGAGAAGATGCCGATTTTGCCAAAAAAAATCATCTTTTCAGATGAAGCTCATTTTGATCTTGCAGGGTATATAAACAAGCAAAATTGTCGCATTTGGGGCACAGAAAACCCGCACGCATACATTGAAAGGCCGACGCACCGAAAACGAATCAAAGTTTGGTGCGGATTTTGGTCCAGAGGCATAATTGGGCCATTTTTCTTCGAAAATGAGCAAGGAGTGGCCGTTACAGTCAATGGCGATCGTTATCGGGCCATGCAGCCATTTGAATGAAATTAGTTTCCTTTATTAACCAGAAGGATTGTACTTTCAAATAAAAAAAGAAATTTGAGAAAATATTCAGTAGTTTTTTTTTTATAGCATTTTCAAAAAAAATGTTATATGGCGAACACTATATAAAAAATAGCAGAACAGAAAAATAGTTCCCATTCTGGTATTTCTGTACTTAAGTTTGTGTGTGTAATATTTATTTCCAAGAAGGAAACAAAAGACTCTATATAAATTTAAAATGGTACAAAAGCTTTTAATAAATTATTTCGCTCGAAACAGTATTCAAACGTTTAACCAGAAATAACTTTTGTCCATTTAACAGAACTTATTCAGAATTTATTATATACATTTTTCTATTAATTTCAAATGAGGCAATATAAGATTTACTTGATTAAAAATGCCAGGGAATAGAAATTTGCTCAGAACCATACAATAGCGACATAATAGCCTCTACATACATACAACACTATTCCCATTGATAGTCATACAACCAACGTTATCTTAAAGAAAATGTTAACATTTATTTGTAACGTGGGAGCCAATCACCAAAAATCAAGTACGACTTGACGAATTCTGTAGGGACTCGCACTATCAACTTAAAAATTTCTTCAGAACAAAAGCATATAAAAACCCAAGGAATTATGTCGAAAAATTAGAGAACAAACTAAATTAAGATTCTTAATGAATAAACAAATATTAAAAAACAAACACAATAAGCTTGGTTTTATTGCAACAGTTTTATATAAAAATAAAAATGTATACACATTTCTTAAAGAATACAAACCAAAAATTCTCGCACATAAGTAAAATTCGAGATAATAGAAAAATTATAGACAGAAATAATGAAGACGCATATAATACAGATGCCGAAGTGGAAATATTTCAAGTTTTTGGTAATGCGATCACCAGATGGCCATATAGTCGAACTCAATCTGTTTTAAAATTAGTTTAATATTGATACTCTTCTCGTATAAACTAAACTTTTACCACAATTTGTGTAAATAAAAATCGTCATTGCATTCAACTAAGCCATCTACCAACTAGTGATAAACAAAAACACACATGAGTACTGATGATGCATGTGTAACGTCTTCTGAAAATAATGGTTCAGCTCTGCTGAATATCTTAGATAATTATATTGAAGTTCATTTTGCAGTGTTCCTTTTAGTGCATACAACTTTGGAGATATCACATTGCGAAATTTAGCCTAACAGTTTCAGTTGAATTTATACACATAAAAAAATTACTTGGCCTGCAACGAACATTGTATCGTAAATATACTTATTGAAATACAGATTTACTTCAAAGCTTTTTTACAAATAACGTTTTATCAGTAAAATTGTGGCAATGATTATTAAGCATGACATGCTTATTAAAAGAAGTTCTTTCTTAATGAATAGTGTTCAAAATAGAAGAGATGTCCTTAATTTTTTCATATTCTATATTCGGAATATGTTAATGGCAGTACCATTCTCAAATAAGTGATATTGCTGACGAATGTACGTTCAAATACAGTGACATAATTGAGATGTAGTTTGCTTTTGTTAACGGGGCTAAAAATGTTATAAATAAAAGGTGCACTTCGTTTTCACTCCAAATGACATATTTCTTGTGTCACATAAATTTATAAATAAACATTTTAATCGATTTTAAATAAATAGTAAATGGAGTACGTGTCAACTAAAACAGAACTGATTTGCTCCACTTTAAACAACATTTTTGATAAAAAAATATATTTGCTCATTTAAGTTTTTTAAAAAATTAATGAAAATTATCCGAACATGGTTTCGATCATTAGCACTCATCATGTATTCATAGGACAGATTTCAATACGAAACTATTTTTCTAAAATTTTATTTTGAGTATATGAACTGCATATTTACATCTACAAGTGAATCACAGTTTAGAACTTAGTCACCATATTCAAGTAATGACATAAATTCAACATCTAAAAAGATAAGTTCCAAATTTGCGCTAAATATCTTTTTAGATTTTGGCTACTCAGTTCTCTTCAAACTTTTTGCGAAAACCAGCTGACTTTCATTATTTCATGTGTTCTTTAAAATATTTCTATTGATCACAAAATAAAATATATATTTTTAATATCAATATATTGTTACCACAATAAGTTTAGATCGGCATATGTCTCCATATCTCACACAATATTTTTAAATTGATTAAAATACATTTGTAGTATTTTCTATTAATATTTGTCATTATTGAAATATGAATTTAGGTATAATGGATCACATCAAATATTAGCCTGCCACATTATGAAAGCTTTTGAATTCTTGAAAATAAATGTTCAAAAATTTAATAGGACTTTGACTTATTAAAAAGGTATTTTATTCGCAAAAAAAACTGTTTTTTACTTAATTTACAAAAACATGCAATAAATACCTTGAGGTTCGAAAATGTTCACTAGTTTACATTAATAATTAAATACATACACATACATACATAAAAGGTATATACATATAAAATAAATTGAAACATCAAATAATATTAACAATAAATTTTTTAAAATGTACATGTGATCGTGTGATGAAGTGTGTTCAGTAGTCCTAATTTGAATTTATAAAACATGTGCCAATGACTTTGTTGTTTGGTCGGTATACATTATATCCTGTTTCAAAAATTTCTTGATATTTATTTTTTTCTTCACATTTCTAGCATTTTAAGCTAAGGTGCGCTTAAAAATGATAAGGTCGCTTAAATTTTATTCCGGTATTCGAGAGGTTTATCGAGTAAAGTGTTGTCTTAAACATTTGGCATTGAAATTATTTCTTTATTGTATGGAACTCATCGAAGAAATAAATATCCTTCTTCATGAAATTAACATTAAAATAGGGATATACAAACTACCTTTTGCAAATTCAACATCATTTGTGTGTTTAACTGAAGTAATTAACGCAGGATTATGAAGTCAAAAACCCGGCTGCGACTATACATTCAGTCATGAATATGGTATCGAGTTTTTCTGATCTGCACTAGTGCATGGTTACGTTAGTTGTTGACGACTTGTTCCAATGGCGAAGGCGAAACATTGTCACATTGAACATTGCTGTCTGCGGTTGACACTAAAGACCGGATGACAGCATCCTGCCCCGTCGACATTGTAGCACAAATCCACCAGCAAAGTAAAAATTAAAATTGCTACATCAAAACCTCTATCTTCTCATCTTTCTCAATGATATCCCTCCTTTCATAGCTCCGACACAATGTATTCCATAAGTACGATTAATACTCTGAGTGCTGGTCGAAGAAGAACATCTAAATAAAAAGCTGAATAAGAGTTTAGAAACTTGACTAAAAACTATATTTCATCGATTGATACAAATTATTTGACTTACTGCCTGTTTTTGTAAAAAGCATAAACATTTTCGTTTGGATATTTATATTGAACAAAAACATATTTGGAGTTTTTTATTGTTGCTTCAATATAAACGAGAATTTTTATTCTTTTCACAAAAACAGACACTTAATCGAAATTTAAAATTTATTTATCTTGCGTTTTTCTTTCAATTCGTTAAATTTTTTAATATTTAAAATTTTAAAAGCTTGTTTTCCGAAAATGGGTGATTAAACAAATATGGAATTATTTGTAACCAATCATGAATTGTGTAGTATTAATGCCATATTAATTTAAAGTTCTTTAAATTGCACTTTTTGAAAAAAAAAACAATGCTTTGCGCCGGAACTACGAAAGGAGGAGATAGTGTTGAAAGCGCAGATGGAGAATTTGTTGCAGACTTTTGAATTTAATTCTCACTTTCTCACGCTGGTGAATTTTTGCTACAGTACCGAAGATTTGACATGATAGTGTCATGTGTATATGCCTTCGTCATTGAAAGACGAAGAAGATGCAGATCAGAAGAGATGAAACCATATAATATAACCACTAATTAAATAAAAATGTTACATCAAAAAAATAAGAATTCGCAAAAGTTGGATAATAATATTTTTGTTTGTGTTTGCGTTTTATAATGACTTGAAGTTTGGAAGTTTGGATGCATATTGTAAAAAAATTTCCGGCTGTAATTAAAATAGTAGGCCTCCAAGGAAAAGAACACTTTTGTTTCCCAAATTTAATGTCAGTTGGTGTTTTTAAAACCTAACAATTAATTCTTGTTATGCTTAATATTTGTAACAACGACAATGTGTGTTTCTCCTTTTCAAATAAATTGTTGAGGCTTTGATGCATATAATAAACAGTGCTAAGAATTTTGTAATCAAAAAACTCCAGTTCTTGTAAATTTCTGAAAACTTTTTGTAAGGGTGGCAATACAGTTCTCCTTTACGAATGCAGATTCTATTTTTAAAATAAAACATAATTTGCATATTGCAGATTTCAACTCTTAAGTTATCCAATAATTATCTAAATAGTACTTATGCAACCACCATCTTTGGACTTGTGTTCTTACCAAGTTAATATCAAAATGTGGAACATAAACTATTAATGTGTTATATAATTGATTATCATCTTTACTAGTACTCATATAACAAAAACTATATATAGTTCATATTTTTGGATGGAAAAATTAAGTAAACTCGCAACCTAAGCATACGATTTCAGAAATGCTAGTACCAATATGAGGAATGAACGCTCACAGTGACTTAGGATATTTATAAATCTAGCTGGATATCCTACGCTGACCTTGCCAGGGCGTTAAGCAAAATTATACCTCCTCGCACCTAATTGTGGACTCTGTAGTAAAACACCCACGTATTGCATACTTAAAATTTTGAAATTTTAATATAAAATTTCGACACTTGCAGTCATTTGATACGCGTAAACAGTAAACAAATATTATAAAAATATTTGTTTGCTGGATTCTTGCAGCATGACAACTATAGTTTTAGCTTATTATATATATATATATATATATATATATATATATATATATATATACGTATATATATATATATATATATATATATATATATATATATATATATATATACATAGTTTCATAATGTATACTTATTGGTAAAAACTTATAAAATGCTATAAAATGGAACTGCTATACTATTCCCAATATTGGTTATTTAACTTTGCCTTGTCATCGATATTCGTAATATCAATACCGAGGAGAAAGTATGTTTGTTCACAAAACCAATTTTATTGTGTTTTGATTAGTTCGGCTTCAGTCATTAGCATACCATTAAAAGTGATTGTTGGTTCTAACGTCGAGAGTATCAGCCAATTCGCAAAAGTCATCTAATGAAATAAGTGATAAAGAAAAATCTGTGGCTAGTTACAAACATTCTGTTATATTGTAATATAGCACCGCAAAAGTAAGCTCGTAGTATATGAAAAATATATAAAATAGTGTTGAAAATTAAATCTAGCGTTGAATTTTCAAAGAGCGCAAGTGAAGCAAACAACTTTAGCAACAAAAATTAAAAAAAAAATATACAAATTAATAAGAAAGGCGAAAAAAACACAAGGCTTTCTTTAAAAGAAAAATAATCAAAATTATTATTTTTCCCCTTATTCTCTAACTATTTGTCGACACAATATCAAAATACAATATCAAAAATATGACAATTATTGAAACTTTTTCTTCACCAATTGTATATTTCTAACGGCCTCTTGCTAATTTGTAGCCTTTATAGAATAGTCTGAGGCCATCAATGGAATTCAATTCAATCGCCACAAAAAGTATTTAAGTATCCCATTTTGGACATTGACGTTGACAAATAGTTACAGAATAAGGGGGAATAATAATAATTTTGAGCAACTCTTTCCATTGTGATGCATGACCGCCTTGAATTGAAATTCAAAATTTAATTCAACATTCTTGAACTATGCAGTTGTTCCTTTTTTTAATTTTCAGTTTTAACTTATTGTAATATTTTAAAATATTTTGTAAAAATAATTAGTTATAGAAAATTAATACATATTTTGGATTCACACATTCAGGAAATATATATAATAAAAATGTATTGTCGTATATTTTTTTTTTCTTAAAAAAATATAGTTTCACTCATGGCATGATATATGACGCTATAACACATCCTTCTAATTGGTAAATTATTTTCTGGGATATATGTATTCCAACACCTCGACCAAAAAACCTACACAATTGCAGACTTTAAGTTGTTTTTCCGAAGCAAGTCAACTTTAAGTTGTTATTCTAAGCCAGAACGCCATCTGACCAATTATTTGTAGATCCACAATTTGTTGATATATTATCAATTGCTCGAATATTTGTAAGCAATAAGGATGATTTATAAAAATAAAAATTTATTTAAATATAAAGCATAATAGTATAATAATTTATAAATTTTAATATTACTTTTATGTTTTTTACACTTTATTCGAACAGATTTCTTCTCGAATATTTCTGCTAGTGCTATGACTGATATTTCCAACAATTATTTTTTAATGGGAGTTCTATGCCACTAACTAGTATGAGGTATTGGCCTTGAAACACGCCAACTACAATAAAGACCCATTCAAATTTGCCCAATATCAATATATAAAACACAATCATGCACTAAATCAGAACAATTCGACACCACGTTCATGACGGAGGGCGCAGTGAAGCTCGGTTTCTTAGTCTTGTGTTACTATTTCACCCAAGTGAATTTTTAAAAAGTATTGCATGCAGAAATTATTTCTTTTTAATTTTAAAGTTCTTAATCTAATTATTCTTCAAGACTTCCTATCCTTTATTCAATATTGATTACTCTAAGTTAACATAATTAAATTATTGAACCAGACATTTGCTTTCTCATATTGGTTAAGCCTGTCTAAAACGCTATTGTAAATCCAGTTACACAAGTTATTCGAGTAATACAAACAATCTCATTCGATCAGTCCAGCAAATAATACTGGCAAAGCTCAAAAGTGCATACTCGTATGCACATCAAATTTTGTGTAAAAATGTTATAAAATTCTATTATATTGATATAATAGAGCCTAAGAGACATTTATCCATTATTTAAAGTTTGATAGCTGATAATGTCAAACTGCATTCAAATATTAGGAACTGATCGAATACAGAACGTCACTGGTAGCTGCAGCAGATATATGCTGAAAACCATATTTAAATATTAAATGCAATGAAGTTGCCAACCAGATTGTAATAAAATATTCCAATCCAACAATATTTATGCTGTATCATTTTAAGATCTCATGCACGTTGAGACACACCCGTTACAAAAAATTTTATTTCGAAAAATTCAGGAATAAGAAGCTCATTTTGTATTATAATCAATTTTCTAGGTACGCACATATTTAAACTCCATATAAATAAACTTAAACTACAATCGCCTACTGATTTTAAATGGGGTTTGACAGCTACGCGGCCTATAAAGCAGAATACCTGGTTGTGAATTCACTCTACATACATGTTTAACCCAATTTACAGCAAAAGCTAGAGAATTCACCATGAAAATTATCTAGTGAATTACAAGGTTGAAATGCACGAAAATAGCCACTTTTAATCATTAATATTTGCTATTAGAGTTTTTATATAAAAGTGAAAATATATTTGACAGTCACATATAATTTCCTGAAGAAGCTAACCGACACGACGGCTAGCGAAATATCAAAGCCACTAAAAATTAAACCGAAAAGTTTAAACAAGACTTCAAGGCGCGAAAAACAAAACGATTAAAACAATATATATAAGAATCATATTTTTACATATATACAATTTGCTTTTTATATAAATTAAGATAAATGTTATTCTATATAAACAAAACGGGCAAGATAGTAGAATTAGCTGTCGTAGGAAGATCAATTCAGTTTGACTCTAAAATAGTCATTATTGCTAAATATGGGAATTAATGACGAAGTTAGACTTTAAAGCAGTAAAAAATTACGAAAGCAGGGCCGTGTTTATTGAAAATAATCAGTAAATCATAATAAACCAACCTGGCATGAAAAACTCTGCTGATATCCTCGATCATCATATGGAACATACGCTCATGTTACCATTTAATTACTTAACTTGCTTCTTCAGAACTCAAATCAGTCTTAATTTATAAACTGGAGTTGTTGATTGATTCTAGTAAGAGCGCCAAATAAACACTTGGATATAAGTTGTGTATGTCAACAGAAAGTATAATGTGAAATTTGCGTGTTGAATATGTTTAAAGTGACGAATTGAAGTATTAAAACTTTATTGGTGTAAAATCGATAGAACAAAGGAATGAATATGAATCATGTTAAACAGAAATGTTCGGCAAGCAAACATATTCCAATTGGCATGACATGGCCGATAACTATAAATATATTACTACTCGTATTTATACGTTAAGACCTGAGAGATCGATATTTCACAAAATGAAGAATTTTGGCATTTAAATTTATTATATAAAATAATTACTCCAACTTCTTTCTCTTTCGCATTAGAAGCATGAAATTCAAGTGTCCTTATCATTATTACGCTCATCCTACAAATCTAGATTCGTATAACACAGAAATAAATAAATATTGTTTATTTATATATTTAAAAAAATGCTAATTTTTTTGTATCTTTTATTTTGTGTAATAATTTTGTTATTTATATATTTTCAATTTTATAATAATTTATTATTTACTCTGTGTGTGTGTATTTGTGTGACAGCTTTATTGTGGTTGATAGTGATAGTACAGTGTAGTTTAAAAAACAATTTTTAATTTATTTAATTAATTAATAAGTATTTATTGTATATCGTTTGGTATATCTTTGTCTAATTTTATGTATTTTTTTCGTTTTAAACTTTGTGTGTAAAATTGAACACAAAAAGTGAAAGAGAAAACAATAAAAATTACATGTCGGCTTTGAATAAACATGCAATTTTTTTATTTATTTAATTACATTACATTTCAATTATAATTTAATATGTTTTTTATTTTAAATATAAATAGATTTTCCTTTTGTTTGTTTAATACACCATATGATTAAATTTTATACATTGCAATTTTTTTACTTATTTGTTTCATAAGTAACCATTTTTTGTTAATTATATATTAATTTAATTCTACATGGGATTCTTATTTCATATTAATGGTAATAATATAGTTTACTTATCGTTAAAATAAAATTATTTTTATTTTCTTTTAAATTTTTTATTTATTTTTTTTTTTTGCTGTTTTTCTTCTTTTATATTAAATAACTTAATCAAATTTGAGGTCACATGAGTTGGTTTTGTTTGAGTTTACTTTACTATTATTTTTAATTTATTTATTTCTTCGTATTATTTTACACATATAAAAAGTTGTTTCAAAATATAACATAAAATGATTTGTAGTCAAATTAATAAATCATCGAAAAAAGGAGAAGAGTAAACGAAAAATTTTCAAAATTTACACAAGCATACAAACGAATTTTGTTATCATGAATATAATATGAACATGTTTGGGAAAACAAAAATCTATTGTTAACAATTCAATATTATCTCGCTTAGTAAAATATTTCGTTGTTCGACTTCTATCTGATGGGCAGAAATAACGTGATATCTGTGTGTTTTCATCAGATTTTAGAGTCATAAAAACTAATCGGCTGTAACACTCGTAACCGTATTGACCTGGTAATGGAATTGCTAAGGACACTTCGAGATAGGGTAACATCTCCATAGTGATCCTATAAATAAATATTTACTGAAGTATTATCAATACCCCAAGGGTCTGAATAATCGCACCTTTTCAGTAAAGGAGACTCGATCAATCAGTTTAATACCACATGTCAGTGTTATGATATTCAAGTGCTTAACTGCATCAAGGAAGGTAGTAATTCGATATAAAACAAACAAGAGCTTGAATAAAATTAAAAAATTTTTCGCTTTTTCACTGGAAAACAAAGCAAATTTTTTTAACAGGATAAATAATTTTTTTTTCTTTTTAGAGAAACCCATAATAAACATAAAATTGTTATACTATTGTTTCATTCAAATATACGATTTGTTGAAATAGTGATTTCTTTTCAAATATGTAATTTTATATATGCGATTCTTGTTTTTAAGCAATTTTATTGTGGACTATTTGGCGGCGTAATTTCATCACCTTCACCTCCCGAGCCGGGTTCGCCTTTAGTTTTGTTTTCCTTCTTCCATTTCATGCGTCTATTCTGAAACCAGATTTTTATTTGTCTCTCAGTCAAGCACAAAGCATGAGCGATTTCAATACGTCTTCTGCGGGTTAAGTATCGATTGAAATGAAACTCTTTTTCCAGTTCCAAAGTTTGATAGCGAGTATAAGTTTGTCGGCCACGTTTGCGTTCTGTTTGGTTAATAAAAAAAGAAAAAATCAAATTTATTTTATATGTTTCATACAAGCAAAAATTAAAATAATATTAAGCGGCAACAACTACATTCATATGAATAAAAAATATTAAATAAAAAACACACAGCAACATGCTTTTTGATTTTTAAACAAATAAAAAAATATATACAATCGTTGAACTAAAAACAACCTTTTCTTTGAAATGCGGTTTGTTGTAGTTTTGAATCCCCTTTTTGGCATTTGTACTTGTCAAATTCTCAACATGTGTTGTGTATGGCCGTCGTCTTATTTTGTATCCAAAATGGGATTTTATGCTCATTATCAAACTTAATACACATACACACAAAAACACAAGATATAATTTTGTAGCAGGCATGTTGAAAAATATTTAAAATAAAATGAAGAAAGAATCATTTTTTGTATTGGTGAACAACCTTGTCTGATTTTATTTTATTTCAAATCAAAACGTTAAATAATTATACGCACTGCCTCAAGAAACATTTATTAAATACTTGCTGCACATTAAACCATCACTCCTAGAATTAGACGAAACCGTTGGCTGGCTGGCATTCTTCTCCTCTGGCTGCGTTTGTTTACAACATGTTTATCAAAGATTTTTCCTCTTTGATTTTACCTCAAATGCCTAACGAAGAGGTACTACAGCCGTATAACGAAACTAAGGCAGAGAAAAAATCAGATGTATGATGCACTTTGCACGTTGCTAGACAAGTGCCATTCATCAAGATTGAATGCAAGTGTCACCTTTAAATGAAATGAAGATTTGTAGGTAGATTTTTGTCAATCTTCAGAAAAGGTGCTTTTTTAACGAATGATGTTTTTGGTTTTTCTTTTTTTTTTTTTTTTTTTTGTATAAAGACAAAAATACATATGATATTTGTTTGTGTTGGCAGAAAATTGTCTGAAATGCATTTAGTGAATTTTATGGGGCCAAAAATAGTAGATAGAGTTTCAACAAAGCAAAGTTTTAACAGATTGCCCTACAGACTCCCCAGTGATTGCAGCAGAATTCAAAGTGGAAAGGAAACTAAAGTTGCTGTAAATCAGTTTATTTTACTATTAAACTTTTTTAATTCAATTACTATAAAAGTTTGGTGTGTTCAGTGGATTGTACCTACCCAAATTAGATAGACTTTCCTATAAAACCGTCCAAATAATGCAAGAGATAAAAGAAACTATACTCAATGTACTTTTAGACCTGCCACTGTCAGCACGTTTCCGCTAATGAAGGATCAGAGCAAAACTCCTTCCTACAACTTACAGTGACTATAATAATGCTGGATATTAAATATTTCTAAGAAAAGTCTTGTCCAAATGTTGACACTGTCAAGGTGAAGATGCACAGATGAAGCTGTTTAAAGTTTTTCGCCAGATATTTGTTGGGCATTATTTTCGATGTTGAATAACGAGATAGTGTGAACTTCTTTCTGTGTTCTATTTAGCAAACAAAGACAGACCGAAAATCCCGATTTCGGGTACGAACTCAATCATGAATGTGATGTCGAATTTTCCTGATCTCTCTGTGTTAGTGCATGATTTGGTTAGTCGTTATTGGTCTGTTTAATGACGACGTACTAGCTGTGGTCTCTATCTTATCGCCTTTCCCCATATTTTCTCTTCCCAGTAACTCCTTCATTTATTATTCCGGCATTGTCTTGTAAGAGTAGGATTCATCCGCTGAGTACTGGCCTAAATATAATAATTTGCGAGAGATGAACAGAGAGAATTTGTAATAACCAGTTTATTTTGAATCATTTTATTTCGACGTTTACTTTTTGCTTCTATACAGTCGCAGGAGGGATTTGTAGTGCTTTTTCAAGTAAGGTCGCCGAGTGACCGAAATTGTCAGGTGAAGCCCAAATAACGTTAAGACAAAAAAAATTCTAGGTTTAAACTGCTTAACACAATAACAGGACATACAGAGTCGGGTATTGTTGATAACATAATATGTAGACCTTGTCAGGAAGAGAAGGAAACCCTCGAACATTACTTACACTTTGGTAAGTCACAAATCTAGCTGGAAAAAATTAAAAAAAATGTCTGGCAACATTCTTTCTGGTCGTTTAATGAGCTTCTCAATACAATAAGTAACTGTAATTTATATTTGTTTTTAATTTTGTTGTAAGCTCTGATTAGGAAAAAGTAAGCTTTAAAGCCTGTTTATTGTCAACTCATGCATTCAGATTTCAAAGAGAAGCGTATTTTTTGTGTGACTTTGGTTTATGATTAAAAGGGCAACGTTTATTTTATTGCCATATTTTTTTGTTATTATTATAAAGCTTAATTTCAGGGAAATATATTACGATTTTTGTTTTTACTTTTCCAGTATGACCTCCACTCTTTCGCGAAAGGAAGTTTTTGAAGAATGGGTAAAAACTCCCAAAATACATCGCAAGGAGGTATTATTGGCATTAATAATGGTTAGTTATGGTCTTCAAAATATACCAGAAGACGTGAAAAGAAATCTTAAGGCAAAAATAAATATAAATAAACTACATACAAATTTAAGCTATGGCTTGAGCTACCAATAATAAAAAATATTGGAAAAACGTTCACATGTACTTAAGTATAAAATTCAAACCAAATAAGTTTGACTTAGGTATGATGGGACAAAAAATTCAGAAAAATGAGACATGAAGAAAAATAATCAAACGGTAACACGGGTATTATAACAATAACATGTCAGGTTGATATAGTTCTCGTATTCTTTTTCACAATAACTGATGTTGACTTTCCTTTGTGCCTTGGAATATTTATCATGTCTTTCTGAGATTTAAAAAAAAAAAAAAAAAAAAAAAAATTTCGAACAATTAGCCTATGAATCTTAATTCAATTTAATATAGCAATATAAATGTTCGTTAAAATTCTTACTACATAAAAATAATTATTATTTGTGGAAGACATCGTGACTGTTTCTTAAAATCAAATTCAGTTTGGCTTGATAAACCGTATATGTTGCCTGAATGTGTACAACCGAAAAGTTGTAAGAAAGCTGGAAGAAAACCGAAAAAACTTGATGACTGTTGTGAAAAATCGAAAAAAGTAAAGATACAGTCTTTTTTCAAAGAAGCTCTTTCATTATTATTTGTTGATGCTTTTGAGGAGGAAGAATCATTTAACGATGCATATGAAAGTGAATAAATTAAAAGCTCTATGTGTATTTATATGTATTATTAATTATTAAAGCAAAAACCAGTAGAGATAACAATTATTTATTAAACATGTTTTAATATTAAAAAAAATATCTCCGACTCCTTACGTAAAAACGCTTAGAAGATGTATTTAAAAAACCAATTTTTTATTTTAAAAATGTAATTTTTCTTGACAGTGAGAGCTGTTCATTTTTGCCTAGTTTTATTAAAAAACTCGTCTTTTTTTAAAGTTGATTTTTTATAATCATTTATATGTTTGATCTCAATTTTTATTTAATTCATAATTATGAAGTGAACCCAACGCGATTTATTAATTTTGTCCAGTTAGATATGCGATCTGCCACACTGTGCACTGTTCTGCTTTATTTCTAAAATGACTTAAGAAAATATATTGGGGAAACAAAGTTTTAATAGGATTTTGGCCTTTCTATTAGGAACTTTTCTTAGTTTCTCACACGAGCGCTCAACATGCAACTGAGGTATAACTGTAACCCGTAATGGACTTTGACAACTTGTGGCCAATCCTTTCATGACAACCTAACCTAACAATGATAGTGTAATTCGCTATCGGTGCCGCTCAGTGATCAGTGCTATGCATTCGTAATTTTAATAGACCTACAACAACGAACACAAGTGCGCTCAATAGCACACCAGAAAAAAATCATCCCATATGTATGAATAAGCGTTTCATACATTTCAGCTGAACGTAACAAATAATTTTATTTTTATGCTTTCCAAAAAAGAATATGGAGGGTATATTCACTTTGTCATTCCGTTTGTAACGCAGCGAAATATCCATCTGAGACCCCATAAAGTATATATATTCTTGATCAGTGATGAAATTTAAGATGATCTGAGCATGTCCGTCCGTCTGTCTGTGGAAATCATGATTCAGGCCAAACGAAAAGTGATAGACTCTTGAAATTTGGTACAAATATATCTTGAAGGATAGCACAGGTGAAGTTCGGAGATGGGTTAAATCGGGCAAGAGAAAAAAAAGTTCCCCTAAGAAGAACTAAAAACAACATAACTTCTAAAGTTTTTTTGTAATGATATATTTTTATATTAAAGAAGGTCCAACGCGTTAAACTTGGAGCCATAAACAATCAAAAATTAATTTTTGGGCCGCACCCCGTTTAGTGGGCGTTATTATATGCAAAAATAGTGTAAAAATTTAGAAAATTGTTTTAGTTAAGCCTACATTTTTTAAAAATAACATTTTTAATCTTTAATAACGAAGCTGAGAAGTAACCTGGTACTACTCTGCCTATACCCGCCACCCCCTTTGCCACCTAAATGACCCTATAAAAAAATTTTTTTTATTAAATTTTGTACATAATTCTCCTAAGCATTTATTTTTAGAGTTTTATGACAAAGGTGAAATGTCTCCCCCACAGCACTTGCCAGAGCGACCCTGCCAAAATACAGTTAAACATTTTAAATTTACTTACTAAATATTTTTAAGATTCGACCCGGTCGAATATCAACAGGAATTCAATTATGTTGTCATTTGGCACTTGAAATCTCGTGGTTGCCACAAAAGCCTAATATAGCAACTGTAATTAAATGACTTGACAATTGCTAACCGTAATATCGTTTGCAATTAATGGGGTCTAACTGAGGCCAGGTTGCCATCCATCAAAACCCTAGTTTCTAAATAGTTCTTCTTTTGGTTTTAATATCTTTTGCAAACTTGAGTCAAACTAATTTTAAGCCAACAACATTAATGGTCAATTTAACATTCACTGAGTTCATTGCTGGAAATTAAATTTTTGTGTTAATATAAAATTTTCAGTTCGTTGTATAAACTTTTATTTCAATATAAAATTGGCCTGGTTTTCTATTAACGAAGTTTAACATTTTCTGTGGGATAGAAGCAACGGCAGCCATCTTTTAACCATAATTTTAGGGCTGATACTGCCAAAAGTAGCGTGAAGATAATTTGTTTAACTTATAATTTTTAATTTAGTTTCATTTCTGTTTAATTTTAGAAGAATTAAAATAAATTTAGTCGTTCATTTTTAACATTTAAGTAATATACATAAAATTTAATCGATATATGAATTGTGGAATCCACTGATATATAGATATTTGTTTGTTGGGAATAGCCTAATGTTACATTTCATCCGAAATTAAAGTTTCATAGTAACAAGATATATTTCCCAACATCTATTGCCAATGCAGCTTTGATTCATTGTTTTAAGTTTAGTCAAACCCTTTTTGAAAATGTCTCTAAGGATTCAATGCAAATATTCGGGTTGGTAATATTTGTATTGTAAATATTTTTGATTAAGACTTGCGATTGTCCTTATTTTAACTATTCCAGTCCATGGCTTCTCTGAATAACACGAGAATTTCCTCCAGCGAAGAGATGATTGCCACGCTACGAAAGACAACATGAGCTAGACGAGTTATTTAATATTTTTTTTAAAGGCTTTCTGGCTGGTTCATATAATAGTCCAACTACTATGAATAAAAAGGAGAAACCAGTATGAGTATGAAATGATTTACAAATAAAATACTTTTTACAAAGTTCCTTATCAATAACTAAGACTATTTTGTTAACCGTAAATTAAGTAAACTTTTAAATGCAAAGTTTCAATTAAATCGCTAGAATCATCGAAGGTGTTTAGGAATTTGTAAACACAGGAAAGAACGTTATGAACTGTCGCTTGAAAGAATAAAATTAGTCAATAACAAAATTGTTCAAAAAACTCTGAAAATGAAAATGATAAAAATAGAACTTCAATATACTCGTACCAAAAGAAAGAAAATACATTCTTTCTTAAACCGACTACGACTTTCATTGTTATTTTATTATATTATACTCGTACATATTCCATTTTACTATAATTAAAAAGTAATATTAATTTATACTGCTAAAGCCATAAAATGTAATTATTTTTAATGATTTCCTTTGAGTTTAAGTTGAAAACAAAACTACAAAACGCACCCATTTGCCAGACTTTCATTATCAAAACCTGTGGCAGCCAGTGGTGGTTACTGTTAGTGGTGATGGTGTTTACCAACAAACATGGCCAATGGCCAACTTTATTTAATATGGAGAATATATAAATGCAAGAAAAAAATACATAAACTACTGGTAAAAAGTATTTTTTAATAAAAATGGTGGCCTAATCGCTATTTAATTACAATTCACTTTAATATCAAAAACAAAACGTTGGAAAAAAGCATTACACGAATGAAACAGAAAAATAATTTATACGAAATTTACTACAATTGGTTTAGAGCTGCTATAAATGTGAGATATTCTTTCTAATAATAATTATATATTTAATTTACAAAAAAAGAAAACTTCAAGTTTGAGTTTAACGTTTTGGCCATTTATTAGTAAAATGCGTGTGAGTTGCTAACTAAAGATCTCGGGCTGGTATATGCGTCTAACAATTTATGGTTTTAAAAATAATTTTTCATTAGATCTGTTCGTTGTTATTAGATTTTATTCATCTCCATTATTTAGAAAGAATTAAGATCGCCTTTTTAAAAACTTACGTTTGAAGTTTGATGAACAATATCAATTTAATCAAATTTATCACTTTATGTTTGAAACTGACAAAAAAGAAAACAAGTAAATATTAAATAAAAAAATTCAGTATGATAAACGCGTTAAAGGCGCCTTGCGCCATGTGGAAATATATTATAATTTTTAATATGTTTTTTTTCTACTTGCAGGTCATCTTCAAAACCAAAGTCATTAAAATGTAATTTTGCTTATGACGGCCCTTCCCCCTGTGCGCTTAAAACAAAGACCAACTACAACTGCCACTACTACAGAGTTTTAATATCGAAATCTGCAGAAGACAAACGTATTCAAAAAGCAAAAAGCAATTCAAGGTGTAAAACTCATATTTATAAAGCTGCTGCTGCTGCTTTGTATTTTTTCCACAAGATTTTGCGTAATTTATCAACTGTATTTAAGGCAGGCATGCTTTCATTCAGGAAAAACATTGCAAATAACAAAAACACAAGTAAAAGCCACAAACAAATCCAAATCATATACAACACCATCACCATGGGAGATCGTCTTAAGCCAAATACCAAAAGAATATGATTAAACTTAACAAAAATACAAAGTCAAACAAATCATAGACCAAATATAGCTTACAGAAGCAGAGCTGTAACAGAATAAAAACTTCATCAAGAGAATCGCAACAACTTTTTACATGAGGATAACGACTCGGCAACTAAAAATATATCATATAAAATTATGGATATGAGACGCATATTTTTAACTTTTGAAAGCATGAACTAACGTTTATTATTACGTTTTATATACGATAATATCGGTCCTAAATGAAAACAGCTGTTAAATTTATTTTCAATGACAATCCGGAAAATTCTTCTGCCTTTCAAATATACTAATTATATTTATCTGTTGCATTGCAAAAAATGTTGAAGAAACTTGAATAATATTTTAATAACAAATACTAAAAAAATGCTAGTTGGCCAAATTTTTGGCTTTGGAAAATCCCCGTCTTAACTAACTCTTTGATGTAACCTTTTCTGTATCAACCAAACGTGCGTGCTACAACGTTCAGTCCAAATTAAAAACATTTATTTGTATTTATTTATCGTTTTTTTTTTTATTATTATTTTTTTTAACTCGGATCAGCACTCAGGGGGAACCCCTACATATGAAATGCATTACGCCGGAACTAGAAAGGAGGGAATAATATTGAGAGGACAGATGAGGAAAGATGAGAAGATAAAGAAATTTTTTGTTGTTATTTCAAGGAAGGTGCTGTTCCTCTGCCCTTCAGTACATGGTCGTGTGACTCGTTGCCAATTGTGTTCAGTGACTATTGATATGCCTCCATCACTGAAATAGGCTGACAACAACTAACACAATCATGCTGATCAGAAGAATATAACACAATATTCATGACTGAGAAAGCGATTTAATTCTACAAGTAAATAAAGCAAATGTTTCAGTTCATTTCTGTAAAATTTATTTTTATTATTAATATAAATAGCTTAAATGGGAATAATTTTTCCACAAAAAGGAATTTTAATTTTATTTAAGAAATTCAGATGCGGTCTTTGTTAAGCAACATGTTTTTGGTCCTTAAAATTGTGGTCACTTTATTATTTTTTTTCCATTCCGCTATTAGTAATGACGGAAGATTTGAATGCGGAAATTTTGTTTTACAGAGACTAGTTTGAATTGTTATGGAGATGCAACAATCATATTTTTAAGTATTGTTCACATAACAGTTGTTCCACTCCGCTTGTTGTTCCATTGTCTTATTTTAACCTTTAGAGTACAATTCATGTCATTTATATTTTGAAATCCTTTTGGGCATATCGGCTGTTCTTGCCGAAACGCATTCTGGGCGTTTAATTAATGGTATCAACTATTTTTCGTTTATCTGCATCAGCATAAGTTCCCGTGGAAATAATCGATGTGACAAACCGCATGGTCTTGGAATCCTATTAGCGATTACAATT
The DNA here is from genome assembly GCA_951800035.1 of Linnaemya tessellans. Classification (NCBI taxonomy): domain Eukaryota; kingdom Metazoa; phylum Arthropoda; class Insecta; order Diptera; family Tachinidae; genus Linnaemya; species Linnaemya tessellans. The sequence continues at coordinate 106,182,435 of OX637532.1, read as the reverse complement.
CTTGAAATCAACTTATCCGGCATTAATATTATTAATTCGAATTACTCATTGTAAAGAACTGGATCATATCAATATTAAAAATCATTTATTAAGGTACGCTAAAGGCCCGCACGCATTCATTTTTTTAAGAAATACGGCCCCGTGATACCAATTGCGTGAAGAAGCCGTTTTCTGGACGATTACACTTTCATTAATTCTATCAGTTTTAAAAACACACCTGTTTTATATAATAGAAGACGAATTTTAAAAAATATTGCCTAGAGTCAGGGGTTTGTTTGGTTGTGAACATAACTTCTGCAGAGCCCTTTTAAAACAAATAAATTTTTACTCTTTTACTCTCCTTTAAAGTAACCTTTGGAGGCCGAAATTAGGGCCAGCATAGTATCTCATTCATATGTGCGCGTATTGATCGCTGCACATGAATATTAGCGATCTAAGTGGTGTGTTTTTAAGTTATTCTTCCTTTTAGTTTCGTCATGTATGAAAAGTAAATCGTTCCTATTTGTTGAAATAGTGTTCTGTTTCCATAAAATAACTATGCATCAGTATTACACGTTTAGCTCGACTCGCCATAAATTTTAAAACTAATGTTTTTTAGACACGTATTCGATTTGCATAATATTATGAATTTCCATTTTTGTAACAGCCGAAAAAGCATTTTTTGTTCTTCCATATAAGTTGAAAAATTAATCTGCCCGCAGCTCGAACGTAATAAGATGTTACAATTTCAGCATGAACGCACCTACGACCAACTCCTAAATGACAGAGTTTCTTAAAACTAATACGCAAGTTTTTCTTATGATACTAAGTCGAATTCAAAAACACTCCTTTCAATATCTGGATACAATCACATAATGAATTTGAGCAGCAGCAAAAACAGATGAAATCAAACAAAGTAGAAGTTGTTGTAAATGAAATAGAAAAAATAGACAAAGTTTGCTACAAATCCCATTTTTTTACATCAACCAATGATTAAATATGGCCGCCTTAGGTTCAAGACCGACGGACAGATAGATAGTCATGGACACAAGACAGACAGGCATTTAGAGCACTAAAAAGCAATGACTCCGCTTTGCTTGGTCATGTCATTAAGATACTAGAAAAAAATTTAATACAATAATGAATAATAGAATTTATAAAAGAAATTTTATAGAAATGGTAATAAAAATTAAGGTTTTTATGATTCAGTTAGCTTTTTGTTATTTCTGTTTTTACGCAAACATTATCATGCAGGAAGTAGTTCCATCGCATACATTTTAAAATAAACAAAAGAGTTGTTGAATTATTTTTCAAGAAAAATTTGCTACACTTACAGTTGATTGCATTTTTGCGTGGTCATTTTATGTATGAAATTTCTTTAAATTTTATTCGGTGTATTTTTGGTTTGCTTTTTATTTTGTATATTTTACATTTTTAATTTTGGCTTCTATTTCCATTATACTCATTAACCTTTAAGGCACGGAATAATGAAAACAACTGTATTTGTTATTAAAATCTCACGCTTGACACAATTTTCACATTTTGTGTTGACTTGGTTTCATTCCGAAAACGAAAATTATATATGTAGTTGTAATTACTTCCGTATATGTATATTTTTCTGATTTTTAGGTGTATATCTTTCAAATATTCATTTTTTGTCATTATTATAATTATTCTTTGTCTAAAAAATACTTTTTAAAAAATACATTTTTGTATGGTGATATACATTTTTTTGTGGGCGAGCAAAAGAAATTATAATACCTTTCCTTATCAAGATTAAACACAATGCTTTTAAAACTTTCCCCGTGTTTTAGTCAGCTGCTTTTCTTTGCAGCGGAGAAGTTCAAATTAGCCATACGGTTTTCTATAACAACCAAACATCGAAATACTATTTCACTTATATGAAAAGCAAACACTTGACTTAGTTATTTGCCGAAGGAGTGCTGATGTCTGCCATATCATTGTAGTCAAGGGAGGGAGCGCAAAAACAGTATTCCTCAGCATGCGCATTCGTTTAGATGAGAACAGATTGTTCTTTACTTTATAAACAAATTTAAAAACACCCAGGATGTTTGGCGGGAATCGAATTCACTATCTCTGAAGGAATCGAACCCAATATCTTTGCTTGTACCGATTCCCTCATAACAGGACTAACGTATAAAAATGATTTTCATTCAATGCTGATGGGAGGGTAACGGCGAAGTTCTTAAAGGTAATCGTTAAAAGTCAAAGTATGGGATATCTGAATTGAAATATGTATTTGCTTTGAGTATTGTCCAATTTTTGTTTTTTCTCCATAATTAAAAGGCAACATCCCAGAAAGTGGGCAATGAAATAAATTTACTTATAAAAATGAGAAAAACTTTAATAATAATTATGTTTTAAATAACTTAAGATATTTTTCAAATATTAATTTGTAAAAAAAGCCCAAAGATTTTCCCCAAGAGATACATAATATTTAAGAGGTCATTTCAACTCTGGCGATTAGACTTTGTCAAACGATAATACATTACAGTTTTATATTACATATTGAATAATATGGTATCTAACGCGAGCTTATATTTAAAACTTCCAATATTGAAAAAATTAATAAAAAGAATTAAGGAATTTAAATGTATTTCATTCATCTACCACATATAAGGCCCTTTCTTCTGCGCCAAGATTCTTTTCAAAACAGAAAAAGTGCTCATTGCAACTATGTGGACATTAAAGTCTTTTAAAAATAAATATGCATACATATAAAAAAATTAATATCAATCAAAATGATTGCTGACACACCACAACAAGAAAAAAAATACTTTCTTAAAGAACTCACTAAATGTTTTTATAATTGCGGAAATTACAAGCTTAAGCAACAAAACTGTTCTCTTATGAAGACAATGCAAAATATTTCAACAAAATACAAAATGCCTGCCAAAATCAAATACAATTCTTTTGTCATTTAGACAATCGACCTGAGCTTGTACAATGAACATTCTATCAAGACATTTGTGCAACACAATTGTTGTACTAGCACATAAATTCATATATACATATATATATATATATATATATATATATATATATATATATATTCATATATATATATATATATATATATATATATATATATATATATATATATTATCATATATATATATATATATATATATATATATATATATATACATATATATGAATAGAATATGTATATGCAAGTGAAGAATACAAGCGTTTATTATAACCCAGCAACCACTTCTTTCGAAATGCGTTCAGGAATCGATTAGAAAATGTGGACAATATATTGCAGTCTGCAAAAAATATGTGATTCACAAGTCAATATCGAATTTCCCACACATTTCATTGCAATATATATAGAAACTCTAAGGAAATCAATAAGAAGCTCTTTTTAAAACCTAAAAAAAATTGCAAGGTATATTCACTTTCTTATTCAGTGTGTAACGCAGCGAAATATACCTCTAAGACCCCATAAAGTTTACATATTCTTCATCGCTGACGAAATCTAAGACGATCTAGCCATTTTCGTCCGTCCGTCCACCCGTCGGCCCGCCTGTGGAAATCACTATACAGTCCAAACGAAAAGAGCCAGGCCCCTGAAATTTACTATAGATTTTGAGGGATAACACAGGCCAAGTGCGTAGATCGACTGAATCGGGCCACAGGGAAAAAAGTTTCCCTAAGAAGAACTAAACGAACCTCTAAAAAAGACGACACAATATTTAAAGTATTTTTGTAATTACGTTAAGAAAATGATATATTTTTATGCCAAAGAAGCTCAAAAGCGTTGAACTTGGAGCCAGAAAATCTAAAAAATTCCATTTTGGGCTAGCCTCCTGGGGGTTAAAGGAACATAAGTAAAATAGTGTAAATGTCTAACAAATTGTATTATTTAAAACTACATTTCTTTGAAATGAAATTGTTAAGCTTTTACGATGAAAGTAAGATGTTTACTGTTCTTCCCCTGCCCCTAATATCAGGTATCCACCGAGACCAAAAAATGAGAAATGGGCTTCAAACTAAATACAAACAGGCGGCAGAAATGTGAAGTTTATTAAAGAAAATGGTCGGGAGTGACTGATGAAATACTTCACAAAACTAGCAAAGGTTTCTAGTAATCATCTATTGTGATTTATATTAAATATTCCTTTCCCAATTGAGGTCGTGTTTTCGAGATGTAGATGAAGTTTACACTTATTTTAACGCATTCTGAAACTCTGATTTTTTTTGGACAAATTTTATTTAATTAATCACAAATATTATAAGCACAGATCTGTTCTCAGGTTAACTAAACCTAGTTTAACTGAGATCCTAAACAGCCACCTCGAGTATTAATTTAAAATTAATAATTAGTCCCTTGATTTAAGTGTCTTTATTTCCAAATATATCCTAGTGGCATTTATGTCATTAAATATTTGTTCACTGGGAGAATGGTCACAAGAAACCACACATTATTAATGCTTATAAACTTATTATACCAACATAGGAACAACAAGAACAATAAAATACACTAGCCACAAAGAAAGAAACAATTTTGCAAAAAACAAGAACAAATGAAAAAAATTATATAAAAATTCGTGTGTGGCATTTGTAATGTCATCAAGAAACAACACAACAATGAAACCATGCGGCACATACTCACACCTCTCGTAAAACTACTTCCAACATCTTTAAGAGATGTTTTTCCATAATTCATTCCAAATAAACAAAGAGACCCAAACTGCCAATTCATCATGAAATGACTTGCGGAAATAGACGGCAAATGGGGATTCCTTTGGCGGAGGTCACAAATTATTAAATTAAAAAAAAAATATGAAAATTAAAATGAAATAAAATATTTGTAGATAATAAAATAATAAGAAACCAACTAAAATGGTCAGAATTTATGATTTAATTTAATATTTTTTATATAATGGAGAAATGTGTGTTAAACCTTTAGAGATTTTCAAAGAACACCAACCGAATATACTTTTGCAAAATGCTCGAAACAAATTAAAAAATTATTTTAATTCTCTAAGGACGTACCCAAATAATATTCTAACATTTTTCCATATTTTCTTGCTAATTTTTTTCCGTTTAGTTTTACGGTTTGAGCGAGTGATACACAACCAATTGTTATTCCCAAAAGTTAACTTCCCTAAAAATAAAAAAACTTTCATTTTAGTTTTTGACACATTTCAGCTGTTATGTTAACTTTTTTGTTGCCCATCTACTGCTACTAATGCTTCCTAACACAAAACAATGAATATTTTCAACATAACAGGAAAGGGAAACTATACGGCACGCCAAATGATTTGTTTAGATTTATTTAATCTATTGGTGTTCTAAGTGATATGTTGCGTATTTCCCTTGAAGCAGTATAGGAATATCAATTCCAAATTCAAACTTATAAAAGCAATTTAAAAATATAAATTCCAAATTCATGCAATCCATAGCGACCAATTTTTTATTTCATTCCGGCCGTAAAATTTAATAATATATGTGAAAATTTAATACTTCAGCCAAGTTAACAGAATAATTTTAGAAACAGTTTGTTGATAATTTTTTTAATCTGTCTTTCCGAAAACTTCTTATATTTTAAATAATAACCTTCGAATAAGAAAAAAGAATAAGCTTGTTTCAAAAACTCCAAGTTCTAATCCAAATAAAGTAGAGAACATGGCCCAGCAATCAGACTATTTCATTAATTGATTTTATGAGTAAAAAATTTGTAAATTATCAAAAGCCACGTAAAGTGGAATATGCAAGTTCCATTATCCTCTATTTAGTTCAACTGTTTCTATGAGTACTAATTTTATCCAAAATTGCATAAAGCATAAAGTAATCAGCACCATAAAAAACTTCTTGAAAAATATCTTGTATTCTAAAAAAATTAACTGAAGCATAACATATAATAACTCTTTTATCGATAGTATCATAGTGGCAGACTGGTATCCATGAAAACACACTTTGTATTATTAACACGCTTTCTAATATATCGACCCAGAATACATGCCACAGTGAGCAATAATATACCGAAGTGCTTACGTTTCCGGAAACTCCCTGTTTAAAAGTCAAATTTCATGTGGGAATCAGAATATCAGATTCAATAACTCCTGGATTTTCATACAACTTAAAAAATTAAATCTCTAATAATATTTCAAATGTACGCATTTCCTTTTTACAACGAATTGTAGGTTACTTCGGAATTATAAATTTCTCGCCCATCTAAAAGAGAAAAATATTTTTGTTACAAATGCAGAAATTTTTTTGATGGCTCTTGACAGCGTCTGACTATACAATATCTGTGTAAAAACGACAATAACACAAACACAAGCCGAAGCTTTATATTAAAAGTAGCACTAAAACACTCACTTTCTAATACATTAGAAATGGAGATGTGAGCGTGAGTAAAATTAACCTCACAATCATACACGACCACGAAACCCACATTTTTTTCATCTACTTTCACGCACGATGGTAGCGATTTTGTAAAATCGCGCACGCTCACAGTAAAATTATTCTCGTGTGCGAAAATATGTATGTCTATAGCACATAGACAGGTACGTATTAATAATTAGTACTAAAAATTCAAAGGAAGACGGATCTTCTGTTAGGATTGAGTGAATATAACCCGTATTAAAAATCAGGCACGGTCCTAAATCTTTGAAACACGCTCACGCTGATTTTAATAATTCATAGCCCCGATTCACGTGATTCACGCGTGAATCACGTGTGATTCGAAAACTTTATGACATTGGCACATCTCTAATTCGGGATCCCAACAGATTTTTTGTGTTGCCCAAATTGAACCAAAGGGAAGTTGTCAGTCAAATAAAAAATATGGAAAATAAAAATGAAATGAAGGGTTAAGAGCTTTTTCTCTTTTAAAACAATTTATAGTAACTTTGCTTGCTTTCCAAATAATTTCCAGGGATTTAGCGGTTTGCACGAATATTAAAAACATACACATACCAAATTTTATTAAATAACCAAAAAGTATTGTGCTTAATTAATATTTTTCATATATTTTTCGTTTCTTTTTTTTCAAAAGAAAATATTTAAAAAAACAGAAATGATGAAAAATGACTAGCCTTAACTAATTTACAAGTCTTTAGGGTTTTAACTACTTTTGTAATGCAACAAAATTTGTTACAGAAAGGGGTTACATTCAAATTAAACCTGCTTCAGATGTTTTTGTATTTTCAATCAATTGTTGATTAAGAAAAAGGAAATTAACTAATTGTGAAGAGTCTTAATATACGAGTATGTACATATATTCATACATATGTATGTATATATAAAAATATGTATATACATGTGTGTGTATGTTTTGTTATTTTTTGCCTTTATATGGTATCGAATCTCTATTTAATGAAGAAAATTGTTTTTGTTTTCCCAGTTCTTATGCTCTTTATATTCTTTATTTCATTTGTATATTCTTGACTGTCAGTTACCAAACTAAACACAAATAAAAACAACACAGAAAAAAATGTTTAACCATTTTGGAATTTTCAGCTTGGAACCCATATCAAAATATTTGACAGCTGACTAAAACATGCCATATGAAGCCCATGTCCCATTGCGAAGCGTCCAGTGAAGCACAAACGTATACACAGAGCGAGCAGGAAAACAGAATGCTGCTGTATTTGTTGAAAAAACAGAATAGAAAATATTGTTTTTATGCATTTTTTCAAAACCATAAGAATTCTGTTTTGGCCATATTAGGCTAGGCTACAATATAAAACCATTTTATTTCGTTGCCATGGGTGAATGTTTGATCCAAAAGGAAAAATATATTTTCTAAAAAACAATAGTTCTACATTGGAAAGTTGGAGGAAAAAATTAATTTGAATACTATTTATTAGCTTTAAAAGTTAAAAATATTCCTACATCAACAGCATTGTCAAGCTTACATCTGCCTCATTTAGAATATGTGCTTTGCTTTTTTGTTAAATGTGTTGTTTGTAAGTTGTTTTGCAACAATCAACTTATTGTTATTCATTGAACGTCTCTTAAAAACGAAAAACAAAAAAGTTTATAAACACATCTTTGCAAAACTTGAAAATTATCTTTTGATCCGCAAACTTAAGTATAAGGCGTACATACTACACACATATGCACATAAGAGTCAAAAGGAAACGGAAACGAAAGTATATGAACATTGCCAAACTGGAATATCAACATTCTCTCTATAATGGCCACAATGATTGTTTTAAAAACAATACCATCATCAACTTGCGAATAGTTTTATAAATTTGATAAATTTACAACAACCCCTAAAACTCTCCTTTTCCTTTCACCATTATCTTGAGTATATTCTTAATAATTCTACTTAATACTCTACGTAACCAGAACTAAAAGTTTTCAAAGCATATAACATCAAAATTTTGGAGTTTTCGCACAGACGAAACTACAGTTAAGTGCTGCAGTTTTTGCACAAAAGTTAGCTAAGAAATATATTAAAAAATGCTTAAACTTAAGATTTGTTAACATAAGTTTGAAGGTTTTAGCTATGTGTTCATCTGTGACGTGGTAGTTCCTATATTGAAAGTAAATTGTTACATTCTTTGACATATTGGCTTATATTTACTAGCTGTGGCCTTTGATACTACTTTTTATTTCTTTTTTTTTTACAATATGTCACATTTTCTGCAGACTGTTTTTATATGCATATATTTTCACAAAAATTATCCCGCCACTCCGAGGGTATACCGGATTTGCAGTTAATAGGTAGATGATATCATATGTCATCACGTCCAAAATTGGAATTTTATTCATTTCTGTTTACGCGCTTACATACTGTTTACATACTGTTTGTCGCAGAGTTTTAGCTTGGACATTGTCCACAATTTTCCAGCATCCTCAGCCTATACAACCGATTAAACACATAAAAATGTGTCTGTATATAAAATATGTTTTAAATATTAACCCCGGTATTCAAAAAATTTAAAATGAGTTTGAAATGTATTTTAATCAAATTTGTTCATACAAAATTTTCTTAAAACAGATTTCAAATACGTTTTATTTTTTAATGAATATGGGGATAAAGGTCTAATCACAAAAAAAAACTTTATGTTTATAATTTTTTACATGAAAAATTTCTACACAAAATTTGTCAAAGAAGCAATTTATAAAAATAAAATGTTTTTTTAACTAGTTCCTATTCTTTTTAAATAAAATACAAATTATGGAACTGGCTATTCCTCTGTCTATTCGTCTGTGAGTCCTTCTGAGCAGCCACCGAGGCACGGTCGCACAGTTTGGTAGCTAAATAGATCGTGTTGATGTATTTTACATGACTCTACTATATCTAGAGCTTTGACTGCATACTCACGCGACTTATGTCTCTGAAATAACAGAGCAGCGGGCGTACATATAAGAGGGTGAAAGGGCATGTAAGGTTTCATCCGAGAGCAAAATTAATAGAAATTTAAGTTCTAAGGTATTTATTTTAAAGTTTGACCAGCTGCCACATGCTGGTAGCACGGAACGCCCCACAGATGACTTGCCTGCTTGAAGGCTAAAGTGATAAAGATCTAGTATATAGAGGACTCTTTTTGGTCGTAGCAGACGATCGCCTTGGCGCAATCATCGTTTTGTTGCCTCTTATTCCAAAAATTGACGTATTGACAGATATTGCATAAGGACATTTTTAAGACTTCACACGATGGCTGCGATTGCTACCAAAATTACTGGAGGAGGCTCTTGTAGGATGCTCAACCACTGCTATTCGCCGCAAAGATAGTGCCGCGTGGGCGGGTTGCGTAAGTATTTTTACTCTGTGGAAGGCGTCTAGCTCGCTGCACATTGAAAAAAAATTTATAATCATTGAATCTTAATTCAATTTAATATAAAATTTAAAATCATTTTTGGGCAACTAGTTTTTCTCTACTTCCAAAGTAGCAAGGAACGTATATTTTCTACATATCAAGAAGCGATTATTAAGAATATCTAGATTAATAAATAATTTTACTTATTTGTACATTTCGGAAGTATTAAATATTTATTTATAAAAAATTTAATTGATGAAGAGAAAGATGAAAATAAAATAAATTTATACCTATAAATTATTAATAATTAGTTGTATCGCAGTAAGCGACTTTTCCTAACATAAAAGTAATAAACAATTTTCGACTTATTAAAAATGATATAAGAAAAGTGAGATTCACCTAAAATCTGGAACATGACTGTGGATTCACTGAAAACCCATCAAAAAGAGAACTTCTTACGAAGACAACTTTGTGCAAAAAGCATTATGTATGATCCAGATTTCACTACTTCCGGATCACAAGTTTAAGATCTCATTGTCTCTCTTGGAAGCTTTTATTTAGTTGGATGATTAATCAGCGGTTACTTAACTGCATGGCATTAAACTACTGGTGCAGAAAAAGTTTATATAGCTCCAAATACACGGCATTTGCATTTGGATTGTGACGAAAATTCAACTTTACACGGTGTTAAGAGCACCCTTCGGGTAGGTCTAACGTATTCGCAAGAACTTGAAAAAAGAGCTGGATGAAATTTACTGTGAATCGCCTTTAGGACTCCCAGACCAGTAGTTTGCTAAAACTTCTTAATTCCAACTGAAAGCGAACGCACGCAAAATGAATGATGGAGATGATACTGCAAAAGGTAGGAGCCCAGTGCTGTTGTTTATTTTGGAGTCTGAGTGTACAACATATATCTTCTAAACTATCAATTACGACTAAAGCAAGTGATAATTGAAATCTTTAACAAAATCTGTCTCAAGGAGCGTTTTTATTTGCTGTTTTGTGAAGACAAATTAATTAAATATTGTTTGTAAAAACATCCTTTGTTCCATCACAGTCACCTTGTTAGCATTTTGTATTAGATACGTTTTTTTGCAGGAGAAAAAATTTATAATATATCTCGCTTTTTGGTGCCATTAGATCCGTTTAACCACATAACGACTTGCTGATCCATACTTATTAACAACGATTACAAAAGAAAAAGCAATTGATGAAACAACCTCACCGTGCAAATTTAGACTCAAGAGCTTTAAAAACTTATTTGTTTGTATAAACAAATATTTTATAAGAAATTACAACTTTTTAAGCTTTTTACTAATTGGAATTTATACCCTTTCACTTAACGAAATAAAGGCCCATGTCTGGAAGACATGTCTCGCATGACATTTATGCGAAGAAATATTTCAAAACGTTGTAATTTTTATTAAATACTTCGTACTTCATTTCTGAAAGTTGAACACTCTTTATTCTTGAGCAGCATTTTATTCGAATAGCTGCTTAAGTTTTAGCGATTGGTACTTGAATTACACTTCTATTGTAAAACTTTGTAAACTTTCCTTCAAGCATTTGACTTCATGGCTGTACTTCACAATTTTGTTTCTTTTTAGTTTTGTCTAAAAGTTGTTTTGTCGCTCCCTCTGTTTTATAATATAATTTTCTTAAGACATTTACGTCACTTTAGTTTTCTTTCATAGTTTTAAGCTTCGAAAATCGTCTTTTTAAGTACTTATTGTCTTTTTTGTTTTTTATTTTCCTTGAGCAGATCCTTGACGTAAGCGAACACAAGAAAATCCGTAAAAAATTTTTTGTTTAAGACACCAGAAAAATGGCGAACAGACAAAGTGAAAACAGGAAGAAAAAAGGAACTGACTGCACCAACGAAGCACTAAGAACTTTTTCAGCTTGATGATTTTGTGTTGCATTAAAATTGCGCTGAAAAGTTTAAGCAGAAGTTTAAGATGAAGATGACTTTGAATAGATTTTTTTATTCATGTGTTTTTTCTTTTAGATTTTATAAAAATATATAAATCTTGTTAAGTAGCACAAAAACACGCTTTGGGCTAAATTTAGGAATAACAAATATAAAATTAAAAATGAAATTTGACAATGTGTTTAATATTTGCAACATGTTTCTTCTGTGCAAAATTATATTCATTTCAAGTATTTCCTGATTAGGAGTTTAACACTAGCATTTTTCTTTTTGATATATAAGATCATCAACTTTATAGGTAAAACACAATATTCCTCAATTGAATCCCATTTTACAGAAATCAATTTATTTATATTATATATACGTTCAACAAATCTATTTTTAAAGTTAAAAAAATTTCATTGTTATCACATTTTATGTGTGTCTTCCTTAATGCCGTTAATATGTTTTATGCATTTAATAACTCCTTTCAAATAGTATAAACAAAAAATTTTATTCCAATTATAAATTTTATTTTTTATTTTTTTGCTTTCACACATTTCTGACGGCAAATATAAAAATTTATTTGCTTAGTATCGCAAACATGTGCGCATTATCAGCTAAAATGAATAAATTTACAAAATACATATAAAAAGGAACTGCATTGTAACAATTTCGTAATATTTGTATTACAAGTGTTGCATACAAATTTATTTAACACTTCATAGACAAGTAGAAAAAATGTTGGAAAGCAAGACACTTGTTGCAGAAATTTGTTGAATGGAACTTAAAGAAGCCAACAAATTTACAGCCTTAACTTGGGAGAAAATAACAGGAAAAAGGATTTAAGAAACAGAATTATCCTTAATTTTGGCATTAAAATGGTGAAAGAAAAAATCAAAGCTTTTCCATTATATAAATGGAAACATTTACTTATTATCTTACACAAATGTTATGTTTTCTTTTATTTTAATTTAGGCAATTTTTTATAGAATTTTTATTTTTAAGTAACTTAATCTTTGTTTGTTAATTCCCTTTAACATCTTAATTCAAAATATGTTAAGATTTTTACCATATCAGTTTCTCTTCCCCTTTGGAATTGTTTTCTTTAAAATCGTGACCTTAGATCAAAGGGATCTTTATATTTTGCTCAGTTTTGTATTTTCTTTTTTTCGTTGGTCCAAACATATTTTAGAACTTAGTCACGTTTATAGAACTTGAGTGTTTTTGTGCTCCGTGAATCTGTGTGTTTTATTTTTTTTATTTTTTTGTGATATTGGGGACCAAAGATGGTCATTTATAATTTTAATGGATACAAGCAACTTAAACAGGCGTTAAGTGGTTATAAGCGACATTATACAGTGGGCCTACAAGCGATGGCATTAAAATGTATTAAGTTGTATGGGGAATTCATCAAATTTTAATATTTAGAAAACCACTGTATTTTGAGAACACAAAGACTGCTTGTGGTTTGTACAATGAAAAAATGTATACGAAATCATTTCATATAGTTTTTGCAGAAATACGTGCACACTGACAAGGAAGAATTTTTATTATTATTTTAATTTGATTTGAACTGTTTTGATTGTTAAATCAAGCAACACTTTCAGTGAGGCGCGAGAATTACGACTAGACAAGTAAATCAATTTCAATTGATTAGTAATCGTAGTAATAGTAAGGGCAAATTTTGTTTTAATTTGTTTACTATTGAAGCTTATATCTACAGAAGGTAGTAAAAATAAAACATTATTTTGAGAAAAGTATTTGTGATGTAAGTTAAATATTTTTCTTAATTTGCAGCAGTAAGTGAAATCATGGTATCAAATAAATTTTAATACACAGATTATTCTAAATAATTATGAGAAAATAATTAGTAATAATAAACAACAGTTTAATAGAATTATTTTTAAGCTTCCTATTAAGCCCCTATTAACATAATTATGCATTTAACATTAATGGATATATGTTATTAATTAATCGTTAAGTTATTTACTTAATTAGATTAATTAAAAAATTATTTGAGCATAACGCTAAAAACAAGCTCTTTCAGAAATGTATATATAATATTTGAAATGAGAAATATCTTCATATAATCGTACGTGGTATACAAGAGAGTCTATAATGAATTTTAATGCCAAAATGCCCTCAAAATATTATCGAGACTCGTATTGCATAAGCACAAACATCAAAACTTTTATAAATAAATCTCTGATAAAAATCGCAAAGAAGCTCTGAGTCAGTCAACATCAACCATCTGATCATTTTCTTTCTCTTCAGAATTTTGGATCTTACGCGCATGTTACGTTCTATGTGAAAGCATACTGCATCTTATGTGAAAGCATACGTCGTATACAGTCAGTCACAGTAACGGATAAAATACGTGTTAAAAACCGTATTTCACTAATAATTATAATAATAATTACAATAAAATTTTGAAATATGTAAATTGACAACAAGAACTTTTAAATTGTTTGAAAATTTGTTTAAATTCAGAAAGACATGAGAAACATTCCAAAGCACAAAGCAGAGCCAACATGACATTGGGGCACGCAGAAAATAATCAAACGGCAACACGGGTATTAAATAAGAGTGTGTTACCATCGGTTTGAAACAGTTCTGTTTCATATTCAACTAAGCCACCTAATAAGTGATGACAAACAAGATACACATGCGTACTGATGATGAACAAAAACTGCTGTTCTGCTCTGCTGTGTAAGTCGAATAATTCAAAGCTGATATTGACTTTCCTTTGTGTCTTGGAATATTTATCATGTATTTCTGAATTTTAAAAAAAAATGTTCGAACAATTAGCCTATCAATCTTAATTGAATTTAATGTAGCAATAGGAATGTTCGATAAAAATATTTAGAATAAGAACTTTTGTTTTAAAGTTGTTTATTTGCTAAAAATTTCTTTGTATATATTTATGTACATAAACTTAAAATATATTGCTATTTTGATATATACGAAAAATCAAGCATTAGAAAAGAGAGAAGGTGAGGCGAAATGTCTTTTAATGTTGTTGACTGTCACTAAATGTACAAAAATCAAAAGGATATATATATCTATTGAAATATATTTTATTTATATTTTTTTATTTTTCATCTAAAAACAATTTGTTCAGTGTGCATCCCTTTAATTTAATTCCAGCAACATGAAACAATTATCAGACCTATATTCTGCTGTTCCCTACCTTATATACATACATTTCATTGTTAAACGAATATTATACCTATTTTAATGTAGAATAAATAGTTTTTCAATTTTATTTTGTTCACACCTACTTCAACTTCTTGTTATGTAACTTACCTTGTACGAATAGAAGAATATTGTTTATTCAGCTAAACTTAATACAAGCATACAAATATACTTCAAGCACTTTATGATTAATTATGCATATATCTCTTGTAGTACCGATTCGATGATATGCAGAAACAATTGAATATTAAGGATGAATTTACAACTAAAAGCGTCCAAAACTAACAACAAGGAAAATAACACCAAATATACTTTGGAAGGATTTTAACTTCCCCCGGTGATGCAAGCACATGAATAAAAACTAATGCTGGAAACCAAACGTTTGGCAATCAATATCGTATTGAGATCTTAGCCAACACGAAATTACGAATATTTATTTGTGGAATCCATTCTATTATATGAGGCCGATTCATCTAATGCTGCAAATAGAGATAAAAAGGGTGTTCAGGCTTTCCTCAACCGATGTGTGAGCTGAATTTGATGCATATTTTTTTCCACCTAAAATATCCAACAACAATCTATGGCAAAGAATACACCAAACACCAATATGAGTTAACATTCGGAAATGTATTGGGTATACGCTGAAATAGCCGGAACGAGATGTCACCAAAGCACAATGCATTGCATTAGTAAGGCTCCTACCCTGAGTGCCCAGTCCAAGCAAAAAATATTGACAACATATTTAGAAAGTAGCTGGCACACAAGGCATACGTCGCATGCAACAGAAAGCGGTTGCCACATTTAAATACAAAGAATTTTAATTGATCCTCTGATCCTTATAGGATTTAGAAATTAGAAAGAGAATGAGACTTCCATTTTTAAGAAAAAAACATGATAAAAATGTGTGTTCTTGATGATGTCTAAGGTTCAGTTGAAATAAATTGAATTTGAGGCAATAGTTTGCGCCCTCTCCAAAACTAAAAATCATGGATGCGATACTTAATCATATAAGATAAAATTATGCTGATCTGCCTTAAGTCATAGTGGTGCTAATTGTTGTCGGGCTGTTTAAATGTGCCCTGTTTCGTCGATATTGTAGCCAAAAAAAAAACAACGACGAACGCCCACTGTCATTCTTTCTCAACACTTTTCCATAATTCCAGCACAATGGGGTGCAAATTACTAGTGGTCATCCTTTAGTGACAATCTTAGCTAAAAAACTATATTATGCAGTCTTTTTAATTTAAAAAATAACGACCTCTTCACAGAAATCGAATGCGAATCCGTCACTCAAACTCATGCCAATAACCGCCAATTTTCTTAAATCAAATAAACTTTTTCGTTTGGGAATTTATATTGAAAACAAAAGCATATTTGAGTTGTTTTATTTTTCCCCTCAATACATCTTCGCAAACGAAAATGTTTGGTATTTATAGAAATGGGCACTTACTGTCCCTACACGCTTTCACTTATAACACGTCCTGTTTTGCTAATCACTTTATTAATGTCCCATGGAATTATTTAGTTAACGGATCAAATATAAACATTTCGTTGCTAGTGTCAAACATCAGGTCAAAGCCAACCAAACAAGCCATAGTGAGGCCGTTTTGTAGTTTCACAATGCGTGCGTTTTTCTGTGTTAAACTTGAGAATATGCCAAAGCTGCTTTGAAAGCAATATCAACAACAATAATACAAACAGCAAAAACATGAATGAATGGAATTGTATTTGGATAACAAACAGCAACAAACAAATAAATAAAAATCCTAAAAATACAACAAAAAAATATATACACAACAACAAATATTGTGTTTGCATAAAAACGCGAGCCGTCGTGTTCCAAAGATTAATAAATTGATGGCATCCATTGCAGCACATAACGTGTAACTAATGTCTGTAATCAATTTTGCTTTACATCTCAATCTAGCAACAACAAGAAAACCGGCAACAAACAAATACACGAAAACTAAAGTACAGAAACAAATTTTATAAGCAGGACCAAACAACATCGTGTTTTTAAGAAATATTTAAATTTCAGCAGAGTTTTGTCCAACATATGGTCAGCAAAGCTACTGAGAAAATAGTATCTGACAAGTACTTTTTAGCAAATTTTAACAGGACTTTTCCATTAAATATTCTAGTGTATCATGCGTGGCCATAAGTAGATGGATGTGCATGTATGCACACATTGCAACATTTTACACAATGTTTAATACACAAGAAATTCATAAGCCGGTACGCCTTGCATGCTGTTGACTTAGATCCTGGCATTAGTAACGCTCTAATTTTAAAATGGTCTTTTTGCGTAGCCTATTTAAGTTAAATGTGTGGCCGCCCTTTTCTCACAATTGCCCAAAAATATCCTTTGACTTGGAAACCGTATGCCTGTTAAACATTTATGTGTTTGTTTTGTTTGCTCTTATCCTTTTTGACTTAATCCTGTTACTTAGAATCCTTTATTTTTAGTATCTCTTACAATTTCACTTTTCTTTTTGCACTGATTTCTAGACATTTTTGCTCAAATGACACATTTTGCTTTACATGATTCTTTGTTCTGTCAGGTACTTCGACGCCTTTTATAATTCTGTTTGCAAATCTATTGATTGATTAGTGCAGGCCCATAAATTTTAATGGCTACTATCAAGGTCTTATGAAATTACCGTCAAGGTCGTCTGAAAGCAATTATTAATTTAGCAAGTTGGTTTTTGTAAAAAGGATGCGATGGTTAGAATAGAAAATCCTAATATTTTACCTTAAATTAAATTACTCAATTAAAATTTTTACATATACTTAAGTATAAAATTCAAACCATTAAAATTTGACTTGAGTAAAGTAAAACAAAATATACAGGAAACAAAATTTCACACGAAAAACCAAATAATCAAAGTCGTCAGTGGAATTTGATGGTAGCGCCCTACATCAGTTTACTATAGAAGCGGTTATCGTATAAATTTCCTCAAAAAAAAATTATAAATTCTCTTCTCCAAAAATGTTCTCTTCTCCAAAAGTTTTCTTACGCCACAAAAAGTTAAGATTTGTAGCATATATTATGACTAGGAATGTCACTGATACCGATACCTATATATCGACGATACTTCCGTTTTCCCGATATATCGATACCGGCGATATTTGCCGCTGATATTTTGGTGTCTTCTTAACTTTTTGTTTCAGTCCAAACAAAAAAAGCTAAACTCTTGAAATTTGGTATAAATATATACTGAAGCTTAGAGCAGGTTAAGTTCGGAGATGGGCTAAATTGGGCAACAGGGAAAAAAGTTCCCTTAAGAAGAACTAAACCAACCCAGAAAAAACAACAGAATTTTTAAAGTTTTTTGGTTATTTTGTTAAGCAAATAATATATTTTTATTTCAAATACGGTCCAACGCCTTAAGCTTGGAGCCATAATATAAAATCAAATTATTTTTGGACCCGCCCAATTTAGTGGGCGTTATTATATGCAAAAAATAGTGTAAAAATTTAACAAATTGTTTTACTTAAGCCCACATTCCTTAAAAATAAAATTTTTAAGCTTTAATGACGAAGCTGAGACAAAACCTGGTACTACTCTGCCCTAAAATTTTAATTTTGTATACAATTATCCCATGCATTTATTTTGAGAGTTTCTGCCCT
The DNA here is from genome assembly GCA_951800035.1 of Linnaemya tessellans. Lineage (NCBI taxonomy): Eukaryota > Metazoa > Arthropoda > Insecta > Diptera > Tachinidae > Linnaemya > Linnaemya tessellans. The sequence continues at coordinate 106,163,970 of OX637532.1, read as the reverse complement.
ACCCCCTCCTCCCCCTTTGACCCTAAATGATCCTATAAAATATATAATAATTTTGTATATAATTATCCCAAGCATTTATGTTTAGAGTTTTATGACTGCCTACTTCTGCCCTCCTCCCCCTTTGCCCCTTAAATGACCCTATAAAAAAAAAATTTTAATTTTGTATATAATTATCCCAAGCATTTATTTTTATATATTAATGATCTCTCACTGTAATTTGTGAGATTTATTAATTTTAAATTGAACTCAAATTCAATATGCGCATCAGTATCGGCATCGCCGCTATTTCTTTTAGAGTGTCCGCATCGACATTTTATTGTTAGATCACTATAAATTAATTATTATAGAATACAACATATAATTAGATATATTGATATCTACTCGCTTATAACGAACTGAGTCAGAACAGCGAAAACAGTTCGTTATAAGAAAAGTCGACAATAACCGTAGTGAAAAAGATGTTTACCCTTAAAGCAATGTTTTGGAATTTTTCCAATATTATTTTTAAATTATATTGAAACAATTTCTATATGTACGTATGAAAAATATTGCTTAAAAATTTCAGGTGCTTTCAGTCGTTTTAATTTTTCTTAGAATGGTAAAAAAATTTTACTATATAACAATTAATTGCATGTAATTATTAGCTGTAAGCTATTTTATCGGCGGACTAAAATTTGCCAGCACACATTTTCTATGAATAGCATTGACATGTTTAAGAAATCATTGAGAAAATGAAGAAATTATAAATTAGTCTAGAGTTAAAATTTCTATAAAATGGCACTTAATCAAAAAGAGCAAATTGTAGTTAATAACGCTTGAGAATACTTCACAAAATATACATCTTTAAAATAGTTTTATGTATCATTATTTTTTACACTTTATTCAACTGCCAAAGTTTTTTTAGAGTCGACCACGTACATGTGGGACTTTCTTCATAATGCTGCCCCTATTGCACTCATTAAAAGAAGTCTATGCTAAAAATTAAAGTAATATGACGCTGCAACTGGTGACTTTTTATAGGAAATTTATAATTGTTTTGGAGTGTGAAACCTTTTTACGTATGAGTCTTATCTCCGAAAGACTGAGTCACTCATCGAGAAAACTTTAGATGAAACAAGTTGATCCTATGAATTTTACTCTAATAGCGATAATTGCTTACTTACTATCGATTTTCCTGAATTTGTAAACACATACACACTGTTTAAAATATTAATGTGTTGCTGCGAAAGTTACTGGACGTTGATATTTCATTTGATATATTTCTTCAACTTCGCTCTCGCAGATCATACACAGACGTTATGTGAGACCTTTCAATTGCCTTCATCCTTTATATAATTATAGTTTATATTTTTATCAAATAAACTATTGCACTATATATTTATTTTATTTTATTGTAGTTGACCATGTTTACATATACATATATACTATATATACTAAATAAATATTTTTTTAAGTGTTACATTTTTTAAACGAACTATTCAGATAACCTTTCCTGACCTCTCATTACCTCTAGAAGCTTCTAATTTTATATTAGTCTCTCTCAAATTCAACCTTTCTCTACAGCGCTACTGGTCTCCGACATAAACTTGATAATCACATTTTTGACAATATGAACCATTATATACTTATAAGGACCGTGATTATAAAGTATTTACGATTTAGGCCAGTCTAATATGCACACATATGAATACGAAGATTTTTCTTCCATTCCTAAACCAAAGAGAGACAGATCGAACACCCTCAACGTCAAAAATATTGAATAGAAAAGATGACTAGAATGGAGGCAATGCTTGCATATCGTTGGCTATAGTGAGCAGAATGAACGCGCTGTATGGGGGAAAGGTTTAAATAATAAAAGGCGAATTAAAAACAATGTTTATATTATTTAAAAATGCAACACTAAACTTTTTAAAGAATAATAGCAAATATATGATTAAGCCTTTGTTAGGATTCCACAATGTTTGAAATTTGTCTGAAAACAAAGAAAAGGGTTTAGTTTTTTACTATTCTCTACATTTAAAATTCAATTTAGTAAAGTTACTTATACAATTAGTGAACTCGAATCCGAATATACTTTAATTATTAAGTAGTAATTCGTAAAAATTGCCACGCATATCATTGCAACTCACCAAACTTTTTCTAATTTCAAGAACTCTTCCGTAAATAAAAAAGCTTTTTAACGAAAAATTTAGTAAGTGCATGAAACCTTAAATCTTATATATCGTGAGATATTTAGAAAAGATGTATATAATTTAAATAAAATATACATAAATCGCTTCAAAGCGCAGTCTAAAAAACATTAAAAGCCTACTTTATAAATAATATTTGATGCATAAAAACTTTTTATTTGACGAATGCTGTATAGAAATATGTCAAAAAACTAGTTTATGAACAGAAAATAGTTTTTATTAATTAGGCCTTAAGACTCTATTTGTCGCGTCAGTGATACTTACAAGGAAAATACAAATTATTTGTGATTTATTTAAATTTATTTTTGTTTTCCACACAATTTGTTTACTTAATAAACGCATAGAGATTTAGAGTTGCTTTCTTTGTCAAATAACAAAAAAAAATTTTTGAAACATGGAATACAAATTATTTCATGGGCATTGCATTTTGGTGATGTAGTTCACATAATTGAGACCTAACTAAGTTGATTCACTGCCCAACTTTGTAACAGGAATGCGTTCCTACACGCCATCTTACAGTCGCATATACAACTAAACAAGTTCAATTTTTTAATTTAGCAGTGACAGCAACCTTAATGTAATAGTTTCCAATTTGAGACTTGAATAACTCTAGTCTACTCAGTATAGACTTTGGCAGACCTTTATTTAAATGTTGAGATTGTCAGTAGGGAATTTTTCAATTTTTAACTTTTAATTTTAATCAAAATCATAAAATTAAATAAAATAATTACCAAATCAAACCAAAAAAGTATACTACTTTACTACCAAATCAAACTACATAACAACATTTACTTTAGGGATGCCAAATTATTTTACTGTGTTTGCTTTTACCACAGAAACACGATTGATCCTTTTCACATACATAAATTTGTGTGCATGTGAAACAACACCAATTCCTTTATATTTTAAAATATATGCTATTAAACAACGATATGTTTACAGACATAATTGTTGTCCTCGTTAAGTGAGCTCATCGGATTGCAGCTTAAACTCAGAAAGCGAACATATTAAATGTTTCGAAGAAGTCGGCATGAAAACAAGCGATCATAAAAATTAACTCTATTAAAGGAAATTCCCAAAATAAATTTTAATAATCAACGTGAAAACTAATAGAAAAGGAATTAAAATAGGTTTTCAGCGTATCGTTCACAGGTTAAATAATGATATGAGTTCACGATATGTAAAGATAGATCAATTGATATTTACATAATTATATATATAATTATTATATATACGTATATATATATATATATATATATATATACGTATATATATATATATATATATATATATATATATATATATATATATATATATATATATATATATACGTATATATATATATATATATATATATATATATACATATATGTATATATATATATACATATATGTACCTATATACATATATGTACGAACTGTCTTTAAATTAGAGTAACAAAAATTTATGGAAATTCCCTCTTATTCTTTAGGTAGAGAAAAATTATAAAAAACTTGTTCTCTTTTTGTCAGCCATAAAATATTAAGCTCATACTTTTGTATGTTTATATATGTGTGTGTATTCAGAAATAGAGAACAAAAATTTCAATTATATGCAAACCACTTTATGCAAGGAATTTTTAAAAACTAATTATATTGTGCATAAATACACAAAAGCGTCTCTCGCACCCTACTTTCTGGTCAATAGCGGTTAATATAAGATGCTTAAAAGTGTACCACAATTACGATTACATTCAAGGAAAAATTCTGCTCTTTCATATATAAGTATTGTGTTTTCTTTCGCTTTAAAATTTGACCCAAGCTATCGCTACCGATCGAAATTTCAATACAATATAAATAGAAATTATGATCAATATCGAATGGCCTCAAAAACTAAAAACAAAATTTGGGAAAATATTTTCATTTTGCGTTCATTCTCTAGAAGAGAAAATAACAGCTATTGACTATTTTATGCGAAGACTCAAGGAAAACTTCTACCCAGCTAACTTTTGAAAGATTATTTGACTAGAGTGATCATTTGCGACTCTAAGAAAATCGTCGTTCATGCACATTGGGAATCATTGAAAATAATGTTAGTAGTCAGCAATATTATTCTACGATTGAAAATGCTACCTTGATATATTTGCAAGCACGTATGTATGTGTGAATGAGCATACACTGAATGGATGACTACAAAATGTTGCTGATGATGCACGTGTGTTATGTATGTATTTTTATTTTCACCGAAAAATTAACTTTTGTTTCTATTTTAATCGCATTGATTCTTTTTCTCCAAAATATTTAAATAAATAAAAGTGCTCATTTAGGGGTTTTACCTAGTTCTTATTTCACAGGGGCTAAATTAAACAAATTTAAAAAATTTTTTCAATTTGTTTTTGTTTTATATGTTATTTATTCGATCGAACAATAGCTTTCGACATGGGCGAACAGCCAGTAAGGAACTTTTATTCAAACTCTTCCTAGAAAATCTAAAGATATTTGAATAAGAAGTCTAAACAAATATTTAAGTCAATAATCAGCTGTGCTCATTTCTTTAATTAATTTATCACTTTACAAAGACTGGCCTTTTCTAATTTTAATTGTAGTTGTTTGAGATAATAATTGTTTCGTGCAACAATAGCAATTAAGAGTGTTAAAAACTTTCTTTGTTTTTAATTCAATTGCAACTTAGATGAAAATGGCATATAAACTTCCTCTCAAGAAATGATTATATAGGATATTAGTATGAAATTTTATTGCAATTTAAAAACTGATAACAATTGAAAGGCTGAACAGATGCAGTTTACATATGGAGACATGCTTGCGAAAACGTTTAACTCTGTTTTCCTCTCCATAACTTTGTACTAGCAAAAATTATTCTCTGACTGATATCTTCAACTAACAAAGGGTTCTTTCTTTAATGTTATTTTATTTTAAACATATCTATTCTGTCTTCTATTCTTTTTTTTAAGAAACGAGCATTACAATTTTTTGTATTCTCATAAATACATAGGTATTTGCTACTAAAATTAAAAGCCATGCGCAGGATCAAGGTGATCGAAGTTTAAAATAAGATACAATATTTCGCAACGACTTCTGACAAGAAAGATTTTGAAACACAGTGAGTGAATTTCGATTATTTCATATACACTAAAAAAAATACTGCTAACAGAAAATCTCTTAAAGAAACTTTACGTATAATAAAAAGCCCAAGAAAATATTCATACGCACTTAGCGGATAAAAAGGCAGCATTTTATTGTCTTAAAACAAATATATTTTGGCTGGTACCAAAAATAATATCCAGCAATAAAGTGCTGGCTTTTTATTCGCAAATTGCAAATCAAAAAACATAATTTTTCGCTATGAAACATAAATTTGGCATCCCCAAATAGCAAAATCTCTAACTACGCTCAAACAACTACGGTTTTTGTAGAAGAAGAAAAAAATTCCACTTAATACGTTTCGTGGAATTGTCGATCACTTTCCTTGACACTTACCAAATTGACTTCGCATCCAGGGATACAGAGGCGAAGGCATCCCTGATGGTTGCGAATTTGGATTTTGTGATGGTGGTGTATGCTGACCCGGATGTCCTTGATGCATTTGTGGTGGTCCCTGACCTTGGTGCATGCCCATTCCTTGCGGTGGTACACCACCAACAGGTGGCACTCCGCTTTGCTGTTGACCATACATTCCCATATTGTGATGATTTGGATGAACCTGTGATAAAATGTAATATGCCAATATTAGAGATTCTCCAAAAGGCTGCCGTAATAGATTTTTAGAGAAATAAAACCTAACTTGATGCTACTTAAAATAAAAACTAGGTCTAATTGTAACTTAAAAGGGTTATTTGCAAATACTTTTATACTGGAGTTTTTTTCTTAATAAAAAAGAATAACTTCTTACCTCCGTAACATCGGGTACTCCGACATCATTGTAACCCAACTAAAATAAATAGGACAGACAAGATCGGGCATTGAATAAAATTGGTTTTATACAATTTTTTTATATGTTTTTATATAGAATTTTAATCGAAAGCAAAAACTACAAATAAAACCCGATCGTACTTACTGGGGAAATTCAAAATTACTCTAATACTTTATCTTAAAAATATATAAAATAAATTTCTATAAAAGTAACTCTGATACTAACAAATATATTTTAATATATTACAATCATACTTAAATAGTCAACGCTGTTATGGAGCTGCAACAATGCAACGCAGATGTAACGCATCAAGATCTGTGAATTTTATACATTGGGACACTAAAGCCATTTTCATTTTGTTTTATTTACACTGTGAAATAAACTAACATATTAAATACTATGCCGAACATTACCAACAACTTTTGTCACCGAAATTTGTTGTAAAACACTATTATACAACGAATGTTTGCCGTTTCGTACACTCATCAAGCACACTAACATGTACATATCATTGAAAAACATTGCGTTCAAATTAATCTGTCTAGAATAGTTGAGAGAAAATTTTATGGAATAATTCCCAAATAAGTTGACAAACTTATGATGGCCAATGAAGAAATAGGGCAAGTACTATGTCAAATAATGTTTTATACAAACAGGTTGAAGCAATAAAAATGTATTTAAATGCAACATCCTATTTTGACTTGCTTACTCCCTACGAGGTCCAAAATGTAGACACACATTAGCATTTACACCAAGATCTGCTGTGGTAAAAATATACTTTGGATTTAACTTTTATTTGTCAAAATAGGTAACACACAAGTTTGCGCAAACTGTCTGTAGCTCACCAAATACTGTTTGTGTTTAAGGATCTTAACGCCATGAAACAATATGTGAAGGATAAAACTGTTTAATGGGGATTGCAATTTTTGTTTCTATGTGAGTCATAAAATTAATACGGCTTAATATTGATATCAGCATCGGAATCAATTGATATCAGACAATCAACTAACACTTTATTCACCCAGCGGTGGTATTCGACGTATAGCTTGCCAAGTTGGTGAACAAAAATTTACAGTCCCTGTTTATTTATTGGGAAGTTCTGACATCCCAATCTTCATTTAAAAAACATCACTTTTTCAACAATTTCTAATATAAATAAGTTGAGACAAGAAATGTCCTTTCAACCCATAGACAACTTTGTGTGCCAAGCGAAATGAGTGATTTGAGAGATCCCTCGGAATAATATTTTATTCAGAATTACTATTAGATCACAAAAGCTAAAACCAAAAGTTATAAAGCTACTTCAGCAGAACATCTTTTGTCTTTAAAGTGCTAAAGAAAGTGATTTCCCTTGTCAAGGCAGAAATAAAATGGCACACAATAATGGAACGATAACGCCAAAAATTACTATTCTTAAGATTACAAATTGAAAATAAATGCTGTTTTGTTTCACAGTGTTTTTATACACAAAGAAAAAACTGACTTGTATTCATTTCGACGTTCGACTAATACAATTGTTTTTATTTCATAAATGCTATACAAAAAAAACCTCACATGCAAATTAGATATTTAAGTTCTTAAATGGTTTCTCAGTATTACGAAATAAAAATAGGAACTTTCTAAGTATATGGCAAAGGAATATTATTGCAGCTCCGTAAAATTATAGCGAGTTATTAATAATTCTTTATAAATTGACTTCAAAATTATTTGTATTATTATAAATTTAAATCAAAAGAAAAATTATTTTCGTTTAGATAATAAAATGTGTATGCGATCCATTGCACTCACCTGAGCTTGTGTGTGCTGCATATGATGCGGCATTGTCATTTGCGGATTCATTTGATGTGCCCCCACCATTTGGTCAACCAAGGGAGGTGAACCGCCTTCAGGAACCATGCCCAAACTGCCAACAGCCGCCTGCAGTTTACAACTGGCATAAACTACCGGCTGCTGTTGTTGTTGCTGCAGATGCTGATGCGTTGTTACCTGTTGCGTCACTTGCGGATGATGTTGCTGATGGGCATCACTTAATGGTTGTTGCTGTTGAGGTTGAGCTTGTTGTTGTCCTACCATTTGACCACCATTCGCCTGCGAAGGCGGCATACCACCCACCTGACTGGAAGGACTGTCAGGTCGCGAATAGACACCATGCTGGTCCATACCTTGTCCATTATAGTAGGGCATACGATCGTAAGGCGGGAAGCGTGGATAAGGCATATTGCCTTGATGATTTGGTGTCTGATTGTAGTGATGCATTTGCTGAGCATCGAGATCGCTAACACCATTACCCGGATAGTGACCATGGTGCATGTCAGCACCCATATAGGAGTTTGTAAAGTATGAAGTCATACTCTCACAATTATTTGTACTCATAGTCATCTTAAAGGTTTTATATGTGTGTATGTGTGTGAGTGATTTTTTTCTTGTGTACGGGTTGTTTTTTTTTTTTAACTTAAAATCTAGTGACTCTTTGCTAGAAAGCAAATGACTTAATTCATACAATTTTTATTGGTTTTTATTTGTTAATTCTTTTGTTATTGTTCCGGGTGGTTATTTTTTAGAATTTCATCTATTTCTATCTTTTCGTGAAATTGCTTGAAGCTAAATTTTTTTCTATACAACTTATATTTAAAATATAAATTACTGTATTCCTTATTTACGTATTTTCTCAGTGTAAACCTATAAAAAGCAAACAATTAATTAAACATTTTGCAAGTTTTGTATGGGATCTATACTTACCTTAAAACTTAAACACTTAAGTACAAATATACAATTTAGTGATCTTAGCTTTTAAGAGTTGAGGTATAAAATTATTACGTTTATTTGATGTTCCTTTAATGTTTTGCTTCTTACGTTTCCTTTTACTAGTTGAGATTTTTTTTTTATTTTTGGGTGAAGTGTTTGAAGTTTTAAATTTTGGTTGTAGAAAAATCCAATAAAATTTAGTTGGTGTATAAGGTGCGTATATGAAGGATAAATTAGAGATATAGCAGCAAAAATATATATCCAAAAATTAGTTGATTTCTCGTGGTAGTTTGTATCTCAGGCTTTTAGGTGATATTTTATCCAAAAAAATTTGATTTGTGTTTGAAACTCTGTAAGAAAGTTAGAAAATAAATCCAGTTAAAGTACATATTAAAAATTAAATTAAGTGCTTCAAAACTTTTAATTAAATATATTTTAATATATTTATGTAACTTAAATTTTAAATATGTTTGTTTAATACATTTTTTTTATAATTTTGCAATTGAATTACCAATGTAATAATTAGCCCCTTGACAATTGCTAAAATTAATTATATATTTGTGCTTTTTTTCCTTTGCATTTACAGATTACCATTTGTTTCATAATCCATTATGATAATGTTCGAATGCTGTGTAAATATATTTGCATTGTAGTCAATGTAACCCCAACTGTGCTTCCGTTAGAATTGATTTAATTTCCTAGACCTTTATATTATTAACATAACATTTGACCTCATAAATCATAAAATTGCAAACAATACACTCATACACATGCCTGTACACATGTACTTACATTGTTTTACACTCTCTAACATATGAAAGGAATTTATTTATACATTTTCATACCAAATATTAGCCAACACACTCTTGCTGAAAGGATAAAGAATGCAACCACAAATCTATTGGGAGTGAAAATCTTGCAGCAGACATTAGGTGTACCACTTTGCTACGGGTGTTTCCATGTAGAATGTGTTAGCAACAACACAGAGGTTTCCCTTTTAATCCAAATGGTGCCTTTGAAGTCGAGAAGGGACGCATGGCATGGAAAGACGATAATAATTGGATAGTGAATCAGTTACAAAAGACAGAATTATTATTGAAAACTTGGAGGCACTAAATTTATTAAAATTAATGTTTCGTTACCCATTTGAAAGTGTCTGATTTTCTTTAAGTTATAGATGCAAGCACAACATATCAAGCACTTTAATGTCCCGGATAACTATTAAAAAAACTATGCGATCTTCAGCAAGTGAAGAAACGGGATTGGTGATTTTTAACTCCCAAATCATTTGAAAAATTTGGGCTTTTTGACACACGGATTTAGAGATCCTAAACATATCGGTGATAATCGTTTATACTCTAGACCTTTTATATGTAGAAAGTTCTGTTTCATACTTTTTCCTTTTATATTATATCATAAACGTTATATTAGCAGTAAGTGGCAGTAGGTCAATGAAATAAAAATCGATATTTACTTGAAAATCAGTAATGACCCACCCGCCATAATTTAGTGTGCTGTAACACATTTGTAGAATCTTCTAAAAGTTCTATTTCTATTTACAACTACTAGATTCTAGATTCACTTCTAGATGCTAGAACTAAATTTTTATCTTTAAAAGACGCTGCTGCTGCTGCTGGTGATATGAATTCTAATAAATTTTTGGACGAGGGCAACTGGAAAAACTTTTAATTCTTATTTTTATTTTATATAAATATAAGTTAATGTAGAGATATTAAAGTGTGAATAATATTTAAACAGTTTTTATTGTTGTGGTGGGGCATTTAAAAGTTTAAATTTGAAATTTAATAAAACTATTTGAAACTTTGCCAAATTTATTTATTAGTTTATTTTTTCAAGTAGAGATTAATGGTTGTGCGAATTCAACTCTTGAACCAATTGGACTCTGTAAGGAGTCATCCTGAGATCTCTTCACAAAAATCTACGTGATCTGGTGAGTGAAATGTTCAATTCTTAAGAACGATGAGAATCTGATGTTGGTGGATTCTCACGCAGACTCGCAGCCCCAGCTTCGATATTTTCGGGTGTGCCCACCGTACGAGCACACCCATGTCTTAACGCATCAATAATGAAACCAGTTTCACGAACTTTACACCGGACACTGTTGGTCTTTCTCTGCGACCAAATTTTGTTCGACATTTTAGTGCAATTTCCGACCAATTGTCTTTGTTTTGAAAACAAAATTTTGAATAAATCCTAACGTTGCTCCAGCGTAAATCGATTAATTTCGTTCGGCGGAGATAATATACTGAATTTTGGGACAGAATAGAGTGACATAACCGATAGTTCAAATTTTAAACCGATAAATGACCTCCCCGTTATATATGTAAGTAATCGGGTCAGATTTTCATAGATATTTTGTAACAAAACAATGCATATACATCAAAAAGAGTTTTTATTTATTTTATGATTTAATTCAGAACCATCGTCTGTTAAATTAAGTGTTTTATATTAAAATATTTTCTTGCAATCTAACAAACGGTTATAAATAATTTATACATCGGCTTTTAATGGTTTATAGGAATACTATTGTGTGTTTTTTAAGTCCAATTTTTATAGAATTATTTGACAATAAAAAATTCAATAGTGCACATTATCTTTTAAGCAACGTATCTTATCTATTATGTTAAGCATGATATTTTTTAGAACAAACGGCCTGAAAGTTTAATTCTTCTAATGCTAGTCTTATTTTCAAATAATTGAAGATAAGCAGTTATTTAAAATTTTTTTGTTTATCAGTCATATTTCGTTTTTGTATGATAATGAAACTGCTGGCAAGTCTTCGTAATAAAAATCGCATTTTCTTTCTTTAAGGAATGCGAGTTTTACCACATGGCTGTAAAAGTACTCGTTGTTAACGGAATGTTGTTGTTCTTTCCCTTTTACCAAATTGCATTCCTTAAATAATTTTCAAATAATCAAAATATGTTAAGGACACACAAAAATCATATTTAATTATACATAACGATTAAATAACTTAAAATCTTCTACCCAAAAATAAAAACGATATGAATGCTTTACACCCTAATAAATGCAAAAGAATGTTTACTTTGAATCATTTTCGTTTTTTTTTTAATTCTTTCAGCCATTTGCTGCAGTAACAAGATTAAAATAGTGAATGATATGATACGAGCAGTGGGAGAGATTTTAACATACAGTAAAACTGACAAAACCAAAGCTTCCGTTTCAATTATAGTGAAATACCGTTATGGCAGAACAAAGCTAAACCGGAAACAAATATGCGACAATGGCAGCAACAATGGCAAATACCAAACCAAACATAAAAATAATAAAAACAGTAAAATGGCAGCAGGCATTTAAATATTTGCAAACAGCAGCCTTCAAAGTGAAAGGGCCACGGCACACACAAGACAAACAAACAGAAAGACGGACATATTTAGGCATGGACACATATAACGACAGCATTGTTAATAATATAACTGAATAATACGGGTGCGTGTGTGTAGTTCGAGTAATAGAAATGTTTACAAACGGATGTTGGCGAAAGTCTCTGAAGTTATCAGTTCTCGTCTTCTATTTTTGTTCTTTTTTTTAGTTAGTGGGATGGCATGACAGAGAAGAAACCAAAGAAGATGTTTTCATTTATTTGTTAGGAACAGATATATGTATGTACGTGTGTAGTGGTTGAATGTTTATTTATGTGTTTGTTTAATGCTGCTGTTCACATCACATTTTTATACATGAAACTACAATATTCACTCATGTTGAAGAATTAAGATAATAACTTGTATTATTTATATTAAACTGTCTAGTAAACATGTTTCTTGAATGCGTCTGACTTTTTCAGTTTACCTGAACATTATCAGGCCAGTATAAATTTTAATTTATACTGACAAAAGAATTTTATGTGTACATGAAATAATCTTTTAATGTTTATGCAGCTGCTCACATTCCAGGCTTACGTCGTTATAAACCGAGAATGTGACTTACCACTTGTTGGAAATGTCTATTTCCCTGAATGTGTATCCGTCCTTCTGTCTTCAAATCTGTCAGTCTGCCAATCTTAAGCAAGTATCGCGCCAAAAGTTCTGCTTAGATTTTGATGAAATTTGATGTGAATTTGGTTTAGTACAGACACCGATATTCCTTAGGCGTATGAAACCGATGCCACTTTTGGTATTTTAAAATTTCCATGAGCCTTGACACGAGAACAGTTGTGGTGGTCTAACACGTCACTTAGTGGGCAAGCGATGCCAAGAGAATGGTTACATCTTCGCATTAGCAGCATAACACCCAAACATACACGAGTGGCCAAACGTAAAATGAATACCAAAAACACTACTACACACAAAGCTGTGTATACGTACATATTTCATAGGAGATGAAAATCATGCCGTGAACAAAACATAAATTGTGCCTTTAAAAACTATTCTCGTGTGTTATCGGTCTATTAAGCTTATAAATTTATTAAATTTATATGTAGAGAAATGACCACAAAATTAGACCATTAGAGGTCTTAAGAAGTTTTAAATTTACAAAGTAGTGTTTTATAATAATCTCGCAGCAAACTGAGAATACAAAATAAAAAATTCCTCCAATACGAAACGAATTTTCTTAACGAACTTTTAATGGAAAATTTCAAAAAGCAAAAGCTACAAGCTACATATAAATAAATAGTAGGTCGAGTAATTTAAAATTGTCTTGATTTTTGCCGAAGTTGCCGTATATATTTAAATATCTAAATTGAAGAAAATAAACAATTCGCTATTGATTTTATTTTATTATTGCAACTCAAAAACAATGTAAAAGCAACCAGAAAATGTACTACAACAATTAAACTTCATATAAATATATTTTGGACATACATATAACATGTACTTTAAAATTTTTTCCCACTGAGAAGTTCAATATTACGCGTACCACTGTACATTTTTACATTATTTTAGCAAAGAAAACATATTATTTGTATCTGTTGAAAATATATTATTTGTATCTGTTTGACGTAAAGTTGGATATAATAACAATTACTTATGTATATGTGCACAAATGTATCCACTATAATATTTACATTTTTATGAGCGACCGCCGCTAAACGGCCAGTAGCAGGAAGTAATCGTTACTGCAGACCACAACCATCGTCTTTTAATTAGTTAATACGACAATGATTGATTGCTTACTACATTGTACACCAGAGGGCAGCTATACCGCACATGCCTAAAGTTATGCTATGGAATTGTACAATTTGTGTCTTGCACACGACTGCATGAATACATTTTTTGTTTTTTCCTGTCCGTTATGCGCATAGGTCATCGTTTTGTAATATTTGCACAAACAATCGCATCTATATGTATATATGAATGTTTGCATGGAATAATTTGTACTACTTTTGTACTGAAAACAATAAAAATAATATCTAAAATTTGTATTTATACTCTCTTGTTTTTGCATTTAAAAATGGCAGTAGAAGTGAAGTGGCAGTTGATTTTTATTCAAAATCAGCATATTTTCAATAATACTTCAGCAGCCTTTAGGTACTTAAATTTAAAAATATCGGAAAATCGGACCTTCGTCGGTCCTGTTGCAAAAAATTACCCGGCGATAGTAAAAAGGTTGATATACAAAAAGTTTTAATTTTACTTATTTGAGCTCTTTCAAGAAACGACCGATGCGTTCAATAGTTGACACAAGAATCCCTTTGAAAATTCTTTAAAAACACAACCTTCTTTATCATAAGGCTGAGTGAGTTTGAAAATAGTACATTTAAGGACATACACATATATTTCCTTGTCACCCCTCTATGTATTTCTTAATTTGCACAGGAAAATATATATTAAAAATTAATAAGTAGGAACGTTATATTCGACCAGATTAAGTCGTTAATACCCTCCAAATCTTTAATAAATAAAAACCTTTCCATCAGCATAAAAGCAATTTAGGTTATTATCGCAGTTAATATTTTTACCGACGAAGATAATTAAAAAATATTTAATATCCTGGGTCAGAGTTCCTTTAAGATATTTTTGTGCCAAATTTTAAAACTCTGTTTTGATAGGGTCACTCCTGGAAGGCCCATGAGGGAGACATTTCACCTTTTACAGATTAAAAATTTAATTTTTGTGGAATGTAGACTTAATGAATGCAGTTTGTTAAATATATACACTATTTTTGCATATAACATCTTACGTCAATGCCAACTAAAGGGGCGATGTCCAAATATTAATTTTTATAATTTTCCGACTCCAAGTGCAGCGCTTTGAACCTTCTTTGACATAAAAATGTATCATTTGCTTAACTAAGTTACAAAAAAAAACTTTACAAATTATGTTTTTCTTAGAGGTTGATTTAGTTCTTCCTAGGGGAACTTTTTTGCCTCTGGGCCGATTCAGTCCATTTGTGAACTTGACTTGTGCTATCTTTCAAAATATATCTGTACCAAATCTCAAGCGTCTGGGTCTTTTCGTTTAGATTTTATCGCGATAGCAACAGACGGGTGGACGGACATCATTTCATCACTGATCAAGAATATATACACTTTATGGGGTTTTACACACGGAATGACAAAGTGAATATACTCTCCAATTATTTTTGAAGGGTATAAAAATGAAATTCCTGCCTCACGGTGTCAGTAGATATCGTTCTGTCGCATAATTACATATAAACCAAATGCGAAGTTTAAAATATGTTTTTGTTTTAAATGTATGTAGTTATTTGACAGCACACTATCTAGTTATATCGTGGGACTTGCTATAATTATTTTTCAAAGCAGCCATTCAGACGAATTCAAATTCTATCGAACAACGAAATACTTTAAGAAAAATGAATTTTCCAGTATAATATGAGAGCACTTCGATATTCCAGTAAATTTTTGTATTTCCATCCCAGTAATTTAAGATTAGAGAAAAATGGTCAAAACGAGGCCGCCTTAATAATTCCCCTGCTTTTTTATTTCCCATTCATTAACTTAAAATTAAACAATGCTCATATTAACAGTCGCCTATTACTATGTGGGCTGCTATCCACTTTAAAACAGACAACTTCGTTAATTTAAAAGACCCCGGTGCATTTCTTTTACTCATTAATAGAAATTCGGCCTTGATAATGGCCGATAATGGGATTATAAAGAGGGATGTTTAAGCAAAAATTTAACAACTTTTAGCCCTATTTGTCACTGAGGACTGAACATTGATCAAAACAATATAATCAGATTTGTGAACGTACATCAATGAGGTTATCTTATTCCAATAGTTTGGAGATTGTTACATTTTTAGTTATTGTGCTGGAAAGACAATAAGTTGTTTTAACAGTCAAACATGACTGGTAGGTATCTTGAGCTTTTGCTTGTTTAGACAACCAGCATTATTCTATAAAACATTGACGTTTACGTCGAAGGATGTTTCTGTACAAGATTAAATAGCACTGAACCTGTATTCTTTAATATGAAACAAAAAACTCCTTCCGTTTTAAGGTCAAAGCCTTACACATCGTCTTACGTTTTTAATATTCTCAAGATCACAAGATTACTTTTGCAAAGGCTACGAACTAGTGCTTTGCTGTTTCTACTGAAAAATTAAAACAAATTCCAAAATAAAAAAAAGGTTCGTATACGAGGACATTTTGCGTGAAGTTTTTCATTGTAACCGATTTAAAATTTAATTGTATCCAAGCGATTTTTAAATTCGTTACCAATTAAATAATGTGATTAAATACAATTACCCTCTACACTTTCATTATAAGCTGTTTGATTTGACTTTGATTTTAATACAATAGTATATCGGGATAAATTCACCTAGATAAATTCACCAAAATAAAATACAATCGCTTTAAACGGCATATATCAACCGATGTTCTTAATACAGTTGTAATGAAATTAAATATTTTTGAAACATCACATGTGCGACCGCTCCCATCAACAACTTAACTTTGCCCAGTATGCGGCGACGTTATTAAAATCGTTTTGTGAAATCACAAACCATAAAATGGCATTGGAAACGAAGTAGTATCTGGCCGTAAATGAAACAACAACAACGAAGAAAACCGCCTACAATATACGATAATCATAATATAATGGTGATGGCGGCAAATTCCATTAAAACTGCTAAAACAAAAGCAAGAAAATAAAATCGTAGAACTCCACGTACTAAAAAAATAAAAGAAATACCCTCCTCACCAAAACAAACATCTTTTATTCACCGGCAATCAGCTGCAAGAAGTATGAAAAAATAATGTGCTTTCAAGTGTGTAGTTTCGATTTTATTTTTTCTTACTTTATTTCAAGGGAATAAAAAAAATTCAAATTTCTTGCAGTTTGTGTGTGTTTGTTTGTTTTTTTTTCAAAAAACTAGACTACTCTTAATTATAGGTCTGCTTTTAAGCTCATTTCAGCCTAATTGGATAAAGTGGATGGGAAACAATGAACAAAGAATTATAATTAAAAAAAACAAAAAATTATCAAATAAGCAAAATAAAAAATTTTGTCTACGAGAAACACAACGAAAACAAGACTGTCAAAACCAGCTTTAACTAAAACGGAAGTCACCAAAAAGATTTTCTATTCATACCTACACCATCGTTATGCTTCCTTTCTTTTTTAAATTTCATTTTGGGGCTTTTTGTTTTAAAGGGGAGCAAAGTTTGCTTCAACCATGCATTAATGTTAAATACAATGCCCTAAAAGTTGTTGTGAATATTGTATGTATGCAGCAATGTTAACAATAGCCAAATAGAAAACCAAATACTCGTACCTCATATACTTTTGCGAAATACAACAAACAAACATTCATGTGAAAGATTAAGAGTGTTCGATGTTTAAGAGATTCGTACCCGAATAAGGAGATGCTTGACCGCTGGGGATGGAACTGTAGTTTTTCTGAAGTTCACTTGCTTCTCTTTTAGAGCAAACATTGCAAAATTAGGGAAATTTATGATGGAAAGACTCAACATACGAATTAGCTAAAAGTCCCCAATAATCAATATTGAAATTTTTTACAGATTCGGGAAAAAGAATCAGCACGAATAATATTAAAAATTAACTGCCTAATTCGCAAAAAATATTCTATGTTTATAAAAGTCTTATTTAAGAAAAATTTCGATAGAAATGTGTTAGATAAGCAGATAATAAACATAAAATATTTTTTATGAATTACGTCGTAAGTGTAAAAGAACAAATTCGCAAATAAATATATAAATAATTTCAGAACTTTAAAGATACAAGTTTCTACACAAACGGTTTCCAACGCCGCTTCAAATTTTTTTGTTCCATATTTTTTGTCTAAATATGCGTGCTGTGGTTACACATTTTTTATATGGTTACGATATGTTCACTGATAGTATAAAAATTATTTTTGTAAATATATAATGTTATTCTTTCTGTGAATTGATATGAAGTAACATTTTTTTAAGTTTTACAACTAATTTTTTATCCAATTTTATGAAAAAGTATTATTATTATTACTATTCTTATTAATGATATATTCGAAATATGAATACAAATAACTAAATATGATGAAATATTTGGCGATTCGCATACGAAGCAAAAACCCTGGAAACGGAAGTTTCTTCCACCTGCCAAACTAAGAATGGATAAAAATTTATTTACTAGAATTTTACCGATATACATATCGCACACTAAATCTTAAAGAGTTACAACTCAAAATTCAAAAATTTTTGGAAATAAGATTTCTTATGCCCATAAAAGTTACCTTTGGCTCAAATTTTTAGTGGCATCAACTATCAACTGTCCAATATATTTTATTAAGGTATTATAATTTGTTAAACTACAAATTAAGCGAAGGAAATTATTTTTATGCTCATAAGCAAAGACTTCCTAAAAAGGTTTTTTTATTTTGGGCTGTGACTGTTTATGATTTAGTGTGCGATATGTACATTAGCCTACTCGAACGAATTTGAAGCATCAAACATTTCAATGCAATATATAAAACTAATATACCAATTTTACAATATTTCTGAAAAGCTACTTTTATTGTTTGCAGAACCTATATTTTAGTTAAAATAATATTTTATATTAAGTGTGGTGTTTTTAGTGATTAAAAAAATCTTAAATTGGGAATTGGATAAAATAAGACTGCTAGCCCTAAAAGTGAAGGCTCTTGTTGCTCTTGCTGCTGATGATGAAGGCAACGATGGTGACGACGCATCACTGAATTTCTACGATTTCAAAGTAACAATACATAAACGTCGTAAATCAAAACGGTTGATAGCTAAACGTTTGAGAAACAGAAAACACTCACACAACCAAATTATTGTAAATATTATGAGATTTTGGATGAGATGAAAAATGCCTACATATGGATGTATAGAAAAAACTGTAGACAGCTGAGTATAAAGAAACTAAAGCTATTTGGTAATCGTCGTTCATTTGATTTCGATCTAATATTGATGGTAAATTTTAGAATTAGTCAGCTTTCATGAAAAAGTAAGAAGAAAATTTTATACTTACGTAAGAGTATCCAATTATTCGATTTATAGTTTCATACTCCAAAGCAATTAAGCGGTTCTAGAGTTGTGCTTTTGATTAATTAGCCTAGGAAGATTATACGTCTACAAATGTGAAATCATATTTTGAAAAGTGTACAAATATTTTGTGGAAAATGTTCTTTTTTCACACCCTTTAAGACATTCTTATAATAATATCATAGAGTTGAGATGGTGGCTTTTGCAATTATTTTTTATTTAATTTTTCGCTTAAAGTTGGGATCACATTAATAAAATATTTTAGTGGATCTGCCGAATATCATGATTCTTTATAAGATTATTTGTAATAATATGAAAATTAATATGGTACATATAGTGCTGTAGTGAATAAGTTTTCAAAACAAGGCAGTGACATTTTGCTTTCCTCACAACTGGAGATATTACTTAAAATTTTCCCACTTTATAATTTTTCACAGGTTGGTCTTTTTTTCAACTTTAGCCATAACAATAATTATTGTTTTCGCAACGAACTGCAACGCCTGCAAATTGTTGAAATTTTTAATCAAAATAATTGTTCTATTCGTCAAACTCATCGTGCACTTCTCTCCTTTTATGGCGTACATAATCGTCCTTCAGAGCGGCTAATTCAAAGAACAATAAATAGTTTTCAGACCACATTCACTTTTACTGATAATTTGCATCCCGTGAGACGCACTGAAGAAGCTGTAGCCGCTGTACAGGAAAGCATTGAAGATGATCCTAAACAATCAATTCGTCGGCGTTCTCAGCAAATGGCATTATGGGCTTCCCACTTTATGCAATATTTTTTTTGGTTTTTGAAAATTGGTGTCCCAGATTACGCCTTCTACACGCCAGCCGTGGCGGCCACATTGCAGAAATCATATTTCAACATTAATTTCATAGAATTTTCTTTCCAATAAACCCCGTTTCAAAAACATATTTCCTTGTTTTGTTATGATAGCAACTTGTGTCACTCGATAAAAAACGCCCTAGACATTTTCAAGCTAATCATGATTGTAAATTTTCGCACCACAATGAAAAGTGGAAAAATTTATCAAAGAACGCTGATAAGATGGCGTAGCGGTATCGATATCAGTGACGTCTTGGGCCAGGCAGTAAAGATTTCGAACAATTGTTTCTATGTAGTATATAACTTATTGCTTTCTTTTTAGACTATGCGGTGGAGTAAGCTATTTCATTAGCTTCAGAAAATCGGAAGTACATTTAAATTTTGCTGGGATTTCCCATAAAAAAATTGGTGAACCTTTGAAAAATACATAAACAAACTGTAAAACAAATTGGCTTAAGATTGAAAGTTTTTAAAACTTCTATTCTATCTATAATCTTAGAGGTTTTGTTATTTTGAAATTAGGTTGAAGTCTACTGATGATTTGGTGTAAGATGCAATGAAATGCAGGCATGTACAGTTACTTGACCACATAACAAACAAAAGGCACTAATATTAACATATTAACAATTTTTGCAAAATTTATATGTAAGAAGCATTGATTTCAATTCCGAAAAAATTTATAGTTTAAGAGATCTTTGAAATATTCTAGCTAAAAAATGTCTTAAAATGGAAATGCTGACAGCCAATTGTGTTAGCAGAGTTTTAGCAAAATGTTGTTATTTTACATAAAGAGTTGCTTGCACACTGACAGCCAACTTTTAGCAACTTTTTGAAACTAACTTAAAAACGTTCTTAAATTAACTTCAACTAGGTTTTATGAAACACAACTTTGTATTTGGCGGTACTAATTTTAGTGTTCCCAACTACATTCGTAGGGTAATTTTTTACCCCACGCCGCACTCTTTACTTTATAACTTACTTTGTACTGAAGCATATACATATATTTGCCATTTTCTTATTTACGAAATTTTTTAATATGACAAAAATGTTATATTAATAAAAAAATAAACAGACATATGTAAAATTTCACATTAATACTTTATTTTTTTATATGATGCCCTGCAAAATAGTAAGAATTTTTAATTGGGGTAGAAAATTACCCCACCAATGTAGTAACGTTAGTTAAAAAAGCGAATTTAGTCAAGGGGTAACAAAATTGACTTACAATTCTTTCATTTCCGAATTTTTTGTATGAGAATCAACTTGAATTTTTATGAAACGATTTGATTTCCAAATACTTCCTCTAATAATTCAAAAATATTGGCAAAAAGTTATATAATTTCTATTTCGAATATCCGCAGTTTGTCAGTTAGGTATTTTAGAAGGAGAAAAGAAACACCTACTAGTATGAACCCAAAATCAGCCATTTATAATTTTAATGTTAAATGAAAATTTTACCTTTAGCTGTGAGAACACTAAAAATTGATTCATTAAGAATTTCCAAAACGTCGTTTGGAATCTGCCCTATAAATTTTTTACATAAAATCCAAATATTGAATCGAGGTGTTCTTTAAACTCTATTACCTCCTAGCAGGGACTTTGAAATATTTTACGTTCACAACTAATGCCAATAAATATTTATCTTGAATATGGATAGCAAAATACAAAGGTTTAATTTAAATACTGAATATTTAAATTATAGCATATTAAGAATCAAGAGACAAAAACATGTCTCGTAAAGTCTAAAGCTGATCGAGCACACAATTACCTTTTGATTTAAAAGATTTTCAGTGCTGCGGATTCACCTAATCAAATCCACGTGGACATACTTATGTAGGTGGCATTGCGTATGTTATTATTTAAGAGGTATTTTGTATCGAATATATAACAATTTTTATTTTTCGAGGGATGTTTTGGCGTTAACAAACTGAAATAATTAATGATCAATAATTCAGTAAATATTTAAATAAAATTTGAGTTAATTTTCATAGAAATTTAACCTGTGTTTAAATACACATTCAATGTTTTAATTTAAAATTATAACTATGTATTGGGTATTTAATTGTGACAAAAGTATGATTGCATGGTTATATAGCAAGAAAATCACCGACATTCACATTTGGCAGCATCAACTTCATTTTTTAGAATGAATGGATTGGTTTGAATTCAGCACTCACATAGCCATGTAGCTAATAATGTAACCACAAGGTATAAATAAAATCATCAAATATCGCATTAAATACAATAAAAAAAGATCAAAAACAATAACTAAAAATTCGACTCAAGTCGTCACATACAATCTGTTTCCTTTTAGGTATATATACTT